>JAKCPB010000735.1:0-90761 GCA_021442155.1 Cymbidium sinense | reverse complement strand
TTATAATTATTGTTTAGACTTGAAGAGTTATTAGGAGTAGATTTAGACAACCCATCAGAAATGACACAGATATAATTCAAGCTAGCTTTATTCTTCAATTTCTTGGATTTGATAGGAGGTATAAAGTAGAAATCAAGTAAAGTAAGAGGGATATGAGATTTGATGCCCTTATCCATCGATACAAGAGTTCTACTAGTAGAAGAAGAAGAACTAGCTGAAGTAGAGGAAGTCTTCAATGGTAGTGCAATGGTAGACCGGAGGTGGATCTGGTGGTTGCACTACTGGCTATCCTACATGCTACCGGGTGAGCTCCCCTTTCCTCGAGTTGTCTCTGCAACTTGCAAACCTTCCTTAATGTTAGAGGTTTGATACTCAGGCACATGCAAGGAAAGTTTCTTGATCTTCTGAACATCTTTTAGAGGTTTTAGATAAGGAGATATCCTAATCTTCATTGGTTTTGGAAGGATCACAGTCATCCCCAAGGATTACCCTAATGGAACTGGATGATTGTTCCATAAGATATCTTTTCGGATAACTATAGCACCTATCTTGAAGCTATGTTCAAGCCATTCATTGAATGTAAAGAAATCCTCCAAAACATGACCTAGCATGCAGTTGTAGGGGCAAAAGTTAAGATCATTGCTTTTTCCAACTTCCTCTAGCCTTTTAGGTTCGGGTAGCTGAAAGTCGGGTTTCTTTAACAGATTCTTAAAGATTTTTCTAACTACCTCCCTCTTAAATAAATTTAGTTTGTTTTGTTTATCCATAAGAGTAGGATGGTGCTACTACCATGTATGTGTACCGCTGATGATGTGGCTAAGGAGGAGGCTGGGCCATGGAGGTGTTGTGGGTAGACGCCTCTGGTGGTGGGAGAAGGTGGAAGTGATGTGGAGCACGAGGTCTCAAACGCTTCTAGCTGGATGTCTTATCTACTACCATCACGCCGGCTTCTTCTCATATATCTTCTATGACTTTGGCTTTGTTGGTAGATCTGGGAAGCTATTTCTCCTTGCAAGCTAGCCTCTTATTGATTAATTTCTCAAAAGTTTTGATGGTAAAACCTTTGAGCATGAAGGTGACCTAGCCATGGATATTCTTAAGTTGAATCTCAATGGCGTGCTGCTCAGACAGTTATGGTTTGCATTTCATACTCAAATTATGCCATATGAGAATGTAATCAATCAATAAGGGACTCACCATGATTTTATTGAGCCACAACGAGATCGCCAACAGTGTTCCTTTGTTGAGCCAAGAAACCACTTGATGAAGAGTTGCTCCAACTCAGCAAAAGTCTTTACTGAACTATTGGGAAGTTCAACATACCAATCAAAAACTATCCTTGCTAAGCTACTGATGAAGAGATGAAAAAGTAAAGCATCACTGCCACCAACGTTGCAACAACTAGCTCTGAAATGCATAATGTGCTGCCTCAGGTTTCCACTGCCATTAAAACTCTTGAAGGAAGGTGGCATGAAACCTTTGAAATATTAGATTGTATCAAATTCCTCTGATTAGGGTCTACCCTTTGGAACTGATGATCCTCCTCAGGCTTAAGCCAATGCTTCACTGCCGCTCAACCATGGACTTGATATCCTTTTCTATATGGAGGTACTATCCACTACCTTCCTATACATGGTGTTACCTTGCTCTACCGGAGGTAAAGTCTTGGTCAAGAGACATGCACCAACTACAGTCTTAGTGTGGTAGGATGAACTATTGGGGCTTGGTAAATGCTAAGATAGCTTCGATCCTCAAGCCTCTTCTCCATCCTTTCTATCTTCATCCTTTTGATCTGTAGGAGGTGTTGGGTCATGTTCTTCCTACTTGAGCTCAACACCTTCCATAGTCTACGCTCTAAGGAGTATCCACCATGTAAACCAGAATCTCCCAACAAATTATATTTGTTAGATCATCTTCTTCTTATCCACCAATATCAAAATTTTCTTCTTTCTACAAGATAAGCCACTATCTCAAGAGAATGATCAATCCAACATGCACAAATGATTTTGTCTCGACTAGTGTGGATCACTATGCACCGAGACACCTCTCTAACTGTCGAGAATCAATCCTATGGGATTGTACTCTAGAAGAGACACAGATGCCACCCACTCAAATGACACTCTAGGAGGTTCTACTATCATCGGTATAACTAGGCTATCATATCTTGAACTAGTGGTGGTGAAGGGACAACCACTATGCTTGGACCATTCTCCTTTTCCCAATAAGGTAAGGTCGAGAGGAGCTCAATAGATGGATGGAATGGATCTGGCTCATAGATCACCAATGTATGCTTCTCCGGATGTGGCCTTCATGGCCTTGGGAAATAGAGATGCCGAACATGAATGGGTGATGATGATGGGGTAGAGGTGTGGTGGAGACACCACTCTCTGACAGGACCCTCTTCCTATGATGGGTCATCCCAAGTAAGATACTATCATATCGATGCGAAGCGACATCAAGAAAATCAATGAGTGAGGTCACCTCGCCAACCAAACTAGTGATCAGACAAGTGCCTCTCGCCCTCTATCATAGGTGTTCCCCACGCTATGGGGAATGATAGATCTCAAATCAAACTAAGCTCCAGACTCAGAATGTCCATAAGATCCGCCAACCTAGCATAATCAACATATGACCTCCTACTCCTAACTAGGTGTAACTCGGTGGAGGATCCTAGCATCCTCTCTCTCAACAGAGAGGATAAAAGGTTCATTGTAACCAGTGGTGATTAGGCAACTCCTCCACTGATGACAACATGGCCTCCATCTCCTAAATATGTATGATACCGCTTAATCATGCAATTTTATTTCTCTGAGTCCTAGTAGGGTGATTGGAGTAAAAACTTGACCCAACCTCAATGGCTGGGAGGAAATCTGGGATCAGGAGCCTACCTTAGAGGGTGCCATAGCCCTTACCAGATAGAAGAAACCATGGGTGCATGCCACCGCATCGCATTGCACTGAACATGGAACTACCACGCCTTACTCTTAGTGAGGGGATGAATCGATGGCAAATCTCAATGACCATTTACCTACCATGTCCACAACGAGGGGAGTGCCCTCACAGTGATCCTCACCCCCTCAAAACCTCTCCAAAATGGATGAGGTGTGATAGGGGAGATTGGCTTGATCCAAGGCCAAGTCCATCCATGGAAAGTGAACACAAACTGAACTTGCCATTTATAGTCAATTGAAAATTTAAGAACCGAATCAATAACTGAATGTGAATTTGAAATGTTGGAAATAACTTGGATGATTTCTGTTTGTTGATTTCTAAATTTGAATTTAAAATTTGAACCCACATCCAACATCTTGGAAGTGCAAAGTGGGTTCAAATGGATTTAGAGAAGATTTGGAGATTTGATTGGAAAGAGGAATTTTTGGATATGAATCTATTTCAATAAATTTGTGTATATTAAAAATGGGTTCAAATATTTTTAGAAGTATGCTTCCATAAGTTCATGTTTGAATTTAGATTTTGATTTTTAGGACCCTTTATTTAACAAATTTAGGTATGTTAAAGTAAAGGGTCAATTGGTTTTGTTTTTGATTTGATATTTTGGAATCCACTCACTTAGCAAATTTAGGCATGCTAAGTGAGGTGTTTGAAAATAATTTCTTCTTTTTGTTTCTTTGTTTATTTTATTTTATGTGAATCATGTGAATTTTGAGAATGGAATCTTCACTTAGTAAATTTGGGTATGCTAAATGAAGATTCCAAATGTTTTGTTATTTTTTGAAAAATAGGATCTTTACTTAGCAAATTTAGGTATGCAAAATTGAGGATCCAATGTGATTGATTTTGTTCTCTTGATTTTTTTGAAAGAGGATTTCTACTTAGCAAATTTATGTGTGCTAAATAGAAGATCCAAGTGTGCTTTTATTTTGATTTTGTTGAAAAGAGGAATCTTAGCAAATTTAGGTATGCTAAGGAAATCCAAATGTATTTTGATTTTGAAAAAGAGGATTTTCACTTAGCAAATTTGGGTATACTGAATGAAAAATCCAAATGTTGGTTCATTTTTTGAAAAGATGAATTTTCACTTAGCAAATTTGGGTATGCTAAATGAAAGATCCAAATGTTGATTGATGCTTTGAAAAGATGTTTATTGATTTTATTTTGAAAAGAGGATCTTCACTTAGCAAATTTGGATATGCTAAATGAAGAATACAAATATTTTAATTTTGGAAAGATGGTTAATTTTGATTTTGAAAGGTGTTGATTTTATTTTTTTAAAAGATGATTGTTGTTTCTTATTTGAAATGAAATCTTCATTCAAGAATTGAGTATATCGAATGGAGATATACATTTGTGCTTTTGAAAAATATGATTGTTGATTTTGATTAAAAATGAAAACTTTCATTCAATAAATTTGAGCATATTGAATGGAATGTTCATTTGTGCTTTTGTAAAATGTGATTGTTGATTTTAATTGAAAATGAAAACCTTCATTCAATAAATTTGAGTATATTGAATGAAAGTGTTCATTTGTGCTTTTGGAAAATTTGATCTTTGATTTTTTGATTAAAAAACTTTTATTCAATAAACTTGAGTATATTGAATGAAATTGTTCATTTGTTCTATTGAAAAATATGATTGTTGATTTTGATTTTTGGAAAGTGAAGTCCTCATTTAATAAATTGAATAAGGAAGTTCACTTGTGCTTTTTGAAAAGAATGATTTTGGATTTTATTATTATTATTTTTTAAAAAAAGATCCTACATATAACAATCATGAAGATTATTAGATGAGGTTGGTTTGCAAAATTTTTTGTGAAAATATTTTATTATGCATTTTGAAAAAGTACTTTTTTTTTTGGAAAGGTGATGTTTTTCATGAAAGGATTTATTATTTCTTTGTTTTTGGAATGAACCTTTCCTTACCATAGAAATAGTAAGGAGGAAGTCTTTAGTTATTTCTTTTCATTAAATTTTTATTTTCACCTATTGGGGAGCCCAATAGAGGTTTTAAGACCTTCATGGAATGAGGTCCTAAAGATGTTGGCTAGCTTAGTTTAAGGATGAAATAAACTAAGTGCCAACAGAAAAGAAGGATAGTTTAGGATTCATATAAAATACAAACCCACTATCGATGCTTGAAGACAGCGATCATTTACCAAAGATGGAGAGAGAAACTTTCCCCAGCGGAGTCGCCAGAAAAATCTATGATGAAAATATTTCCGCCTTCATCTATCCTTTTGAAGAGGATAAATGAAAACATAAATATACGCCTTTTGTTGAGACACCAGGTAGATCCGCAAATGTTCTTATTAGGGTGATCGGGTATGACATTGAGGAGAGATGTACTATCTCAAAAGACAAAAGTCACTGCCCTACCATGGACCTAATCACCTCAATAAGGACTCCTAAGGACTGGGACATGTAGAGATTCTTCCCTACTTTACATGAAAAAGTAGGGTTTATTTTAAATCATTAAGTTCCTATGGGGCAAGCCCAATAGTTAATTACATCCTAAGGAAGGGATTCTAGAATACTCTTGATTAAGGTAAATGATTATTGTTTCCAAAGATTTCAATAGGACAATCAATCGATTAGTTTATTTTGGAAAATCAAGTGGGATTGATCAAGAGGAGGGAGTTCTTATCAAGCCAAATGAGGTGAGTAGGGGATGTTTGGGATACAAGGAAGCCTAGTAAATATCTCAAACTATCCTATGGTTGGGCTTTACATTTTGAAATTGAATTATTATTTGAGTTGAACTTTTTATTAAAAAGTTTAGGGCTTATAATTCCACAATACGAGGTTATGAAAATGCCTAAGAGGTGAGGATTTATGCTTATGACTTAAAGAAGAGAGAAACAACCTCAGAACTTAAATCTAGGGAGCTTTTGCGAGGGCCAAAAGCACGGCCTAAATCTAAAAAAAATGGGTATTTGATTTGCCTCCATAAGAGAGGACAAAACACCCGACTACTTGGACTTACAACCACCTGGGGGTGGCCGTTAACTAACTCCTCCTACGATTTTAAATTTATGTAGGCAAGTCATATGCTTTATGCAAGATAATTGGGCTGTTATTTATTTTGAAAGAAATTAAGTCTTTAAACACACTCCCTAAGAGACTAGATCATTTAGAAAATAATTAATGACTTAAATTTAATGTAAATATTTTATATGTTTTATTTTCATTTTTGGATAATTCATTTGACACAGGCTTCAGAATTGTTTATGCCTAATGCATGAGAAATTAGATTATGGCCCAAAATCAGTAAAATGGGAGGCATGTTTCCACCATGGCTCAAAGGTCAAGCCAAGTTCTCTAGCAGGTGGAAACCCTAAATCAAGAGTGAATCAATATATTTTTATTCATGATGTGAAAGAAAAGATAACATCCATAAGGGTTGCTAATTCTTTTATCTTGATTTATAACTAAGCTTTAGTGAGGTTATGAGTTATTTATTTTAAATTTTGAGTTGATTAATTTGGTAGAAGATTTATTTTTCCCTAAGAACCTAATCACCATCCAGGCCATACATCAAAGTAAGAAAGAAACTAGGAAAAGTATGTCATTTCTAAAGCACAAGCTAAACAAAATATCAAACATTTTATAAAGCTAACACAAAAGAATAAAAGGCCAAGTGTGGTCGGGCACCGCCGTACAAACCCAAAAATAAATTGGGTAACCGAGCTCTAGCCTTGTACAACCTGGATTACAAATGAATTAATTACAATTAAGCAAGGAATTCATGTTATGGGGTCTTCATTATTCTTCATTTCTTCTTTTCTTCTTTCTTTCTTATTTTGGTTGTTGGTTGGAATGTGATTGCTAAAGGTTTCATATAAGACATAGTCTTATGACCAATGTTCATCCTAATCCCATAACATTCATTGCAAATCCTAATCATAAGATTACATGAAAATAGGAAAAGTAAATCTAACTAAAACCTGTAAAATAGAGATTAGCTAAACAAATCATATAATCCTAAGCATGTATATGAATAAATTGGACTTAGCACCTCACACATGGGTAACCAAGTCCACTTGGCCTATTTTGGATTATGCTTATGGGGATAATCAACCTGCACAGTAAAAGTATTTATATTTTTATTACAACGCCCCTTAAGCAGAATCCCCTACAGAAGATAATGATTAGACTAAGATCGTCCTACCATTCAGTCTACACATATACACCCTAATATCCAAACTAAGACATCACATCATAAAATAAAATCAAGCATCAAACCATGCACCTCCCTAACATAGGACTAGAAATTGTGACTTAGCCTAATGTGTGTGCCATTTAAGGATTATGTGGTATGTCTTAGCTAGGCTTTAAGGTTAGAGATTTTTTAAGTGTGAGAGGTTCAACTTAGAGGGTGGTTTCATTTAAGTGATTTGGGTTGATTTTATTTGATGATTTTGATTTGGTTTGAATGAACCTACACTTAATTATTGTAAAGAGAGGAAAAGAGAAGAGAACTTCTCTTCCTCCCTACCTTAAGTAATTTTTAAGATAGATTCATTACTGATTTATGTTTAGTGAATATTTTATTATGTGTTTTAATTAATCCTAAGTTTAAATTTTCTCTAAATAAACTTAGCAAATAAGAAAGGCATTTTAGGATTAACTAAAGTGAATTACTATCACAAAACACACAACACTTTATTTCTTTCCAACATGTGTATCATGCACATGAAATGATCCTAAGAATATCTATACATGAAAATGTAAATATTTAGCACACCTTCATGATGAATGCTAAAAGATGTTGCTTAAAAAAAATTTGGATGCTTCATGATGCATGATTTTGTTAAGTAGAAAAGATGGGGATTCTTTTATCCATTAATCAAAGGCACATTTACATATATGAAAGACATAACTGAGTAAGGTGCCATTATTTTCTACACCAGGGGTGTAATGTACAAGACCTACTTGGGGATACTTAAAGCTTGGCAATCCTGAGATGTCCAGACTAATATACCACTTTTCTTAAATACATGTGCATGTACAAAAGCAAATGAATGGAAAAAGAGTCATGCAAAAGATATTTATGCTTGATTTGATTATATAATTTACATGTGTAAATGTGAAGATTCTTCTTAAATAATAACATAGGAATGGATTTAAGCACGTGTTGTGTTATTTTCAAATGAACTATACACAAAATCCTATTCAAAACTATGTTAAAAGAGAAGAGAAGGGAAAAGTCATATAATGCACATCTTTATATTATACTCACATGCATGGTTATAAAAATTTATAAGTAGCATATATTTTCATTTGGCATTTTTGATTTATAGGTTTTTAAAAATAATTTTGGATTTAATAGTGAAATAGTCATTCATATTCTTACTTTAGCCAAAACATGCAATTTGACATAAAGGAAACATTTTATTTTATTTTATTTTTCAAAAGACATGAATGCATGATTTCATATGATAAGCAATATTTAGCATGCTAGGAAAGAAATAAAATGATGTAAGCATGTAACTTCATTCACCCTAATTAATCCCTAAAGACAATCCTATGGAATAAGATCATTTAAAGTGAATCAAATTATTTAAAGAAATTTTGTTTTAATTTTGTGTTTGATTTGATTTAGAAAATATAAAAAAGTTTGCTGGTCCTTACCCATCTACCACATATATGAATCAATTTAGTTTACTTTTAGAACAATTAGATGGATTTTATGTTTTGCTTAGGTTAAGGTGTACATTAAGTTCATTAATTACCCCTTAGCTACACCTCCTTAACATAATTATATTAACAACTGTGAGTCCACATATGATATGCAACTACATTGAATTTAAATCAATAATGCACCTGAGAAAGAAAGGGGCCTAATACAATTGGCTCACAATTATTAATTAATTGGGCTAAGGGGTTTAATAAAGTACTTTCATAACCTTCCCACACATGTGGGTTGAAAATAATTTTCTTAAATTTACCTTAGGCTTTTGAACACCTAAGGATCTACTCAACAAAGGATTAATTAAGTTCATATTGATTTGAAAATTTGATTAAGCTAATTAAGAAGATCATTAGTAGGTTAATCTTTAATTAGGTTTAGATTAAGGAAGGAAGGGGTTTAGGGAATAACTTAGAAAAATATCCCAAAATTATTCCATAAATCTTCTGATCACTTAAACAATATTTTATTATCAATTAAATGATTAAACTATTATTCACATGCTTGAATTACCCTTAATTACATTAAGAGTGATTAGGGATTCATTAAATTTCCTAATTAACTCATTAATAAATTCCAAGAAAATTGGGAGAGGTAGTCATCCCCAAAATATGCTGAGAAGTTTGGAATTAATTAAAATGATTAGAGTAATTATGGCTATTATTCAAATAAACCTTATTAAAGAAAATTCACTATTCAAAATCAATTAAAATAATTTTATATTATTCCTCATTATCTTTAAAATGAGCCTCATTTATATTTTTTTATTTTCTACATTTAATTATAAATATTTGAAGTTTCAATGATTATTAGAATTAATTACTACTAATTAATCTCATGGCTCCATGGATCGCATGCGATGGGATTGATTATTCAAGTTGTCACATGCTATGCTATGTCGCCATGCTATTTCTCTTGGACCGTCAAAGATCAATCACGCTTTTAAAGGGATAAATCATGGATCTAACGGATTAATAGGACCATCCATCCAAAACATGTGTGGATGGACGGTTCATGATTCATCCTTTCACCTAGGGAGATGGAGGCCCTCCATGGCTTGATCCGAGCTCACATGAGCTCGAGATTAGATTCAACCCACACCATCAAGAGGTGTGGGGAAGAACATCCAATTGTCAATTTCAATTGGGATTAAAGTTCTCTTCATAAAGGACCAAAGAAAATTCACCCTAGGCTCGATTTTGAAGCATACCTTGCCGGAGGCTATCATCGGTGCTCCTAACCATTGAGGTAGCTTCGTCTAATGAAGATGAAGCCCTATTGAAGGTTTGAAGGCTTGAGATGAAGTGAATCTTCTATTGGCCAAACTCCTTCAAAGGCTTGCATCTTTGGTCTAGCTCCTCCTTCCGTGGCTTGATTGGTTGGGATTTGATTTGGGTGAGCTCGATTGGGTCCTCTAATGGTGCTTGCAAGAGGAATTCAACTTCTATGGAGTGATGAATAAGTTTGGACTTCTTTCTACCTCCCTTATTTTGGCTTAAGGAAAACTGAGAATGGGAATTGGGAAGAGCTTGGGGATTGCTTGAGAGAGCCTGAGGAGCTTTCCTTAGGTCTCTCTGATTGGAAGTGTCATGGATTGAATGAAATGAAGGGGAGTATATCTCCCAACTTGAATGTGAGCCTCTTCCATTTTGATCAATTTGATGAGTGGGTTTGTTTGGTATTATGGATGCCATGTGATGGCAAGGAAGAGTAGTGGAGGAGTTGCATGTGTTAAATGAGGATATGAGGGATCCATGTGGAGAATTTTCATTGGGTGGTGGGCTTTTGGGTTGGCTGACCCCATTGGGTCATGTGCACCACCATTAATGTCCAATGGACCACTAAGAGGATGCCAAGTGGACATGAAGAATTTGACCAAATTCCAAGTGGAATTGGCCATAGGTTACCCTTTGACCTAGGGTAAAATGGTCATTTGGCTTTGATTTTAATTTATTTGGAATAGTTTGAAATGGGCCAAATTTCAAAGAATTTGGAGTTGATTTGATATCATTTGGCTCATGTTGACCAATTTAGGTCAAAATGGGTCAACTGGGTCAACTTGATCAATTGGTCAAATTGGGTCAAACCAAGGATTGAGTCAAGTTCATATGACCATTTGAAATGTTTTGGTATCATTGGTTTGGTTCAATTTTTTAATATTTGGTTTTGGTTCATTTGATTTCATTTAGGTCAACTGGGTCAAGTTGACCAATTTGACCATTTGACATCCAATTAGGTTAGGTCATGGGTTGGTTTGGTTGGTCATTTGAAATGTTTGCAAGCTTTGGTTTCAATCAATTTTGGTTTAATTTGATTTTGTCATAATTTAACCTTTTAGTCAAGTTGGGTTCATGGTCAATTAGCTAGGTTGGGTCTAGTTGGCCAATTAAGGCTTTGGTCAAGTTCATCAAGTGATTTAGAATGAACTTGACCCATTAGTTGCAATTGATCTGGCTTAGATCAAGTTTTAACACATTTTGACTTTTAGGTCAAGTTAGTCAACTTGGGTCAAGTGGCGATAAGGTTAGGCTCAAATGATAACTTGGTCAAGTTCTAACATTGATCATAAAGGTTTTGATTAATGGTTTCAATCAATTATGGTGGATTTTGACTAGTTTAAGTTTTATTTGGGTCAAATGTTGACTTGGTCAAAGGATAAGTTTGACTTGGTTTGATCCAATTTGAGTGATTGATCATTTATAATGATTTTTGCTCACAATGTGAGGCTTAGATGGGCTTAGTTCAATCCAATTTGTGTAGGATTAGAATTTAGCTCAAAAGGGTGTTTTAGGTCACTTTGGGTCAAGTGAGCCTAAAGGGGTCAATTGACTTGATCAAGGCTTGATTCAAGTTTGGTTGAACTCACATATGGACTTATGATTGAAATATAAATCCATTTGCAAGTGATTTGGAGTCAAATGGGTTTTGATTCATTTGACAATTTCAAGTTCAAAGGATGAACATGGATTTGATTTGGGTTTGAGTTTTGAGTTTAGTTTTGGTTTGATGATTGAAGTTTTTGTTCATATTTGGTTTCATGATTGAAGATTGATTGAATCATAAAAGAAAATCAAGGGTTTGGATTGATTTGAGTTTGATTTGGCTAAGTTCAAGAATTAAACTTGAAAGGGTTTAGGTTAGATAAAGTTAGATTTGGATTTGAGTTTTGAATTTGGTTTTGGTTATTTGAATTTATATTTCATTTGTATTTGTGAGTATAAATTAGAATATAAATGAGTTATGAGAAAATCTCTTGAGTATGAAGTTGATTTGAATTTGGAGTTGAGCTAAGTCCATAAGATGAAATCAAAGTGACTTAGGAAAGATTTTGATTTGAAGATGTCAATCATTTAAAATTGATTCATGATTTGAGAAAATCAATTGGAATTGATTTAAGGTTTGAGAAAATCAATTAAGTTGGAATTGATTTGAGTTTGAGTTTGATTTGAATTTGAGAAAATCAATTAAGTTGGAATTGATTTGAGTTTGAAGTCGAATTGAATTTGAGAAAGTCAATTAAGTTGGAATTGAGTTGAGTTTGAAGTTGATTTGAATTTGGAGTTTGACTTGAAAGAAGGAAGTAAGGAGTTGGTTTGAGCTATAAGGTAGGCAAGTTTTCCTAACACCCCTAAGGCATGACCTATTCATATGGCTAACTCTTCTAAGTCTCTAAGGTTAGGTTGAGTGTTCACCTAATCACTAGAAGTGTCTTAAGACTAAGGAACTCTTAGTGTCTAAGAGGAGTCTTATGTCTAAGATGGAGAGGTTGAGAGCTCAAAAAAATGAAGTCAACATCTCTTAAGAAATGAAAGGGGCCTAATGAAATTGGTTCATGATTAATAGTTAATTAGACTTAATGGATCTCACTTAACTAATTTTATGATTTTCTCACACATGTGAGCCAACCATAATTTCATCTCACTACTTGGGTCATTGGACACCCAAAGAGTTACCCAAAATTAATTAGAGGTTGCTTAGGTATGAAGTGAATTTTAGATTGAGTTAATCAAGATTGTTAATTAATTGATTGAATTCTTTGATTATATTTTGATTAGAATGATGAAATTAACTTAGGGAAAGGGATCAAGGATAAGTCAATAACCCTTAAATCACTTCAAACACTCAATTAGGTTCTAATTTTTTATCTTAGATTGATTAATTAAGTAATTACCTCATTAATCATTAACTAATCAAATTCCAAAAGTGAAGAAAACTAAGGAAATGAATTGAAAAGTACCCAAACCATATTCCCTAAGCTCACTCAATGAGGTAGGTTAAATAATTAATTAAACCACTATTCATTCACTAATTATCACTAATTATCACCACTTTGGCTTATGGTGGATTTTGGCTAGTTTAAGACATTTTTTGATTTCATGTTTGATTTAATTTATGGGATTTGAAAGAGGTTTACTAATCTTAATCCAATTCCCCATATGTTTGAGTTAATTTGATTTAATGAAAAATAATTAGTGATTTTTATGAATTGATTAAGTTAAGAATGTATTAAATCAATTAATTAACCCTTACTTATGTTACCTTAAGATAATTAATTAAACAATTATGAGCTAATATGATGTGCAAATAAATTGAAAAGTAAATAACAATCTTTCTATGAAATAAAAGGCACCTAATGCAATTAGCTCGTAAATATTAATTAATTAAGCTTAAAGAACTCAATTTTTTTTATGGTTTTTTCACACATATGAGCTAACCATAATTTCATTAGCTCTCTCTTTAGGTTATTGAACACCCAAAGAGCTACCCAAGAGTTAATTAGAGAAAACATGTTTAATCAAGTTAATTAAGTTCATTAATTATCTAATTAAATTCTAATTATCCTTAATCAACAATATGAAATGGACTTAGGAAAAGAGACAAAGAAGGAAGCCTAAGTCTCAATCCCTAAATCTTTTCAATTAGTTAATCAAAGTTCAGATATGATTTGGGTTTCAATTGATTTAATTAATTAATTAATTAATTAGTGAGTTTTAATTAATTAATTTTAAAGAAGGATTGAAGAAGACTTAAGAAAAGATTGAACAGGGTCCCAATCCATTTCCTAAGTTTCCACCATTAACATAAATGAACAATTGGATCAATTCATTCATTTGATTCATTATCATTAATTAGAGAGTAATTGAACCAAAATCATCCGTTAATCAAATAAATTTCAAGAAAAATGGGGAGGCGGTCATCCCCCCTAAATATCTCTAGAAAGTTTGAAATTAATCAGATGATTAATTAAAGAGTAATTAAGTTAATAAAATTTTAATTAAATCTTAATTAAATAGAAATTACTATTGAAAGTTAATTAATAATATTTTTTTTGGATTCTCCTCTAAAATACCTTCAAAACGAGCCCTCATTTGTGATTTTTAATTTTTTCTATAATTAGTTATGAATTTTGAAATTTTTAGCATTAAAAATTAAAAAACAAATTAATGCCCTAATCGACACCACAACATTTAACTTGGCAACGATGTAGCGCTTTCCATGTGGCATGATGGGATATGTTATTTAAGTTGTCACATTCGCACGTTAAGTCAGCTGGCGACGGACATGCTTTCTCGTGGACCATCTAATATAAGATCAGAGAGCCATGATTAAATCCCACAATTAAGGAGAAAATAGAGGGGATCTATGTATGATTAGATTAGGACTATTTGTCAAGAATGGACCCTATGATCTCTCGAGTGAGTGAGATGGATGTCGTTCTTTCTCCATGATCTTCAAAGCTCAAATTGAGATCAAATCAATCCCACACCTTCGGGGAGGCAAAATAAGAAAATCCAAAGGTGGAAAACTAATGACATGAATTTTCCTTCACAAAGGACGAATCCATTTTTATACAAGAATCAGTTTTAATGGCATGCCTCACTGAAGATTATGACTAGTGGTTCCAATGATTGAGAAAGCTTTGTCTGGTAGAGACGAAGCCCTATTAAGCTGCATGAACTTTGGTTTGAGGTGGATTGCTCTAGAGACCAATATCCTCCCTTTAAGCATTTGATCTTGGTGAACTTCTATCTCCAATGGCTTAGAAGCTGAAAAGGTTTGAGTGGCTTTGCATCACGAGGATGGTGCGAAGAAGAATCTAGGCTTGGTGTGGGGAAGAGAATCTTTGAGGAATGGATGCCCATTTTGGATGCACATGAAAATTAGAAATTTTGAAGGGAAACTGAGAAGGCTTGGGGAGGCTCTGGATTTCAAAATACTTGGGAAGCTCAGTGTGTTCGAATGGTGACAATCCTTGTGAGAATTGAGGGAGTATACCCCTCAATTGAACTTGATGGATGGACAAGATCCATCCTTAATTTTCAGCCAGTTCACCACCATCAGCCAGTTGGAGGGGTGTCAATCGACTCCATGTGGCACGATTGGAGTGGAGGAAGCTATGGTAGAGGTCAAAGGCATATGGGCATGTGGTGATTACCTCTTCCTTTTGTCCATGGATCTTCTATTGAGGAGGAAGAGTTGGGGTTCCTTCGGTCCATGGCTGATCCTAAGCTTGCTTAGGTTGGGCTAGGAAGTCTAGGCACACCCCATTTGGCATTTGGATGGCTGCCCAAGTGATGGGAGAGTAGGCTTTGCCAAAAAGGGAAATAATCCTATGTAAGGAAGTTTGTCCAATGGCTAATCCCCTTGGGTGGGGTCCACTTTACTTTTGGGCAGATGTTGACCAATCAGGGTATTGGGTTGGGTTTGGTCAGCCAAAGGTTCCATGGGTTGGTTTTGGGTGCTTTAGCTTCATATGGTCAAATGGGTTCATATGGGTTCATGTTGGGTTGGGTTGACCAATTGTGTCAAACCAAGGCTTGGGTTAGGTCCAAATGATGATTTTGAGTTTTAGTTCAAGTGGTTTCAATCAATTTGGCTTAGGTTTGATTTTGGCTCATTTGGATTCAGTCAAATGGGCTAAGTTGATTAATTTGACCAATTTGACCAAATTGAGGGTGTTGGTTCAAGTTCAATTGGTTAATTAAAAATGATTGTAGGCATTGATTTGATTTGATTTGGATTTAATTTAGATTTTTGCTATTTTGACCCTTTAGGCCAATTTGGGCTAGGTTGGGTGAAGTTGACCAATTTGTCAAATTAGGCTCAATTATGGCTTTGGTCAAGTTCAAGGTTTGGAATGAACTTGAGCCATTGGTTGAATCAATTTGGGTTAAATCATGATTTGATCCATTTTGGCATTTAGACCAATTTGGGTCAACTTAGGTCAAATGGTCAATTGGACTTGATTTGGCTTAATTGAGGGTTTGATCATGTTCAATCATTGATTATGAATTGGTTTGAATCAATGGTTTCAATTAATTTGATATATGGTTGGTTTTGGCTAGTTTAGGTTTTATTTGGGCTAAAGGTTGACTTGGTCAAAGGACCAAGTTATTTGGTTTGCCCAACAGGTAATGATCATCGGGTGATTGTTGATCATGATATGAGGTTTGGATTGGCTTAATTTAATCCAATTTGGGTTGAAACTTGCTCAAAAGTCTTTAGGTCACTTCAAGTGGACCTAAATGGGTCAATTAGTTTGGTTTTGGCTTGATTCAAGTTTAGTTGAACTCATATATGAGCTGATTGAAAAATAAATCCAACTACAATTAGAGTCTAATGGATTTTAGCTCATTTGAAGTTTTAAGTCAAAAGACTAACTTGGGTTTGATTTTTGGTTTGATAATTATAGTTTATGTCTTTATTTGGATGAGTGATTGAGGAATAATTGATTCATAAGGAATCCATGGGGTTTGAATTGATTTGGGTATCATTTGGCCAAGTTCAAAGAAATGGATAAAAGGCTAAAATTTAAAATTTGATTTGGTGAGATTTGGATTTGGTAAATGATTGAAGGGTTGAATTGATCTCTAAGAAAATCAATTGAATCGGATTGATTTAAATTTGGATAAGGCTAAGTCCATAGGATGAAATCAAATGGCTTAGGAAGGGTTTTAACTTTAATCATGGGGTTTTATAGAGAAATCTTGAACTTGAATTTGATCATGGGATTGATTATAAGTCTTGGAAATTTGGTTTGCTATGAATTTTAGGTTTGGTTTGAGAAGGAAAGCATGGATTGGGTTTAGGCTATAGGGTAAAGCAAGTTTTCATGAGTCAGGCATAACTTTCATGGCTAACCCTTCTAAGTCTCTAGCTAGTTAAGTGTTCACCTAATCACTAAAAGTTTCTTAAGACTAAGGAACTCTTAGTGTTTATAAGAGTCCTAGATCTATGATGAGGAAGTTGAGAACTCACTCCAAAAGTGAGGTCAACAACAAACAAAATATATATATTCGCTTGTGGACCGGTAAAACACTCCCAGCAATATCTTTTCCCAAGTAGGCATCCTATATTTAGGGTGTTGAAAACTCCTATAGAATTACACTACTCTTGAGTTGAGATAAACCCTAGGCACCCCTCTTAAAGCCTTAAATGTCGACTTGTTGTGCCATCAACAAGTCACCGCGGCGATCATTCTTGCTTTGGAAGATGTAAGTCTATTACGCATTCTTTTTGACAGCTATTTACCCATGGGTTTTAGGTGGGTTCTATTTTTGCATAAATCACCTCGATGGTTCCCCACTTTGGGAGATGTCTACAAGCCTTCTTCACACAAGCACAGGGGCACCTTAGGTTGGTTAGCTCTACCCAGTAACCGGTAGACTATCTATTTAGATTTGTAAATTTGAGATAGGTCAAGGCTGATATAGCCCCTTCTCAATGGATCCATCACACATAGACAGAGTCCATAATTTAAATCTTGCCAAATTTGGTTTAGTTCACATCCCTAATGGATTCATCCTCAATTCAGAATCAAATTTAAACCAAGTATATCAAACCAAATTAACATTTTACTGCTAGGATAAGTCCCTAGCAAAGACCCCCTCTTAGTTGGATAGTCCTACCATGCACTATCCTTTGATTTGTAAATCTAAGATAGGTTAAGGATGACGGCCCTTCTAGTGGATCCAGCACACCAACAGGGTCCATAAATTTAAACTCTGGATGCCATCCCCAACGGATACTTCCCCAAATGAATCTTCGAAATCAGATCCACCCTTATCCCTAGTGGAGCCCCAAACCAGATCAAATCAAATCTCATACCTAAATAAATTCGAACCTACTTCCCTAGTGGAAGGTTCATGCATTTATCCCTGACAGATCATAAATTCTAATCGCCAGCGGATCCTCTTTCTAAGTCATATATAAACTTAAATACTTATCCTGGTAATCAACGCTTCCCTAATGGAAGGTTCGATACTCAATCCCTTAGCAGATTCCTTCTCTCCTCTCTTGATTATGTCTACATCTTAGTTGAGACTATCGTTTCCATTACCGTTTGCAATCCCTTGGACATTTTTGATCATCTCGATCAACGCCAATACGTGTGGTGTGCCTTGTCAGTTACACAACACCTATTGGGGGTCATTTTATTGACCTCACATTTGGAGTGAGTTCTTAACTTCCTCATCATAGATCTAAGACTCTTATAGACACTGAGCTTCTTAGTCCTAAGACACTTCTAGTGATTAGGAGAACACTTAACCTAAGCCTAGAGACTTTGAAGGGTTAGCCATAAGGATAGGTTATGCCGAAAGAGTCTTATGAAGACTTGCCCACCCCATAGCCTAAACCCAACTTATTCTTTCCTTCTCAAACCAAACCTTAAAGTCATGCCAAATCCAAACCAAATCTTCCATGTTCATAATCATAATCAAATCCAAGCTCAAAATTTCTCCATAAACCTCATGATTGAATTCCATAGCCTTAACCTTAGCCAAATCCAATTCAAATCCAATTCAATTTATTTTCTTAAATATCAATTCAATCATTCAATTATTTATCAAATCCAAATCAAACTCCAAATGATTGGAACCTAAAATCAAATCCAAGTCCAAATTTCCTCTAAGCCATATGATCCACCCTCATAGCCTTAGCCAAATATCCACCTAAATTATCTTAAAATCAATTGATTTATTTATAAAGCAATTATTTCTTCATTTATATTCATAAATTTAAATAAAAACCATACTCAAATGATTAAAACTAAATCAAACTAAATCAAACCAAACCAAGACCCTTCTAAAGCCATTTGGACCTACCTCCATAAACTTAACCAAATATTAACCCAAATAAACCCAAAAGTTAATTGATTTCTTTATAAATCAATTATTCCTTCATTTATATTTGCAAATATAAATGAAACCCACTCTCCAATGACCAAAATGAAATCAAACTAAATTGGTTTCCCTTCTTAGCCTTTTTGACCTATACCAATGAGCTTGGTTAAATTTGCTCCCAAATCACTCCAAACTCAAGTGATTTTCTCATGAATCATTTATATATTCAGTTATATTCATAAATATAAATGAAATTTTATCCAAATAGCTAAAACCAAATCCAAAATTAAACCAAAACCTAATTTATGCCTTTTTAGCCAATTTCTTGGGCTTAACCAAAATTCACCTAAACTAATTCAAATGGATTTTCTCTTAAATCAATCATTCCCTCAATGATCTAGCCAAATATAAATAAGAAGTACAATTATTAAACCAAACTCAAGTTAACCCAAGTCAAGCTCAAGTTAGCCCTTTTTGCTTGAAATCTCTAAATGAGCCAAAATCCATTAGGCTCCAAATTAATTGCAATTGGATTTATATTTCAATCCTAGGCTCATATATAAATTCAACTAAACTTGAATCAAGCCAAAACTAAATCAATTGACCCATTTAGGTCCACTTGTCCCAAAATGGCCTAAAGAACTCTTTTGAAGCAAGTTCTAATCCAACCTAATTTGGATTGAACCAAGGCTATCCAAGCCTCATATCACGATCAACAATCACCCTAGGATGATCAATCACCACAATTGGGTCAAACTAAGCCAACTTGGTCCTTTTACCAAGTCAGCCTTTAGCCCAAATGAAACCTAAACTGGCCAAAACCTACCATACACCAAATTGATTGAAACCATTGATTTAAATTAACTCATAATCAATTATTGAATATGACCAAACCCTCAATTGAGCCAAATCAAATCCAATTGGCCATTTGACCCAAGTTAACCAAAATTGGCCTAAATGGTCAAAATAAGTCAAATCACAACCTAACCCAAATTGATTGCAACCAATGGCTCAAGTTCATTCCAAATTGATTATTGAACTTGACCAAAGCCATGATTGAAAGACCAATTAGTCAATTTGACCCAATCAAATTGACCTAAATGATTGAATTGGCCAAAATCTAAATTAAATCCAAATTAATTCAAACTAAAGTCTACAATCATTTTTAATTGACCAATTAAACGTGAACCAACACCTAACCCAATCCAATTTGGTCAAATTGGTCAAAATTGTCAACTTGACCCATTTGACCCATTTAATTTCAAATGAGCCAAAATCAAACATAGGCCAAATTGATTGAAACCAATTAAACCAAAACTCTTCAAATCATTATTTGAACCAAACCTAAGTCTTGGTTTGACCCAATTTGACCAATTGGTCAACCCAACCCAACATGAACCCATATGAACCAATTTGATCAAATGAAGCCGAAACCCGTAAAACCAACCCATGGGACCTTGGTGGTTAACCAAACCAGACACAAATTTTCCCTAGGTTAGCTAAAATTCATCCTAAAATCTAAATGGGCCCCATTCAAACCATTGTCCATTGGTTAAGCCCTCTTGATGATTCCAAAATGGAAAAGTCCACTCTCCCATCACCTTGATAGCCCTCACTCACCCAAATGAGAGTTCACCTAACCCACCTAGGCCACCTAACCCATGCTAGGTTGGCCATGGACCAAAAGGCGGTGAGTTAAGTCACCTCCCATACAAGCCGAGCACCCAAGGGGTCAAGAAGATCCCCACATCTTGAGCCACCATGACTTTCACCAACCCAATTGAGCCAATGAGAGTTAAAGAGCCCTCGACGCCTCCTGATGACCCAAAAATGAGAGGCCATCCCATCCGTCCAACTCAACAAATCAAGGGGGTATACTCCCCCAATTTGAATGGGAAACATACCAATTCACTTCGTGCAAACTTCCTAACACATTGCCGAGCCTACTTGCAAGTCCTAGAGAAATCCCAAGCTTTCCCCTTTCGGCATTTCTCTTTCTCATGTGAAACTAAAATAGGGCATCCCAATCTCAATCCGAGCTCCCTCAATTCACCATCAAACTTCAATTGCTCGTTCCTACACCATCTCCATACCTCATAGAGGTTACCCAAAGCTTCCCCTATGTTCCAAACCCACCAGAGCAAGGAGTTCGATCAAGACTGAAGCTCTAAAACTCAATCCTCGGTCTTCTGAGCTATCCACTTAGAACTAACCCAATTGTTGCTCAACAGGGCCTCATCTCTACTACATGAAGCTACCTCTATCGATCCTACCATCGATCTTGAGCTCCGACAAGGTAATTCCTCAAAATCATGAAAATAAGGAAATGTGGTTGGTCCTTTTCGAAGAAAATTTGCATGTGAGTTGATCTTCACTGTTGGATATGCTTGAATTCCTTCTCTGATGGTGTGGGTTGATTTTAAAGTTCATTTGAGCTCAGGTGAGCTCGGATCAGATGATTCATGGTTGATGGACGCGATCGTTCATCGCTCGCAAGAAGAAGGATCACGAGCTATCCGTTCCACGTGATTGAAATGGATGGCTTTGATTAGATCATGTTAGATCTATCCTTTTCTACCCTTTATGCGTTTGAATCGAGATCGGACTGAGATCAATGCCGCCCGCCGACTCAAGGCGGATGTGGCAACTTAAATAGCCAATCCCGTGGTGCCACATGGAAAATGGTCCACGTGGTGCCAGCGAGATTACATTTAATTAAGGCTAATTAATTAGATTTTAAGGCTGAAATATCCATAATTTATAACTAATTAAAGAAAAATCCAAACAAATACAAATAATGGCTCATTTTAAAGGTATTTTAGAGGAGAATTTAATAAAAATATTTTCAATTAATTTTGAATAGTAAACATCGCTTAATTAGGGTTTAATTAAAACTTAATTAGCTTAGTTACTCTCTAATCACTCAAGTGATTAATTTCAAAAATTTTGAGATTATTTGAGTGACCTCTACCTCCTCTAATTTTCTAGAGATTTATTACTTGGTAAATTAGAAGAATTAATTAATTAAGCCCTAATTACCCTCTTAACTTAATTAAAGGATAATTAAGCATATGAATAGTAATTAATTAATTATTTGGACTCCTAATCACTGTTAAACAGTAAGGAGGCTTAGGGAATTGAATTGGAGCTTCCCTCCTAATCTTTTCCCTAATTTTCCCTCTCTTTTCAACCAAAATGCATTAATTAGTTAATTGATTTAACTAGCTAAGATTGAAACCCAAATCACATTAAACCATGCTTGTGGGTGGCTTATGAAATTAGGTTGGGACCTCTTTCCCTTTTCCTTTTTCATTTTAAAAGATAATTATTAATTTTGATAATTAATTGAAAAGAGAATGAATTAATGGGTTAATCATTTAAATTAAAAATCTAATTAAAATTTAGTTTCTTGTAATTAATCTTGGGTAAAGCTTTAAGTGTTCAAGAACTTAAGGAGAGTTAATGAAAAACATGTGTGAGTAAACCATAAAAGTAACTAGGTGAGTTTTTTAAGCTTAATTAATAAATGATTATGAGCTAATTGCATTAGGCGCCTTTCATTTCATGGGAGCATTTCTATTTACTTCTTAATTTATTTGCATATTACATTAGCTCATAATTATTTAATTAATTACCTTAACCTTATGTAAGGGTTTAATTAATCGACTTAATTCATGCTTAATTTAATCAATCCATAAAATCAATCTAATTACTTCTTATTAAATCAAATTACCTCACACATATGGGAATGGGATTAGGATTAGCAAACCTTTCTCATATCTCTAAAATCAAGTTAAACATAAGATCAAAAGTGACTTTAAGAAACTTTTGTTTATTTTAAATAAGCTAGTTAAATATGATTATCATTAAGAATTAGTTGGATTGAATGAAATTATGTGCTTATGTTTCTTTATTTCTATCCAACCATATTAAAATGTTGCATGCCACTTGATTCATGCATTTATTTCTTCAAAAATAAATAAATAAATGATTTCCCTTATGTTAAGATTGCATGTGTTGATTTAAATTAATATATGTCTGGTTATTATCATTATTAAATCTAAATCTATTTTCCAAACCTTATAAATAAATTATTACATATGCTATGAATGCTAGTTATAAATACATAGGAAATGCAAATGATTATAGCTTAAGTGTATGAAGTGAACTTCTTTTCTTTCATTCATATATTGATTATTGTAAGTAAGAATGTTAATGGGTATTTAGTCTGGACACCCCAAAAATATGAGGCTTTAGCTAGCCCCAAGGAGGTCATTTAATTACTTCACTTCCCTAGTTTAACAACAACACATACTCCATTTGATTTTATTATTACATATTTCAATATTAGAATTTAAATAAGACTTTACTCCATATGCATAAACCTTTTCAATCAAATAAAAGTGAAACTTTTGCATGGTTTTCTCTCCTTTATTTATGTATACATTCATATGTATTTGAGAAAAGCAAATATTTAGTTTGGACATCCTAAGAATTTGAGGCTTTAAGTAGCCCCAATGAGGTCATTTGATTATCTCACTTTCTTGGTTAACAATTGCATGTACTAGCTTATGTCTCTCCTACATGTGTTTGTGTACTTAATTAGGGAGTTAAAACCCCTTTTTCTTATATTAAAAAATAGGCATTTGTAATTGCTTAAGTGATAGAATTAAGTAATCATGTGATTGAAAGCTCTCTTTCTTACATTCATGTATGCAAATTTACATATGTTTGAATGCAAATGATATTTAGTCTAGACATCCCGGGAATACGAGGCTTTAGCTAGCTCCAAGGAGGTCATTTGATTACCTCACTTCCCTGGTTAATAATGACACATACCTATTTAATTACATTACTATGTATTTTTGTATAGGAAACTAGATAGAGCTTTAAATTAATATAATAAAATAATTCAATCAAAAGGAAAAATATAAACTTTAAATATACATATTCATATTTATCATTTAAGTATGCCAACACATATTGCATGTATAGATATGTTTAGGACTTAGTCATATGCATGCTACATAAGGTGGAAAGAAATGAATAAACATGTGTTATATGATAGTAATTAATTCCAATAAATCTTAAGATGCCTTTCTTATTGAATGAGATTATTTAAAGGGAACCTAAACTTAGGATTAATTAAAATATATGATAAGCCATTCACTAAAGAGAATTCATTTAATTAACATGCTTTAGAAATGACTTAAGGTAGGGATAAAAGAGAGATCCTCTCTTTTCTTCTCTTATAACACTTAGTTGTTAAGTATAAGTCAAATGAAAGAAGAAAACACTAAGTACTCAAATTAAAAACCACTTAAAGTGAAATCAACTTCTTATGATTAAATACCCTTGCATACTTAGAAAATTATAACAAAGTTTAGTACCACAAGCCTTACACACACTTTAGAATTAAGTCACCACTTCTTTATGTTTATGTATGGTGGTGTGATGAATGTCTTGTTTCATGATGTATTATTTTATATGGATGTTAGGGTGTATGTTTCATGAGAAGTTAGGTCATGATTTAATTAATTATATTTTTTGCAGGGATTATACTTAGGGGTGTTTAAAATAAATATAAATGCTCTATTTTATAGGTTTCTTAACCCCTAAGCATAATCTAAATTAATCCAGGTGGGCTTGGTTACCCATGTGCAGGGTGCTAAGTCTAAATTATCCATATAACTGCTTGGGTTGTATAGTATGTTTAGCTAACACTTATTTTGTAGGTATAATTAGATTTACTTTTCCTCTTTTTAATATAATTTTGTATTTGAAATTAGGATTAATGCTATGGGGGTTAAGGATGAACATTGGCCAAAGGGTTTAATCCTGGGGTGCCATGTGATGCCTTGAAGCCTACTAAATCAAAGGCATAATTTTAATGATTAGCATATTTTTAATTTAGTAAAAATGTCTCTTAACGGCATTTGTATTTAACAAGAATGTATGCTAATGAATGCAATTTTAAAAAATTAACGAATTTTGAGGAAGAGGGCTCTCAACGGAAATAAAATTAGGATCCTATTTGTAATTTGTAATTTTAATTTTAATTTTTTAATATCTAATTTTAAAAAAATATATAATAATTTTGAAAAAGTTGAAGTACCTAAAAAATAATTGCACAATTATTTATAGATTTATTTGATCCAAATTATTTGTATTTGTAATTTTAATTTTAATTTTAATTTCTAATTTTAAAAAAATAAAAATAAAATAATAATTTTGAAAAGTTAAGTACCAAAAAAAATAATTGTAACTATTTATAGGTTTATTTCATGAATTATTTATAATTCTTGTAATTTTAATTTTAATTTTTTAATATCTAATTTTAAGAAAATAAAATACAAATAATTTTAATATCTATTTTTTGAGGTACTTCAACTTTTTCAAAATTATTAATTTGTATTTTTTTTAAAATTAGAAATTAAAAAAATTAAAATTAAAATTAAAATTACAATAAATTGCAAATATCCGGATCAAATAAACCTATAAATAATTCTGCAATTATTTTTTTGAGGTACTTCAACTTTTTCAAAATTATTATTTTATATTTAATTTTTAAAATTAGATATTAAAAATAAAATTAAAATATAGTAAATTACAAATAGGATCAAATGTAATTTATTTGTTGAGAGTCTCTTTTCCTAAATTCCATTTGGAATTTTTTTTAAAAAATCTTTTGAACCCTTATGACCGTTGTTGATCAGATATAGCACATTAAATTTTGTGCTATTTTTAAATTTTCTTAAAAATATGCCTAATCCGCTAATTAAGATTTTAAGCATGCTTATTTTAAAATTTTTTGCCCTAAATCAAATTAAATGAAGAAATGAAGGAGGCATGAAGACTTGAAGATTTAAAGTTAACACACACACACACCATATCAATTGTCATTTATAAATTGTAATTATTATTTCATTTATCGGGTTGTATAAAGGTGAGCTCATACCCATTTCTCTTTCGGGTTGAACAGCATTGAATGCACTGATATTCTTTGATTTATAAAAATATTTGATATTTTATTTACAATTGCACAATAAAAATGGCATGCCTTTTATAGTTTTTTTATGAATGGTGATTTAATGTGTGGCCTGGATTCGATTAGGCTCTTAGAGAAAAAATAAATTTTCAACCCCAACTACAACTCATAATCAAAATTTTAAAATAACTCATAACCTCACATAAAGCCTAGGCATTAAATCAAGATAATTAAAAGATTTAGCAACCCCTTAACTGAATGTTGTATGCTTAATATCACACATCCATATTATACCACTCTTGTAAAATGAGGGCCTCCGTCCTTACACATATAAGGAATGCTTAACCTGTGAGAGCAACCCCTATCGATGGAGTTTCACCCTCTTCTCTTTTGATTTTGCCCACAACTCATTTCAACATGCATTTAGGCATACAAAAGTCTTATGGCCTTTGTCAAAATGAAGAGTCAAAATCAAATAAAAATTGATAAGATTTGCATTATACTAAGTCATTACTCATACCAATCATGTTCTAGTCTCTTAGGGAGTGAGTTTAAGGACTTAATTTCTTTCTAAATAACAACAGCTTAACCATATTACAAAATCATATGACTTGACCACATGATTTTAAAGCATAGGAGGAGTTAGATGGTTGTCACTCCAGCTATTATAAGTCCAGCAATTGGGTGATTTATTCTCTCTTATGGAGGTAAACTATATACTCACTTTTGCTTAGATTTAGGTCGTGCTTTGGCTTATATCAAAGATTCCTAGATTTAGGATCCGAGTGGCCATTTTCTTCAAGCTACAAGCATAAATTCTCACCTCTTAGGCATTTCTACAATATTGTATTATTGGATTATAATCCCTAGTAATCTAATAAAATTCAACTTAAATAAATAACTCTCTTTAATTTGAAATATATAAAGCCCAACTATAGGATATGTTGGAATGCTCATTAGGTTTCCTAGTATCATGAGTAGTCCCTACTCATTTCCTTTGGCTTCGATAATAAGTCCCTCTTTTTGATCTTTCCCGATTGATTTTCCAAATATAACTAATTTATTGATAGTCTTGCCCTTGAAATCTTTGGAGATAATAATTACTTACTTTAATCGAGAGTATTTTTAAGGGATTCACTTCCCTTAGGATGTAATTAACTATGGGGGCTTGCCCCCATAGGAAACTTTAGAACTTGATTTAAATAAACCTTGCTTTATTCATCCATATAAAGTAGGAGAAAAATCTCTGGTATATTAAAAGACCATCATGCCTTAGGAGTCCTCATTAAGTGATTAGGTCCATTGCAGGGTGGTTATTTCCATCTTTTGAAATAGTATACTACTCCTCAATGTCATACCCAATCACTTAAATGAATACCCCTTAGATTTGCATGGTGTTTCCCATATATATATCTCAAAAATAAATACCACACTCTTGAAGATGAGAAGCATACTTCATTCAGGATGCCAATCAGTATATACTACTACACAATCATGCCCTTCAGCTTAAAGAATGCTAGGGCTACATACCAAAGGGCTATTATGCACATATTCGATGAGTTGATTCACCAAAAAGTAGAATGCTATGTTGATGATCTCATTGTCAAAAGTATAGATCACAAAGATCATCTCGATGAGTTGTGAATCATCTTTGAAAGAATCAGAAAATATGATCTCAAGATGAATCCTTTCAAATGTGTCTTTGGAGTCTCCTTGGGGAAGTTCCTCATATATGTTGTGCATTGCAGAGGGATTGAAATTGATCTTAACAAAATTAAAGCAATAGTTAAAATGCCTCCTCCGAGGAGCCTTCACTAACTCCGTTCCATGCAAGGACATCTTGCATTCATCAGAAGATTTATATCAAATATGTCAGGCAGATGTTATCCCTTTGCAAAGTTGATGAAGAAAGACAATCCTTTCAAATGGAATAAAGAATGTCAAGAGGCTTTCGATAGTATCAAGAAGTATTTGTTGAATCTGCCTATTCTGGCAGCACCAATCCTAGGGAAGCCTCCCATCTTGTACATAATAGCACTGGAGGAATCTCTAGGTGCTCTATTGGTGCAATATAATGAAGAAGGAAAAAAGAATGCTCTATACTACATTAGTTGAAGACTAATAAGAGCATAAATGCATTGTTTGACATTAATCTTTGATGTTCAAAAGCTATGCCATTACATGCTATCTCATAAAATTACTCTCATCTCAAAGATCGATCCGTTGAAGTTCTTGATGACAAGACCAATGTTGACAGGTCGCTTGGCACGATGGGTTGTTCTTTTGCTATAATTTAATATTACATGTGTTCCCCAAAAAGAGATGAAAGGGAAAATTCTAGCAGACTTCCTTGTTACACACCCTATTTCGGCCGATTGACCGCTTAATGATGATTTCCTCAACTAGCAGATAATGCATATATACGAATGGGAAAACTGGCAAATGTGGGAATTATACTTTGATGGAGCATCATCCATCAAATACACTCAGTCCTCAAATCTCCCAAAGGCTCAAGCTGGCATTGGCCTCATCTTGATCACACCATAAGGTAGTACAATGAGGCACTCCTATAGGTTAACCAAGCAATGAACCAATAATGAAGTAGAGTATGAAGCATTGGTGGCATGTCTTCAGGAAGCCATCTCTATGGGAGTTCAAAATTTACAAGTTTATGGTGATTCTCAGCTCATCATTAATCAAGTGCTTGCTATTTACAAAATTAACTAGCTTGAATTGACTCACTATCACAAACGAGTTCTCGGGCTTATGAAGTAAATTTTGTACAACATTATAACTCAGGTCTCTCAAGCTAGAAATAGCAAAGTAGACTGCTTGGCTAAATTAGCTAAATAAATGGCAGGTATGGATGATGATGACTATATGTTAATTAGCATTTGCACTCATTAAATTTTAGAATCAGCAAATCTAATATCCCCACTGGAAGAGGGGTCATCAAATGCAAGCCAGTAGGATGCAACCCACGTTGCTCCTCACACTGCCTTACAAATTGCTCATCAAATTCCAAAATATGAGACTCAGACTACTTAAGAGGCAAGACCTCAACTTGAAGGAACTCCAACTCCACAAAGTGAAATCCTCATGTTGGAAGAGAAGGAAGATTGGAGACAATCCTTCGTCGACTACTTTAAGGAAAGCAAACCGTCAAGCAATAAGTTGATGGCTGTACAACTTGAGAAAAGGCTTTGACTATGTACTTATGTTAGAAATGCCCTATATCATAGGTCATTTCAGTAGATGTGGCTATAGTGCTTAGGAATACAAGAAGTCAACAAGATAATTGCTAAAATTTATGAAGGATTTTATGGCGCACACCAATCAAACCCTAAAATGGCTTTTAAAATCAAAAGAATGGGATATTATTGACCATCCATGGTAAATGATTGTATCGATCATGCCAAGAGATATCATGAGTTTCAGGTTCATGATAACAACATTTATTATCCTCCAAACCCATTGCACCCAATGATAGTATCTTGACCATTCGAATGCTGGGGAACGAATATAATTTGACCAATTGACCTGCTATCATCAGCTGATCATCGCTTCATCCTAGCAGCCATTGATTATTTCTCTAAGTGGGTTGAAGCTGCTCCATTCAAGGAAGTCACATCTGAGCATGTGACCAACTTCTTCACCTATAATATTGTCTACAGATTTGGTGTGCCAAGTCAAATTATCTCAGATAATTGTCATGACTTCAAAAGCACTAAAATTTATAAATTTGTTGATTGGCGATACTTGTTGATTTATAATTTGAGAGAAAATGGCTTGGCCGAGGCTTTCAACAAAACACTAGTCAAGTTGCTTAGAAAGATTCTCACCAAAAATAAAAGGGAGTGGCATACTAAGCTTATGGAAGTGTTATGGGCCTAGCATACCACATGCAAAATGCCTACAAAATCCACTACATATGCACTAGTGTTTGGAGTTGAAGCAGTTCTTCCACTTGAAGTTGAACTACCCTTGCTCCGAGTATCCATTCAATATAGTCTTACTAAAGATGAGAATGCCTGCCTATGAATGGAAGAGCTTGATGCACTAGATGAAGTTAGGCTCCAAGCTCAACAAAATTTAGAAGTCTACTGAGTGAGGATGTCCAAAGCATTCAATCATACGGTGGGTCCTCAAACTTTTCAAGAAAGGGAATTGGTCTTGGTGCTGAGAAGACCAATTATCCCTCACCATAAAATTGGCTGTAAATTTGAACCTAACTGGGAATGGCTCTTCATTATTGAAAATGTATGACATGGAGGAGCATACTAACTCATTGATTTCAAAGGGGAAAGACTAATGCCACCAATCAATGGTCGATATCTAAAGAAGTATTATACTTGAAAGTGTAATCAAATGAATATCGTACTTAAATCTTTCATAAGTTTTACTTGGAAATTCTCTTGTAATACAAGAATGCATTTCCAAGATAAAAAAAAAATCCCCTATTAGACATATTTTATATATTTTAGGTATTCATGCTAAGGCCAAAATCCTCAAATAAATGGTTATAATGATCGATGTAAGTCTCATATTATCATTATAAGTGTGAAAATGAAAATAATTTTGATGTCATCATACTTGTGAAACATTGCAAAGATCCCCCTATTAAATAAGGGATATTTTTTTAAAAAAATTTATAGTAAAATGTTAGGCTTTCTCATGTAACACAGGGAACCTCCTTTTGTATTTGGGTTGACATCATGCATAAGGTCGAGATCCTCATATACATGTTTAAATTATGTATTTAAATTCATAAGTTTTGAAGTCATACTGGCCAAAAGGAGAAATTTTCAAGCCTGTAAACTTCAACAAATCAAGTTGGAAACACATCTTCCATCCATATATCAAATCTAGGGCTCAAGTGGGTGCATAAGGTCAGACTCAACAAGCCCAAATATGGTTGAGTCATTGACATGTCTGCTTACTCAACATGCCACAAAGGACATAATAAGAGGTCCCCCATCTTGTTAGCTTGATGATAAAATTCTCCATCAATTACTCAAGTCGAAGACTCAAGTAGCTGCATAAGGTCGAACTCAACACGCCCAAATATGGTCGAGTTGCTGATAGGTCCGCTTACTCAATATGCCACAAAGGTCATAGTAAGGGATCCTCCTACTTCGATAGTTCAAAGGAACAGGCATCCAAATTTTCAATTCCCTCCAACTTGGTGAGTTCAAGTGGCCCAGACTAGGAGATCAACTCTAATGGTCGTAAGGTCATTTTCCAAAATCCAATAAGAAATATCCTCACTCAAGAAGGCACTAAGTCGAGTTTGGTCTCAATATCAAATGTGAAATCTCAACTCTTTCAACAAATCTGTTAAGTACAAAGCAAAGATCGAAGAAAACTCTTCGTCAGTAAGTCCAATCAAGCAAAAAAGCATGGGATTGAAGAAGTCATCATGATGTTCATACAAAGCTGATGGCTGAACTAAGGGGATTTCATGGTTATTCAGTCCGTTAAGGCACTCATTGCTAGATTGATAACTCAACATTATAGATCTAATATAAGCTGAAAGGTTGGGTTATCTGTATGTACCCTTCAACTAGTCCATTAAAGCAGGAAGCATAAGATTAAAGGCATACATGCTCTCCCAGACAAGTCAATATGGATAAATCAGGTCATTCTTTCATCAAGTCTGTTAAGCACGAAGCTAGATTAGCAAGAGTTTTCTAAATCTTAAACAAATAAAAGTAATTTGTCATTAAACCCATTAAAGCATCAAGCTAGGGAGAAAGATAATCCTTCATTTGTCTGACAAGTCCATGAAACAATCCAAGAAAGCCAATTAAGCAAGTCTCAAGAAAAAAAAAAAAAAACCCCACCAAATTACCAAAATAAAGTCTCCAATGAAGTTCTCCATAGCATAAGAGGATAGAATTGAAGATGTGACTATCTTTGGCAAATGATTTTGATAGCTTCTAATGAATCCCAACCAAGTTCATTTGATTAATAGAACTAGCATAGAGTGGTGCTTTTCTACACAATCCCCTAATAAGTCCATACATGTATTTATTGCCCTATGTTTTATTCATACGCAAGCATTCATCTCAACCAATATTCATAAACATTCATACAATGCTTAAAAGAAATAACATTGGCATAAAGACATAGTGATGAGGGATATAATTACTAATGAAGATGAAATAGTACAGTCAAAAAGAGTACATCAAAAAGTAAAGTAGTATGATCACGGATGCTACATCAAATGAAAAGATAAAAAAAAGAGATACATCAAGGTAGTTGGAACTGTAACTCTCGGAGTTGTGTAGTAGTGGTAGAAAGTGCATGCTACTCTACTTCAACAACCTGAAGCTCTTCTACAGCTTGAGCTAGTGCAGCGTCAACGTCTATCATAGTGCAGTGTCTAAACTAATATCGATGCTGCTCCCTCTTTAATGTCTGGGTCTGTCTATCCCGCTACATTTGAAAGTTGCTCTTATAGGATAATGTGCTTGTAAACTCATTCCAAAGACTCTTCAACTTGACGGTGAGCTTGTATATCTCACCCCCAGTGTCAGTGGATCTTTGGCATAGCCTCCTAAAACCCTTTAAACTCTTCTCAAACTCATCGTGAGCCAAGTCAGCAGCCTCCCATCGAATCCTAACCCGCTCACGAAGCTCAGGTACTGATGCTCTAGTTCACACAATGGAAAAAGACTTCATTCGCCAGATTATGAACTCAACCTCTCGACATAGCAACTCCCAATATCTAAGCGTATCCTCCTCTAATCCAATAAGAGCCAAAAGATCTAAGGTGTCATTGGCATATGGAATGAAGCAATCTAGTGACTCTAGTGATCCAGGAGTTAGCCTAGAAACTCACATCCCATAAGAATATAAGGTTATTTTCCTGCATGTCATGATTATGAGCATCTAAAGTTGAAGAGTTTCTATGATATATTTCTGATTGATAATCTACTTCCTCAAGCACTGCACAAAAGAAACATAAATTCATCAATATTATCTTCAAAGTGGGATAATACACTATAAATGTAAAATTTAGAATGATTGGGGGAGTAAAGTATACCTAAGCGGGCATCTTAATTGAGTCAAAGTCTTTGAATGAGGGAGGGTCATATGTGAACATCAAGTGTCAATGGAATAATAGCATAAGCATCAAAAATCTCACTATGTATTGGATCTCTCTTCTGTGAAGTTTCTACAGGCCAAAAAGTAGAGGTGAAGCCCAAAGAAGAAGGTACATTGGTTGGAGGCGTTGTAACTACTGGAGGAAAAATATCACTCAAGAAAGTACTGAACTGGCTAACCCCAAAATTCTTAGAAGTGGAAGGATCAACATCAACTGACATCCTATGCTCAAAAGTAGCTTCCTCAGGAGTTAGAAGTTGCCTTAGAGCTGGGCTTGTAGACCAATCGTTTGAATCTCGAGGAGGCTCCATCTGATGAAGCTGTCTACGTCGACCAGAAGGAGTAGGAACTTCAGCACCACCAGGAGAAGGCTCATGAACTCGTACTTTAAGAAGAGAAGTATACTCCCTTGACATAGTTTGAGTGTTCCCTCCACCTATCATATAAAAAAAAGAGAGAAGAAAGTCAATGATTAGACGATAATGAGTAAAAAAAGTGTAAAGGGGTTGAGGAACAATACCTCTAATGCTCTCAGTACCATGACGAACCCTTTGACCTCGTGGGACTCCTAATAATCTCACCTAGTGTTCATACTTTCGAAAGCCACGTTCTAAGAAAGGAGCAAAAAATAATCTTACCCAAGTTAGATGCATATAACTAATTCCAGTATGATTGTTGTAAAGAGCTAACCGAAATCGTGAACTTGTGCCCAACCTTAATAAGTGTGCCCACATCATGGAAGCTACATACAATCAGGCTTCTATGGGCACTAAATTAGTCTGTCAAGCAACAACTACTCCTGGAATGAACGATCTTCCATCATAAGTAGTTGCTTGAGAATATCCAAATTGACGAGCTGCTCGATTAGGTTGGTATCCCTCCAAAATAATTGAATGGCTAAAATGATAACATAGCCAACCAGGCCACAAACTGATAAAATATTTAGACACTTTAATAGTTCTCCCATCATGAATCAATGCATATCTTCCTCTTCAGTCAAGCGGATCAGTAATCTCCACCTCTCTCAGATCAAATGTGAGTCCAACTACTTCAGGTTGATGAATCAAAGAGAAACGATCTACAACTAGATGTGGAGCAAAGAAAAAGAGACGCACTTGCTCCCATTCTAAGATGGGTGATTCTTGTGATAATTGGATGAAAGTGGGATATCCTTTATCCAAGAAATATGAGGGACACTGCAAGCAAGCGAAAGCTCCATGAACATGTAGGTGAATCTAGGCGTATACATATTGTTAAGGTAAAGCTAGTTCTCGTGATTCATGAGAGTTATTTTCAAAAATTACCTTTAAAACTTTAAATGTTCTGGCTAGCACTACTAGAGATAAAGATAGTCGCTCACCTTGAGAAATCTGGCTAGCTACTAAGAGGGTACTAGACCGCACATATCCTTCTCTAATAGGGAGCACAAAAACACAAAGCCATGTAGCTAAGAAGCCCGTGAAAAATAAATCTTCATTTATACTTGATTTTGCTGGGGAAGGATACCTATGTGGTAAAGTTAGCTCGATAGTGGACTCAGATAAATGTTCGCCATATTGCAAGCCAAGGTCAAAGGGATCATTCAATGATGCAATCGGGTGGGATAAGCTATCATCTTGAAGAAAACTCTGAATCCAAGCATCTATAAGAATAGTAGCCCTTGATCGCATGGACATGCCCGACACCGTGTATGTTCGGCGATAGTGAATCAAAAGCACAGGATAAATAAATGGAAAAAATCATCTCTCCTCGATGATTTTTATCAAAAGAAGGTCGTCTACGAAAAAGCTCCTCATCAAAGGGAATACAATCTTCGTAATGATGATCGAAGATAGGCAATCTTGATATAGCTTGCAGATCACATAATATGATGGTTAATTTTTCAGGGCCAATCCAACATGTATTGCTGCCAGAGTCCCAGAACTCAATCACTCCTCGTGCCCATGAAGGGGGAATACTTACAAAGTCAAATATTGAAGCATACACTGCCTCGTAAACTCATGCTATTTGTAAAGTGTGCTTGTGCTTTTGTAAGACATACCCGGCCCATGTCACGTATCCTCATGAGAGGGTAGGAAGCTTTCCAATAGGAGAATCCCGAGGCTAATGAGCTCGACTGCAACTGGCGATGATTTAGCAATCTTGATTCTCCAATTTCTGCAGTAGTATCAGTAGCTGGCTACAAGATATCACAAATCTCATAGCTAATCTGATCAACAGTGTTATCCAGGGGATTATATTCTCCACACTTTAGTTTGATAGCAGTCACCCATTATGTCGGATCATCGAATATAGAAGGCTCGAGTGTGCAATCTAAAAGCATGGATGAACGTACAAAGAAATTATTGTAGATGTCACATCTCTTTAGCATCTCTGCATGCTGCTCAAGCCTATCATCAATTCCAGCAGTACCTCTAGGGTCATGTCTATCGATAGCAGCCCAAATGACATCCTCATTAGGCTCTCTAGCAGACATATCTGCGGGCCTCTACCAGTTGAATATTTTTTCCTACATAAATAACAAAATATATATAAAATGTTAAGAAGATTGAGAAAGTAATGTTCAACACTAAAGAAGCTTGAGCCAATGGCATCGTGGTGTCATAATGCAACGCTCAAATAAAAACTTGAAAATCGATAGAGTCAACCAGTTGACAACAAATATGGTCTGCTCAAAGCATGCACCCTACTTATTGGGGGGCATTTGTTGATTCACATATGTATTCCATAATATAATCTGACAAAGCTTGATGAAAATGATAGACAATAGATACAACATAGTTAATTCTCCACCGACCTCTCGATTAGGAGAGCATGATTTAATGTCAGTGAAATTTTTAGAAGGTAGATGGAATAGTAGATAAGACACTACCCAGAGATTTCACCCTCATTTTGTGAGGAATTTAGATCTGGTTCCATGTTTCCTATAGGCGCAAGCACTTATAGTTAATTACCCATCTCAATGTTGAGAGAGAACTTTCGATTAAGGCTAGTCATTAGATCGCTAAATGTATAACGTATAGTAGTAGCATGTGGAGTATAAAATTGTGAATTTATGAAATTCATCACTTTAATTTAAAGTGGATGGTTAGGAAATAATGATGCACCCGGTCAAGATCCCATGGTTCCGTCATCCAGTCATGGTACCTAGTACTAGTCGGGAGAGGTAGTCGAATCGACCCCGACCCGAAGGATCCCCATGGGGCCAAAGTAATCCTTGTAGACCTGGGGTGATGTTTGTTTAAGGAGATAAGTTTAAGTCCACCTTAGCTAACAGAGAGCTTTTTGCCCAATCAAGTACATTCTATAGTGCACAGCTCAAAGAGAAAATTCATTGGGGAACATACGGTATGCGGCCGTGACCTTAATTTAGTGGCGTCATTTTACAACAAACCACCCGGTCAAAGGGCTCTAGTCGTAACCACCATTTATGTGATATCATTTTACAAAAAAATCTCACAGACATAGGACATGGACCACGTCTTTACGGGCTTAAGAATATTTGTGTGTGAAAATAGTTATGTATTTGATTTGATATTAGCTCTTTGTGAGCAAAAGTTTTCTTAATTTGTCACCCTCAACAAACGGTTATGAATGGGTTGATGGATTTTACTTTAAATATAAATAATTAATTTCATTTAATTTATATTTTTATTTGAATATTTGATTATTTTATAATTAATTTGAATTTGAATATCTGATGATTGATCATTTAAACCTTAGTAATGATGGCATTTTAATCACATGATAATTATTAGCTAATAGACTATGTTAACTCTACCTCTTTCCTACAGAGGATTGGGTCTAAATTTTCAAAATTTATAATCATCTAAACATTGTCAACTCTAGCTTGAGCGTAGAGGATCAGGTTTGAGACTTTTCACTTGGAAGCTTGAACTTGAGAAACCGTGTCAATAAGTTTAGGTTTATCTTTTCTAATTACACGACAGAATTAACTTCTTGAATTTTACTAAGTTGAAAATTTTATAACATTATAATTAGATTTTTATGTTTTGTTAACCCGAACCCGGTCCTAGGACTAAACCGGGAATCAGCCTGCGCAACATCCTCAGGCACTAAGTTTAAGCATTCAAATAGTGTCGATCTATGCTTCAATTCATGTGTCCATATAAACCTTCAAAGAATTTAGTGCTTTTGAAGCACTTGTGCATATTTTAATTGTCATATAATATGTGCATAGATTATCTAATTTGAGTGCTAGCACGAAATCTAAAACACTTGATTTGAGTGAGAGTCCACTTTGCAATTTGTGCGGTGAATTTAATTCATTAATGCATTTGCACATATTTTGAAACATTTGAATCAAGTGTAACATTACTTCAAAATGCATATTCTATTCCACGTAAGTATTCATATGGACTTTTAAACACAATATTTGCAAGAATATTTGTCTTGTAGTACATGCAATATTTAATTTGAAGCTTAACTTATCATTGTATATGTGGATTGCGGATTCGGTGGTATAAAAGATTTGAAATTAACATATTAGTTTTAACTTGATTCAATTTTAGATTCCTAGCAAGATGTTTTTTTCAAAAATTTTGATTTTATTTGGGCGGCAAAATTTGTCTTTATATAGCTTATTTTATTTTAAGTGGCCCTCAAAGAGCATCTTTTTCTGTCTATAAATAGACAGTCTGTTCAGTTCATTCTCATTCAAGTTTATTCAATTCTATTGATTATTTTGAAACTTTTAGTGCGAGGAGGTTTTACTTGTGGTATTTTGGAGGGGATTCTTTCAAATTCTTCAAGTTTTTTCAAGCTTTCAGTAAGTTCCCACCTTTTTTTTATTTATCTTAATATTTATGAATTTTCTTTCTTTTCTTAGGCTTTTGAAGATTTGTATTATGATTTACTTTGAGTTAATTATCAGTTTAAAGTTCATATGATATTTTCTGTCTTATTTAAGTCCTGTAAAAGCCCAAAATTTAGCAAAATTTTGGTAGCATCCGACATCGCCCCTTGAGGACTCCCTGTGTCAGCCATGTCTAAAAAGACATGTACGATCAGTGTCGAGTGACACTGAGGCCTAAATCGGGCACCTACATAAATAACCATATAGCATACAAACTTTTCCCATCATATTAAGATGATATAAGTGATTACTTAAATGATAATATAATTAAGTAATTTTTTTTCCATCATACATATACATTTTAACCAAAATTTGACCCGAGCTTATGCTAAGTAAGGTTGCTGCAACAACTCTAAATCTGACAAAAAAACTTAAACTCGATTATATTTTATTTAATTTCAATCTAAGTAAGGTGGTTGGAATAGTAGGGAGAAGAAAGAAAGGGGGAGTTAAAAGGGGGGTAGCTATTACGGCTTGGAATTTGAGGGTTATGAGGAAAGTTGAAAGGCGGAGAAGGAAAGAGTGAGGATAGCAAGTGGTGCTCATAGTTTTTTCAAGAGATCAAAGAAGGCAAGTTTTGTTCGCATACTAAAAATGAGAGGAAGAAAAGTATTCTTGAGACAGAATAAGGGGCTAATGAACTAGCCAAGGAGATGCATAGAGATGGAAAGTTTTAGCTAATGGAAAATGAGGATACTGCTGGTTGTAAGAAAATGGACTTAAGGAATTGGAAAGAACAGGCTTACTCTTGGGCTAAGGTGTGAAAACCAGAGTGAAACGAGGGAGGCGGGGTGGAAAATTCCAAATTCAATCGATCGATGATCGGATCTCGGAGATCCTACTTTAGGGTATGGATGAAATGAATTTGTAAAGAGAGAAAGAGAGAGGGAGAACGAAGTTGCTACTACAGAGAGGTAGGAGGATCCTTTTGAACGAGAGGGAGATATCAGATGAGGCGGGGATCTTTATTGGATCAAAGGAAAAAGGGAGTTGCGAAAAGGAGGAGATCAGAAATGAACGAGGACAACCTTGGCTCTTGTAGACCAGCGGGGGATGGCTCATTCGATCTCTGCGATAAAAAAAATTAAAACTGACGAGAGAGAGGAGTTTGTTGCCTCGTGTGCGAGGGAGGAGGTGGAGTTGCTTATGGTTAAGTGAATAAGGGAACCACTGAGAGAAAATTAAGAGCGACGGGCTGCCTTCCCGCGTGATTGACTCACCAAAATCAAGAAGAAACCGAGTTTTTTTAAACCTGTTGTCCTGCCTAAGAGAAAATATTACGTCTGAAGTCCGCACGTAGCTTTACGTGCGGACTCCAATCCTGGCCCGACACGTGTCCAGTAGTTTTTTTCCTGTTTTAGCACTAAATGGCGCTGTAACTGGATGGACGATGACCATGCCGTTTATCCTGGCCCGACCCGGCCTAGCCCGCCTCGTTCAAACAGCGAGAGAAGAAGCCTCGTTAGAATACGCGGGAGGAATTTAAAAGACATATATATATATATATATATATATATATATATATATATATATATCTAGATTTAGGGTTTAGGGGTGCATTTTTTTCTTGCAAACCGCTAAAGAGAGAAAGAGATTTTCTCATTTTACTGAAAGAACCATGAAGATGAGAACTAAGGCCTTGAGGAAATAATGAGGATGTATTAAATAAAATGCATCGGTAATTTTTCTCAACCATTGTAATGCATAATTTTTTTATGGTTTGTTTGTGTTATTCCTTGATATTCTTTTATTTAGTGTATATTTCCTACACTGTTTGGAGTTCTTCACAAGAGGACTTTGCTTATTTCAAGGATTTTGATTCAGATTCTCAGACTCTCATGAGAGTACATATTTTCTCAATATTTTGCGCAGGTTGCTGGATGGAGAGAATATGGTCATTATATTTCATTAGAAGCAATTTTGTGGTTGTTTGGTTAATCTTTATGGGAGATTTTCATCTGTACTCTCCTAAGAGTATAGAGCATTTTGGGCAGTTTTTTCCACTTTGTGTGGCATGTTTGGAGGAAATATGTTTATTACAATCCATCAAAAATTTGGAAGTCGTTTGGTAATTTTTTTTAGTGTTATTTTGCATTCAGTACCTCTCACTCTCGAGAGTATGATGATTTGTGTACTTTTTTTTTCCAATTTCTTTGGCCTAGTTGTTCAGATTATGTTCATTACATTACATTGGAAGCAATTTGGTGGGATGTTGGATGATTTTTGGGAGATTTTTGCATCTGTACTCTCTGTACTCTCCTGAGAGTATAGATCATTTTGGGTTGTTTTCTTCACTTTTTGTGGCATGTTTGGAGGGAATATATTCATTACAATCAATGAGAAATAATTTGGAGGCTATTTGGTTATTTTTTTAGTGTTATTTTGCATCTATAGAGTACAGATGATTGTTGGTCATTTTCTGACTTGGTTGTTGAGATTATTTTCATTACATCTGTAATCTATGTTCTCTCTGTACTCTCTATCTGTACTCTCTATACTCTCCTGAGGGTACAGAGCATTTTGGTCATTTTTTATCTAATTTTTTAGCTTGTTTGGAGGAAATATGTTCATTAGGTATAATTTGGAGGCTATTTTGTTGATTTGTTTTCTTTCAGATCAGTACTCTTAAAGAGTATGATGATTTTGGTCATGTTGTCCATTTCTTTGGCCTAGTTGTTGAGAGTACATTCCGTTGGAAGCAATTTGTATGTCTGATGATTTCTAGGAGATTTTTTGTTACTCTCATACATTCTGCAAAGACTAAGTAATGAAGTCACGTTTTATAGACTTCATCTCAGATCAATTCATTAGACTCCATGAAATTCAGAAGACTCAGGCATGACCTCTCCTTGTTGGGACATAGAGAAGCAAGCTTTCTTTCTAGATGGGCAGTGCATTCCTTTCACCCCCGATGAAGTTGCAGTAATTATAGGGATGGAAAATATAGGGGAGAAGGTCTTATGGAATATAGGTAATGTGCTATATGTGAGGTCAGCACTTCCAGTGAGGAAGCCCTTAAAGAGCATCTTGAAGGTAAAAACATAAAGCAAAAGAAGCCTTATAGAAAGCAAAAGAAGCCTTAAAGAGCATCACCCATGAAGTTACTGATAATGGATGCCAAACAGAGGGGAGTCGCCTTATGACATGAGGAATGTGCTCTATGAGGTTAGCACTTCCAGTGAGGAAGCCTTTAAAGAGCATCTTGAAGGTAAAAAATACAAAGCAAAAGAAGCCTTACAACAAGAAGACCTCCCTCAGACCTCTATACTCTCAGACTCTATACTCCATACTCTCAGACTCTGCACTCTCTATACTCTCTCAGACTCATCTCTGTACCTCTATACTCATGGGTAACTTGATATAATCGTTTATGTTTCTATGATGATTTCTTTACTTATTTGAGGTTATTGGTTGGTTTTTAGATTATTTTACATCTATACTCTTCTCTCTTGAGAGTACAAATGATTTTGGACATTTTTCCAATTTCCCTGATTGTTCGATTATGTTCATTACATTCCAGCAATTTGGTGCTTGGTTGATTTTTAGTGTTATTTTGCATCAGATTTACTCTCGAGAGTGATAATTTTGTGGTCATTTTTTCTTGTTTCTTTGGCTGTTTGAGTCTATATTCATTACATTTGTGGAAGCAATTTGGTGATGTTGGTAGGTTTTGAAGTGTTATTTTGTATTCAGACTCTCTCTCTTGAGAGTGAGATATTGTGGACATTTTTCATTTTTAGTTGTCTGTTCACATTATATTGGAAGCAATTGTGGGATGTTGGTTTAGTATATTATTTTGCATTTCGCACTCTCAGAGTACATGATGATTTTGATTTTTTCCAGTTTGGTTTGAGATTATGTTCATTAGGAAGCAATTTGGTGCTTTGGTTTAGAAGTGTTATTTTGCATCTATACTCTTTGTTCACTTGAGTGATGATTTTATGGATATTTTTTCAATTTGGCTGTTATTATGTTCATTACATTACATTGAAAGCAATTTGGTGGGATGTTGGTTTGTTTTAGAAGTGTTATTTTGCATCTATACTCTCTTCTGAGAGAAATGTGATTATTGTGGAAATTTTTCTTATTTCTTGTTGTTCAAATTATGTTCATTACAGGAAGCAATTTGGTTATTTGTATTTAGTTTTGATTCTACTCTCTGAGAGTACAGAATTGTGAACATTTTTTCAATTTCTTAGCGGTTATTCATGTTCATTACATTCCTGGAAGCAATTTGAGATGTATTTTAGAAGTGTTATTTTGCTCTGACTCTGAGAGTACAAATGATTTGTGGACATTTTTGTATTTGGCCTATTGTTCAGTTGTTCATTACATTCAGTGGAAGTAATTTGGGTGTTGGTTTAGTAGTGTTATTTTGCATAGACTCTACTCTCAAGAGAGTATGATGATTTTGTGATTTTTTTTCCTATTTCTTTGGCATTGTAGAGTCTATTCATTACATTCCAGAGAAGAAATTTGGTGGCGCTTTTGGTTTTTAGTGTTATTTTGCAGACTCTTTCTCTCAAGAGAGTACAAATGATTTTATGGTCATTTTTTTTTCTTTTGGCCCTGTTGTCGAGTCATGCTCATTACATTCCGAAGCAATTTGGTGATGTTGGTTGGTTTTGAAGTGTTATTTTGCATCAGATTCTTTGTACTCTCTGAGAGTACATATGATTTTATGGACATTTTTAGTTTCTTTGCCTAGTTGTTCGATTATCATTACATTATATTGGAAGCAATTTGGTGGGATGTTTTGGTTTAAAAGTATTATTTTAGACTTACTCAGTACTCTCTTGAGAGTACGATGATTTTGTGTACTTTTTTCCAGCTTTAGCTGGTTGTTCGATTATGTTCATTACATTATGCACATTTTTTTTGCATCAGATCTCTCAGATTTAGCTCATTTTTTTCTTTCTCTTGGAGGGAATTTGTGGGAGCTATTTTACATGTCACATTTATGTGGAGCGGTGTGAATGCGTCAATGAGCAAAATGATGAAGTCATGATGTCTAATGAACCAAATTTGGGGAAACTTCTTGGCACCACTGCTCGAATGAATGAAGAGATGTACTATACCGTGACACGACATCAAACCGGCTTCTTGTTCTGGAAGGACCATACTAGTTAGGCCAAACTCTAAGAAATTGAAATCAAAAGATTTTTATGTGCAAAAAGGTCGAAGAAATCGCCAATCTAAATAGCTTAACAAAATTCTGAAAACCGATACAAGGATGGTTGTCCGCCACCATGATTAGATTCTCTGATTGAGGAGAATGATGGTTAAAAAACATATAGAAAGTCATAATCACTCATTGGCAAAGCCGACCTACATTTTCTGATCACAGATGATTAGCGATGAAAAGGCTTCCGTTGAAGACAATGACAGAGGCCAATTAGAGCAACCGATGCATCTCAATATCTATGAGAAGAGAATATTGATTCACAAAAGATGCTTTCAATTTTATTCAAAGGAAAAAGATCGAGGATTGCAATGGTGTGAATGCATTAATACAAATTGCTGAGGAAAAGGCAAAATGGATGGGATGTTTGCATGGGATGTACAAGTTGATGAGTCGATTGCTTAGTAAGTTTTTTTTTGGAGCAATGGCATGTCAGGATAGAATATATTTTGGTGATGTGATAATTTTGATACAAGCTATCAACTCAATAAATATAATCTTGTTTGTGCCCTTGTTGGAGTGAATCATCACCGAAAAATGTGTTATTTGGAGTAGCCTTTTATCGAAGAGATGATTGAGTCATTCTCATGGCTATTTCATTTCTGATGAGTGATAGACATCCTACAACAATATTCACTGATCAAGATCAAGCTATGGCACGAGCTATCAAAATTATATTATACATGGTTGTGCCAATGGCATATTTCAAGAAAGCTCCTTCCAAGGTTCACTACTTTAATAAATAAGAGGGTACAAGGGCTATTTATGCATGCATGAGCAAATGTGACTCAGAGGAAGAGTTTGAAGAAGCTTGGTCTGCCATGCTAGAAGAAGGCAATTTGCATCATCCTTGTCTGAGCTTTATAAAATTAGATCCAAGTGGTCCACGATTCAAGAAGACTCATTCTACATGGGCATCTTGTCAAAACGTAGTGAGTCAATGAACAACGTGTAAATCTCTAAACCAATGAGTTCACTCACAAATTATTTCTGGGGTTGGAGAAGGTTATGGAGACATGGCCCGGAATGAACATGATGAAGAATTTCAAGTGTACCATCGATTGTTCTAAAGACCAATTAATTCTAAAACAAGTCTATGTTTTATACAAGAAATATATACTATGTTTGAGGAAGAATTTTGCATGGAGTTGGAGGCCTATCAAGAATAGGTCGATGACCCATGGAGTATTTGGTGAGAAACTTAGAGAATAAAATTCATCCAAAACATGGACTGTCCATTTCGATGGGACTACCCTAGATGTAACTTGTACTTGTAAGAAATTTGAAATGATGGGATTACTTTGTGCCCATTGTATCGAAGTTCTTAGTGAAATGTAGTACATTCCGATAAGTATCTTCACATGCGATGGTCTACTAGCAAAGAGGATATTTACATCGATAGTGCATACAAAAAATTAAGAGATGTCAACAAGATATGGAAATGCTCGCATTATTTTTTGAAATCACGCGATATGCATATCAAATAAGTGTAGCGTGGGTAATAATAGAGTCAAGGCTATATGCTTCAATCCTTAAAAAAACTATAATGATGTTGACTCTATACTAAGTGAGAATTCTCCACAGATAAGAAGAAGAAGTCAACCACATCGGAAAAGACAAAGGATCTAAGCATCCAAAGAAGCAAGGCTTAAGGGATATTGGGAGAGATAAAAAAGCCAAGAGTAATTTCTATTTGCCTCTTAATTTGTAGTATTTAAAACATATACTAATCTTAAACCATCATATTTTTTTTATAAACCAAAGTTCAGATTGATAGTATCAGAACGTGTTCTCACCCCTGCACACCTTTCTCTATGTTGAAGTGTTTTTCAAAGGCACGTAATAAACACATCGATGTCGTTAAAATCATTAACCGATAATGATGTTCTACCATAGAATTCAACTCGAGCTCAACAATCAAATATAAGGGTTAAGTTGATGATGGATATTATTACAGAAAATATTAAATGCATGATATCATTTAGTTATGTGTTCTTCGACTGTGCAATCATTTTTGTAAAGCTTTAGAGTCTCCAAGATGACTTTCTTCTTCTGAGCATCTTTATTCTGAAATGTACTATTATTATAAAATATCAAAAGCTCTATACCTAGAGAGTAGAGTTTATAACTTTGTAATCCTTAGACTGTGGCAACTAAATCTCTCATATTTTACAAATTGTATTTGATTGATGAGTCTACCTTGCTTATGAGAATGAGATTATTAAGACAATATTTTAAGATAGGATAAAAAACTATTGATATTTTATTTTAAAAAATATAATACATCAATTCTTAATAGCACACATTTTGTCTTCAAATATCTATTATTACTATAAAAAATTCAACTGTGTATTCTCAATTATATTGGTTATGTAAAAAAGTGATTAAATGGGACATATTTATCATGTGAGTACTTTCCATATATATATATATATATATATATATATATATATATATATATATATATATATATATATATATATATATATATATATATATATATATATATATATATATATATATATATATATAAGTAATTATAGATTACCACCAATCAAACTCGAGGTAATGTAAATTTTTTCATTTGATCCAATTTAAAATATGATATAAATTGAGAGTATAGAGAGTGAGAGTAGAAGAGAGAACATAATCCGTAAAACTTAACAAGGCAACCAAGAGCATCCAACTTGCTTTACGTATAGTGAACACCTCTAGCAAAGCAAAAGTGGAAATGTAAAAAAATAGTTTGAAAACAAATAGAGAGTACAGAGAGTACAGAGAGGAGAGTATAAAACATGCAAAACTAAAACTCATAAAAGGCAACCGAGTAGCATCCAACTTGCTTTAAGGTTATAGTGAACAATTCCTCTTCATCCAAATAGCTTTGGAAACTTAAATGCCATGGATTTCTTGATTAGGAAGCACATATATATTCTTAATAATAGAATCAAAGGAAAAGAAAATAAGTTCACACTTCTCCAAATTAAGAAATTTATGACTTTATGTCCTTTGTTTGGTTGAACTAACAAATTAGATTTTAAAAATTGATTGTGCCTCAATTTGGGTTTAAAATATTGATCTAATATAATATAGCAAGAAAGTCATGTATATCATTATTAAAAATTTGATGGGTCTAAAATAGTTTATTTTGTCAAAATACAAAGTAAGAAACTTACTTGGTCACACAATGTAAAAGAAAGAGCAATGAATCATATCAATCCAATTCCACGATATAAAACAAGTTAAAACTCCCAAGTAACCAAGTGCATGGTTCATTATGATCTGTTTTACTTCTATTTTTTTTCTCAATAGAAAATGCCAACTATTTTGCATTATGATCTAAGCTTTCACTTCTATAACAAAGAAGAGTAGACGAATAATAAAAGATCCAAAGCCGCAGACAGATATAATATTGAAAAAAATATTTCCTACTTATCAACCAACTTACAGTGTTCTCTCACCAATAATATAAAAAAAAAAATTGAAATACCTGCATAATTATTTCCTACTTATCAAACTTTAAATGTTGTTCTTAGCTTTGCTTTTCATTCCCAAACAAAAGATAGTGTAAGCAACTCCTAAAGAAATTCATCTTCTTAGGCCAATCTTGGTGGTCACCGCCAAGTGGGATTTCATCGCCTCCATGTACTTACAAAACATCCCGTCAACATTTTTATCTTGACCGCACACCCACCAATTGATTGGCCATTTTGTGGGATCGCCACAAAAGATCGATCTTCAACAAGTAATTTGATCTCAAAAGCAAGAAGTATAGTAATAAGGGGCTAAAAAACCGTTTTAAAACCAAATTGAAAATAACTCTACAATCTGGAAGAATGGCCTTATGGGTTGGTTTTGGTAATGAGTCATAAAAATAATACCCCTAGCTTAATATGCCCAACCAGAGTGTCCAAAGGTTGATTATCTATAATTGAAGTAAGAGTAGCTCATCAACACACACTATCAAGGATGTTGGATGAACATTTTGCTTTCCTTGTGTAGGCCATATTTTGCATAGTAGAAGAAAAGAAGAGATGTTTAGAAATTATAGTTTCCATCTATAGAAATAATGATTGAATTGTAATACCTCGTGATATTTGTGGGGTAACTTACCCAAAGGCAAGCATGAGATGTAGGGACATACAACCCTGACGAAAATTCTCCAATAAGAAGGCAAGGCATCAATGTGTGCATCCGAGAGATATTGATCCGTCACAACTCATCCCTCGCAATAATGATATTCCATGCAATATCACCGAGTGATAAATATTTTAAAGTGATCTTAATTAAACGAATAGTTATTTTATGTATGAAGGAGTCGATTGAAGATTGACTTACTTGTCCAATCGAGCATGACGTGTCAATAGAGCATCGCCAGGCAAAATAACTGGATGAGAACTCAACAAAATGATGTGCCTCACTCGCAATAAATTATCGACGATGAAAGTTGGTGATGAAGAGCTAGATTCACTATGAATTAAGGATCGATCTATCGAGATGATTCATACTGACGATGCTCCTCCACCACAACGATAGATGGGTAATCGACCTTCTTGGCTCATCTTTACAAACCTATAAAAAAATTTAGTGAAATCTATTTCTATTATCTCAAATTTAAAAGAAAGTAACTTAATACCTCACGCTTCATCTTGAGTGGAGGCCACCACATCACTTATTCTTACCGTGACTTCTGTAAGTGTGTGTGAAGGGGAACCAATAGCTTTCCTCTTCCTTATCCGAGCTTTCACACCATGCTCAATGCCGATTAAAGGTTTGAGCATCTTCATGCATGCAGGAGGCCTCCATAATCCACAGACTCTCAGAGCTTCCCTAGTGAATACCCTGGGCTTCCCAAGTGGAAGTATCCACAAGAGTAGTGCCTCCTGTGAGTCTCCAGGGGATGGTAGGACCCCACGCCTCAAGAAGAACCTCCTCGATAGCAAAGAACCATGAATCAATCATCCATCTCTCTGCCCATTATTGCTTGAAAAGAAGATACTATATCTTTCAAGTCCCTAAATCAAGTATCCTCTCCACCGCAAAGCCTTCGAGGGGTAGCAGTGAGGCTAGATACACCGGGATGGGAGAATATCAGGAGAGACATATGGAGATTCAATGGGGGCAAAACTCTGGGACTTAGAATCTATCGAGCTCAACATGTATTGCATGTTGGGAAAATGATTCAAGGAGCCATGTCTCCTCTTTGATATGTCCTCAATGAAGGACATGTTAAACCGATAAGAAAATGTGATGACTACAACATAAATAAATACATAATTATAAGAACTAAGTGATATTATTATATGTCACCTGGTGTCCTCCTAAACCAAGAAGGCTTCATCTGAAACTTTATTTTCGCCATCGCAAAGATACAGTTTTAAATGGAGGCGGCCTCATGATGCTTATGTGCTCTGATCTACAATTAATATTTATGTAAGTTAACTTCAATGCATCAAATAATACATAACCTAAGATATAAAATATACCATAAGAAGAGTGAAAATCCACTCATGTACCCGGGTGTCCTCTGGGTATGAATCTTTGATGACCATCAAATTAAAAACTAGAAAGCCCAGATGGCCTCGCCCAATTGTATTCAAAGAATTTATCTATGTCATGTAGAGAAATCAATTCGATGCCACCCTATAGTTGTGATATACAAAAAAAAGATTTGATAATGTATGTACAATCAGCAAAACCGGTACACGCGATCACATGCTCAAGCATAGTCTTATATAATCAACTGAATGCATATGGGATTTTCATAAGACCTACCCCTCTGCTTGGCATCCCAACAATTATCGCAACTGAAAGGAATGCACGCCACCTAAAGAAAGCTTGCTTTCTATCTCCCAAGAAGACAGATTAAGGTAATGGCTATTGAGTCTTGAATTCCATGAGTCTAATGAATTGATGCATGAAGCCTCTTTAAAATGTCAATGACTTCATCAAGAATCGTGTTGCAATATTATCAAACACCGTTTCTATGGTAGCTGCATCTTGAAGTTATCCTTTTCCAACATTGTAAACTTCAAAATGAAAAGTCGTAATAAACATAATCAACAACCAGCCAAAAAATAGAAAAATGACCATTAAATCATATGTACTCTCAGAGAAAGAGTATATGTAAAATAACACTACTAAACCAACCAAAAAACACCAAATTGCTTCCATTATGAATAAAATATACTCAACAACAAAGCCAAAAAAAAAAAATGTCAAAAAAATCATTTGTACTCAAGAGAGTATAGAGTACATATGCAAAATAACACTAAAACCAACCAAAACCCAAATTGTTCCTCAATGTAAATGAACATATAACAAAGCCAAAGAAATAAAAAAATATCCATAAAATCATTTGTACTCAAGAGAGTACAGAGAGTGTGATGCAAAATAACACTACTAAACCAACCAAACAGCCACCAAATTGCTTCCAATGTAATGAACATAATACAACAACAAAGAAATGAAAAATGTCCAAAATCATCTCAGATTCTCAAGAGAGTACAGAGTACATATGCAAAATAACACTAAAACTAAACCAAACAAAGCCCAAATTGTTCCATGAATGTAATGAACATAATCAACAACCAGCCAAAGAAACAGAAAAATGTCCATTAAAAATCATCTACTCAAGAGAGAGTACAGATGCAAAATAACACCAAAAAAACCAACCAAGCCCACCAAATTGCTTCCAATGTAATGTAATGACTGAACAACTGTGCCAAAGAAACAAGAAAAATGTCCATTAAATTATCTCAGATTTCTCAAGAGAGAGAGTAGATGCAAAATAACACTAAAAAACCAACCAAATACCCCAAATTATTTCCAATGTGTAATGAATAATCAACAACAGCCAAAGAAACAAAAAATATCCAAAATCATGTACTCTCGAGAGAGAGTACAGATGTAAAATAACACTAAAAAACCAACCAAACAGTCACCAAATTGCTTCCAATATAATGTCAACAGGAAAAAGCGAAAAAAAATGACAAAATCATCATGCTCTTGAGGGTATGGAAATGCAGATACAAAATAATAAAAAACCAACCAACACCTCCAAATTATTCCATGGATTAATGAACATAATCAACAACAGGCCAAAAAGCAGAAAAATATCCAATCATCAGTACTCAAGAGAGTACAAATCTGGCAAAAACTAAAAACCAAATAAATGTCCACCAAATTACCAATGTAATGTAATAACAATTTGATGAAGAAAAATGAATAAAATTATCGTACTCTCTTGAGAAGAGAAATCTGATGCAAAATAACACTACTAACCAAAAACATCCCATTGCTTCCATATAATGTAATGAACATAATTTGAACAACTAGGCCAAAGAAACTGGAAAAATTATCCATAAAATCATATGTACTCTCGTGAGAGTACAGAGAGTACAGATGTAAAATAACACTACTAAATCAACCAAACAGCCACCAAATTTCTTCCACTAGATTGTAATGAACATAATCACAACCAAAGAAAGGAAAAAATATCCAAAATCATCATACTCTCAGAGTCTGATGTAAATACAAAATAACATTAAAAACTAACCAACATTGAATTATTCCATGAATTGCAATGATAATCTAAACAACTAGGCCAAAAAAGGAAAAAATGTCAAAATTATATGTACTCTCAAGAGTATAGAAATGAGTCAAATAATCTACTAAACCAATACGACCACCAAATTGCTTCCACTGGAATGTAATGAACATAATCTAAACAACCAGCCAAAGCGGAAAAAATATCCAAAATCATATGTACTCTCGAGAAGAGTCTGATGATAATATTAAAAACCAACATCTCCAAATTATTCTTGATGAATTGCAATGAACATAATCTGAACAACTAGGCGAAAAAAATTAAAAAAATGTCCACAAAATCATATGTACTCTTGAGAATGCAGAATCAGAATGCAAAATAACACTTATAAACCAAACATCCAAATTTCTTCTATAATGTAATGAACATGTCGAACAAGGCCAAAGCGAAAAAAATATCAAAAATCTATACTCTCAGAGAGTATAGATGCAATCTGAAATAATACCAAAAACAACCAACGCCTCCAAATTGTTCACGATGGATTGTAATGAACATAATTTGAACAAGGCCAAAGAAAGCGGAAAAAATGACCAAAATTATCTACTCTCGAGAAATGAGATCTGAAATAAATAACACTTCTAAACCAACCAACATCCACCAAATTACTTCCCTTTGGAATGTAATGACAAATCATCAGACCAAAAAAGCGGAAAAATGTCCAAATTATTTGTACTCTTTGAGAATCTGAAAATCTGAGATGTAAAATAACACTTCTAAACCACCAACGACCACCAAATTTCTTCCCGGAATGTAATGAACATAATATGAACAACTAGGCAAAAGAAAGCGGAAAAAATGTCCACAAAATCATCGTACTCTCAAGGAAATGAGTATAGATGCAAAATAACACTACCAAATTAACATCCACAAAATTGCTTTCAATGTAATATAATGAACATAATCTGAACAACTCCAAAGCGAAAAAATATCCACAAAATTATCGTACTCTCGAGAGTATAGAGTCTGATCAAAAATAACACTACTAAACCAACCAAATTGCCACCAAATTGTATCCTGGAATGAAATGACATGTCTCACAATCGAGAAAAGAAAAGCGGAAAATGGGTAAAAAATTATCTCTCAGAGAGTCTGAATGCAAAATAGCGCTAAACCAACATCCCGCAAATTGCTTCCATATAATGTAATGAACATAATCACAACTAGGCCAAAGGAACTAAAAAAATATCCAAAATCATTTGTACTCTCAAAAGAGAGTCTGATGCAAAATAACACTTAAAACCAACCACATCCAAATTGCTTCCATTGGAATGTAATGAAACAATTCACAAGGGCCAAAGAAATAGGAAAAATGACCACAAAATCATCTATCTCTTGATTATAGAGAATCTGATCAAAATAACACTACAAAATAACCAACGGCCCAAATTGCTTCCAATGTAATGTAATGACAACTCACCGCCAAAGAAGCAGAAAAAATGACCACAAAATCATCGTACTCTCTCTGAATACAAAATACTAAAACAAAAATCACTCAAATTATTCCTCATGGATTGCAATGAACATAATCGAACAAGAAAAAATAGGAAAAAAATGTCTACAACATCATCTCTCTCGAGAGTACAAAAGTCTGAATACAAATAACACTAAAAAAACCAGCGTCACAAATTACTTCGATGTAATGTAATGACACTTACAAAGAAAGCAGAAAAATGACCACAAAATCATGTACTCTCGAGAATGAGAGAGTGATCTGAAATAATACTAAAATGACAAACATCCCACCAAATTGCTTCCAATGTTTGTAATGAACATAATTTGAACAATAGGCCAAAAAATTGGAAAAATATCCATAAATCATATGTACTCTCTTGAGAGTCTAAATCTGTAAAATAACTTACTAAACCACCAAACAAATTGCTTTATGAATGTAATGAACATTCAACAAACATAAAGAAGCGGAAAAAATATCAAAAAATTATATGTACTCTCAGAAATACAGTCTGATCAAAATAATTAAAATAACCAACATACCTCAAATTATTGAATTGAATGAACATAATATAGGCCAAAGAAAATGAAAAAAATGTCCACAAAATCATATGTACTCTCTTAAGATAGAGTACAAATACAAAATAACACTACTAAACCAACAAACACCACCAAATTGCTTTTGGAATGTAATGAACATAATCAACAACGGGCCAAAAAATTAGAAAAATGTCATTATCTACTCTCAAGAAATGAATCTGAGTCAAAATAACACTAAAAACCCACCAAAGCGACCTCCAAATTATTCTTGGATTATGATGAATATAATCAACAGCCAAGAAATAGAAAAATTATTAAAATCATCATCTCGAGAATGGTAATATACAAAATAACACTTATAAACCAACCAACATAAAATTTCTTTATAGAATGTAATGAACATAATAACAAGCTAAAGCGGAAAAATATCAAAATCATCACTCTCAGAGAGCAGGAGATGTAAATAATACTAAAAAACCAACCAAAACGACCTCAAATTATTCACGATGGATTCATGAACATAATCTGAACAAAAGCTGGAAAAAATGACCATAAATCATATGTACTCTCAAGTGAATCTAAATACAAAATAACACTTCTAAACTAACATCCCACCAAATTGCTTTTTGGAATGTAATGAGCAGACTGAACAACCGAAAAGCGGAAAAATATTAAAATCATCTCTCTCTTGAGAATAGAGGAAATCTGATGTAAAATAACACTCTAAACCAACAATACCACCAAATTTCTTCCTTTGGAATGTAATGAACATAATCTAAACAACTTGGCCAAAGCGGAAAAAAAAATGACCACAAATCATCTACTCTCAAGAGTCTGAGAGTATAGATACAAAATAACACTTTAAACCAACCAACATCCACAAAATTGCTTCCAATATAATATATGAACATAATCGAACAACTAGGCCAAAGAAAGCGAAAAAAATATCCTGAAATCATCATACTCAGAATGCAGAGTCTATGCAAAATAACACTACTAAACCAACCAAGCGCCCAAATTGTTTCCCTGGAATGTAATAACATGTCGAACAAGCCAAAGAGAAAAAGAAAAATCATCATACTCTCAAGAGAGTACAAAGAATCATGCAAAATAACACTTCTAAAACCAACATCCCACAAAATTGCTTGATGTAATGTAATGAACATAATGAACAACAAGGCCAAAGGAAAAAAAAGTATCCAAATCATCATACTCTCATGAGTCTGAGATGCAAAATAACACTTCAAAATCAACCAACATCCCACCAAATTGCTTCCACTGGAATGTAATGAACAAACTCTGGACAACCAGGCCAAAGAAATAGGAAAAAATGACCACAAAATCATCTGTACTCTCTTGAGATTACAGAGAGTACAAATGCAAAATAACACTAAAAAACTAACCAAGCCTCCAAATTATTCGATGGATTACATGGTATTTCCCCAAACACCAAAGCAGGAAAAAATGACCAAAAATGCTCATTGCTCTCAAGAGTCTGATTTTACATACAAAATAACACTACTAAACCAACCAAACTACCACCAAATTGCTTCCACTGTAATGTAATGAACATAATCTGAACAACCAGGCCAAAGAAATTGGAAAAAATGTCCAAAAATTATCACATTACTCTCAGAGTATAGAGAATTGAATCAAATAACACTAAAATACCAACCAAACGACCTCCAAATTGTTCACGATGGATTCTGATGAACAAATTTCCTCCAACAGGCCAAAGCAGAAAGAAATGGCCAAAATGCTCTGACTCTCATGAGTATAGAGAGTCAGAATGTAGAAATCAAGCCACAATTTTAATTCCATTCATACTATCATCCCTAATCAAACAATTCATCTTGAAACATGACCAAACATCCTACCATGTGATACTAAATATTTAACAAGCTGTCGGTTCAAAATTTGAAAATAACGTGTACTTGACAAGATGAGTACACATGCAAAACATCTCAAAATCACTAAAATATATCTTCATTTAACCCTAAACTCAAATGTTCTAAAATGTTCACATCTTGGATGGTGAGAAGAATAGAAAACCCTAAATTCATTAAAGTTGAAACAATGTAAATACCTCATGTAGTTTTCTGATACCTCAATGGAAGTTATTTCAAGACTCGTTCAAAACGAAGCGCGGTGGACATTCGCCGTCGAGCGGGGCTGCGGAGGAAGCTTGTCATCTGTGGAATGTCGAACGGCGACGTCTCATTTTCTTCTCCGCTATTTGAGCAGTGGTAGGTCGAGCGAAGAATAACGGCGTGGTGGTCAATCCATTCTGATCCGTTAAGCGCTAAAATGGGAAAAAAAACTACTGGACACGTATCGGGCCAGGATTGGAGTCGCACATAAAGCTACGTGCGGAATCCGGACGTAATATTTAGCTAGATTTAAGATGATATAATAAAACTTCATTTTATATATAAAATATATATTATCTGGCTGAACAGCCCACACAAAGCATGGGCTTGTTAGAAAGAAGATAAGGTGTATGTGTTACTGTAGAATTAAAGTTAAAAAGAGTTGACAAATACTATTAGAATCTTATGCAAATTGAAATAGAATATTTGTTTTAAATGATTAAGTGAAAACTCAATAATGTAATGAGTAATAACAATGAGAAGAAACAAATGAATTTTTTTAATAATTTTTTTAAATTTTATTATTATTATTTATGGATTTCTAATGACATATTTGCTGATCCGTTGAATATATATATATATTAGTAAACTAATATTAATATATATAATAATAATAGTAATAGATTATATGCTTTGTTATAGATCTGATATCTAATTAATAATTAATATAAAGATAATTATTATTATTACTTTAGTTTGATTTGAATTTAGATAATATTTTTACATCTACATGTATTAATAACGTTATCAACAGTAATAGAATTAGTATAGTTTTATATATTAATATTAATTAATTATATATATATATATATATATATATATATTGATATGACACTTAAAATACTACTAGTCGAAGCACGAATCTTGATGTTAAAAGCAAGCTGATATGAAGTTGAAACTGGTCGAGATCAAGTTCTTAAAATATCCTTGGAAACTTTGGGATATCAGTTAAATCCCTAAATTGCTCTCAAATATGAAGTGTTTATAGTCAAATCGAGCGTCTCGACGAGCCAAATCCAACAAGTCTAAGATCTTACAATTTTGACTTCATTTGAGCATTCAAATACTTAAAATACATCAAATGATCAAAGGAACCATTACGAGCGTCAGGTGAAGTGGAGTGGTTGGATTTTGCATGTATTCTGAGGCGCCACTCCAATCTATAAATAGCCTCATTCTTCATATGGGGGAGCAGAGAGAGAGAGCTCTAAAGATCCTCCAAGCACAATCATGTCGCCACTCGGCGTCGTCAACCACCGCGTAGCCGTCGGCATGCGCCGTGCCGTCGCCGCCATTGATCCTTTGCGTCGTCAATCTCACATGGTCTCCATCATGATGACTTCTGATTGTTCTGCATTTTGCCATCTGCATTTCTACCGGTAATTGTTCTGTGTTTACGCGGTGATTGTTCGCATTTAGGTAATTGTACCAGCATTTTCACCGGTGATTGCTCTGCACAGTTCACCATCATCCGCTACTACTAGCAACTATTACAACCTAATCATTGTCACATAACTGTTGTTCCTTTCTCATATACAATTTTGTAATCCCGATGTCGGGAAGATCTTGTACTCAAGCATACATAGTGGAAGCTTTTTCTAAAGGATGATTTTTTCCTCTTTTGAGGTTTTCCACATAAAATTTTGGAGTTTTATTGTTCACTCTTTAAATACCGTGTGTCTTGATTTCTAGAAGCGAAAACTTTACTCTATCATGGCGGTTTTCTACACAGTTTGGCCTTGATCTGTGGGACCCATCCGGTATGAATGGCACTCACAGTACTACACGCGCTCTGTGACCATCTACTTCAGTAGTCATAATCTTATGCTCTATAAAGATCACGTTCTCTCAAAATGTGTAGTTAATGGACCCTCAAATTTCATTGAAGAATTTGCTATTTTTAAGTATTTGACATATATTTTTAGATGATTGAGATAATGTCATCCAAAAATAGGGGCAATTGATATGACACTTAAAATACTACTAGTCGAAGCACGAATCTTGATGTTAAAAGCAAGCTGATCCGAAGTTAAAACTGGTCGAGATCAAGCTCTTAAAATATCCTTGGAAACTTTGGGATATCAGTTAAATCCATAAATAGCTCTCAAATATGAAGTGTTTATAGTCAAATCGAGCGTCTCGATGAACAAAATCCAACAAGCCCAAGATCTTACAATTCTGACTTCATTTGAGCATTCAAATACTTAAAATGTATTAAATGATCAAAGGAATCATTCTGAGCCGTCCGATGAAGTGGAGTGGTTCGGATTTTGCATGTATTCTGAGCGTCCTCCCAATCTATAAATAGCCCCTCATTCTTCATATGGGGGGAGCCCAAGCAAGAGAGAGGAGAGAGCTCTAAAGATCTCCAAGCACAATCGCCGCCACTGATGGTCGCCAACCACCGCCACGCCCGTCACCTGATCCGCTGTCACACCGGTCCATCATGATGATTTCTACCGATTATTCCCGCATTTCTTCCAGATTGTTATCGCGGATTATTTCATGCTTTCACTGATTGCTCACAGCCACCATCATCTCGCTACTACTAGAAATGTTACAACCTCGATCATTGTCATGTAGTTGTTGTTCCTTTCATATATAATTTGTAATCCCAGATCGGAAGATCTTGTACTAAATAGATACATAGTGGAAGCTTTTACCGGGCTAGCCCCGTGGTTTTCCATCTTTCGTTTTTCCAGAAAATGAGTTTTATTGTTCACTCTTTAAATACCTGTGTGGCTGATTTCCCAACGGTGAAGGAGAAAACCTTTACTCATCAAGAATCAGTTTTCTAGCACGCATAGCTTTGATCGAAACCCGGACGGTCCGACGAGACGGTTGACGCTTCTTTCTAGGAAAACCAAAACAACGATGTATGTACAGCCTTGATCGCTCCAACTGGACGGGTCCGATGCTGATGCATCTTTGAGGGAAAATCAAACAATGACGATGTACCACGGGCCTGATCGCCAAACCCGACGGCCCGACGAGGTCGGGTTGACGCTTCTTTGAGGGAAAACTGGAACAATAACGTAGCGCCTTGATCACCTCCAAACCGGACGGTCCAACGTGCCGATTTCTTTCGAGGAAAATCGGAACAATGACGTAGTACCATGCCGATTGACTCATAGGGGCAAAAGGTAAAATTGTCAAAATTGCCAAAATTGCCAAAAGCGCGAAACCCATCAAAAGCTGCGTTTAGTGCGAGGGCCTCGCTCGCCCGGCGTCGCCGCATGCGCCTACGTCGGCCGCCATGCCAGCTGGCCCCGCCCTGGACCATTAGACTTCGCCCCGGCGTCGGTCTGTTCCATAGAGACCAGACCCGCGACCATGCACGCCCCATGCGCCTCGCGTTATCTGGCGACCCACCGGCCCCAACCGGTATGTGCGTCGTGCCTGTAATGCGCCCGCCAGTGCCATTCGGTACCGGATGGGTCTGAATCAAAATCCCGCGCGCATACACACTCATCACACGGCCCTCGTAGTCATAATCTTGTGCTCCTATGAAGATCATTCTCAAAATGTGTAGTTAATGGACCTCAAATTTCATTGAAGAATTTGCTATTTTCAAATTTGACATATATTTTTAGATGATTGAGATAATGTCATCCAAAAATAGGGGATATGACACTTAAAATACTACTAGTCAGACGAATCTTGATGTTAAAAGCAAGATCCGAAGTTGGCGGTGAGATCAAGCTCTTAAAATATCCTTGGAAACTTTGGGATATCGGTTAAATCCATAAATAGCTCTCAAATATGAAGTGTTTATAGTCAAATCGGCGTCGATGAGCAAAATCCAACAAGCCAAGATCTTACAATTACGACTTCATTTGAGCATTCAAATACTTAAAATGTATTAAATGATCAAAGGAATCATTCTGGCCGTCAGGAAGTGGAGTGGTTCGGTATGTATTCTGAGGCGCCACTCCGTCTATAAATAGCTCCTTTTCTTCATGGGAGCCAAGCAAGAGAGGAGAGAGCTCTAAAGATCCTCCAAACCTGATGTCCGCCAATGTCGATAGCCGTCACTCGCCGCCGTTGATCCTTGTCGTCGTCAATCTTTGTCGGTCTCCATCATGATGACTTCTACCAGTGATTGTTCTCTCCGTTTCTGCCAATGATTGTTTCTTGTATTTCTACCAGTGATTGTTTCCTGCGTTTCTACCGGATTGTTCCTGCATTTCGCGTAAATGTACCCGCATTTCCGGTGATTGACAGTTCACCATCATCTGCTACTACTAGCAACTGCTACAACCTGATCGTTGTCACATAACTGTTGTTCCTTTCTCATATACAATTTTGTAATCCGTTGTCGGAAGATCTTGTACTCTAAAAGATACATAGTGGAAGCTTTCTTGGGCTAGGCCTTTTCCCTCTTTTAGGGTTTTCACGAAAATTAGAGTTTTATTGTTCACTCTTTAAATACTGTGTGTGTGTGATTTCACAATGAAACTAAGTAAAACTTTTACTCTGTTGGTTTTTACGCAATATATATATATATATATATATATATATATATATATATATATATATAATCTTTTTTTAATAATAAGAAACTTATTAAGTGCATGCATGAGATGATGTTATACTTAATTTATTTACACTTTCCCATTTTCATCATCATTTTTTTTGTTTCATTTTTTTTAAAATTTTATTTTATTTATGCTTTTTAAACTAGACATTTATATATATATATAATTTATTTCATTTTATTTTTTTTTGGTTTCATTCATTTCATTTTGTTGGATGCCAGAAAATCAGTTGCGGTAGAATAAAATTTTATGTCTTAGCTTCGTTGGGAAATCCAACATGAATGCAGATAGTTAAAAAGTAAAAAAGAAACTTCAAAATTTTTATGTGGAAAAACTCCAAAAAGAGGGAAAAAAATCACGGGGCCTGGCCCAGTAAAAATGCTCCACTATATATCTGCTTTGGAGTACAGAGTTTAAGTTTTCCGACAGTGGGATTACAAGATTATATGTAAGAAATCCTGATAATGGGAATTTCAGAATCAGGTTACAACAGCTATGTAGTGGGATTTGGGTTGTAATGGTTGTTGGTGGCAGTCAGCGACGACAATAGGCGGAGATCGATAACGGTGGTGGTGATGAACTTCGAATCTTCTAACTCTCTCTCAGCTTTCTCCCAAGTTCACTTCTAGCTCCTCCCTCCCCTCATGACAATAATGGGGTCTTTTTTATAGGATTATGAGAGGAGTATTTTGGTCATTGTAGCCAAAATCTTAAAACACTCCATCGGACAGTTTGCATCGATCCATTTGATCATAGATAATTTTTTTTAGTGATTTGGTCATTCTGATTGATTTTGATGATCTTAGGTTGGATTTGTCTCGCCGGCTTCGATTCGATTATAAACACGTCAAATTTGGAAGTCATTTGATAATCCAATCAACATTTTGAAGTTTTCATATGTAGCTTTTGAGCTTGATTTTGGCTCATTTGGACTTTATTTTACTCGATTCTAATGTTATTAGACTCATCACACTAAGTCATTTAATTTAATAGAATAAATGCTTTAACTTGAAATTCATACTTGATTTATAAATTTTAGAGGGATATATCATTTGCCCTCTTATTTTTAGATGAAAAAACTTATTTCATCCAAAAATATATAAAATCACTTAAGGTAAAAATTATTAATATTTGTAATTATATAATATATATATATATATATTATGTGTATCAAATTTTTTATTTATTTACTAATTAGTTATTATTATTTATTTATTTTATTTTATATGTATAAAGTGATACTTTTTTTAAATACATAAATTATTTTATCATTTTATATTATTATATATATTTTTTGAGGTGCCTGTTTGATTTGAAAGAGATGGGCGGGCCTCTCGATATTATTTTTTTTATTTTTCCATGAGAGAGAGAGAGAGAGAGAGAGAGGAAGGAGGAGAGAGAGAGGTAGAGGAAAAGACAAACTTCTTTTCCTTTTTTAAATGAGGAATATGAAGATTTTTCTTCATTTATTATTATTATTATTATTTTAAAGAATTTAAAGAGTCCTTTTTTTCTAATATAAATACCCCCAAGGGGTATTAAAAATTTTGCCCCTTTATTTCTTTTACTTTCTTTTTAGCCTCCAGACTTGTATAGCAGTCGACCCCTCATGAGCTCCAATTCTCCCAGATCTGGGTTTCCAATGACTGGCCAGTATCCAATTGGGCTCGAGTGTATCGCTTTCTTCTCTTTGGTAGCCTCCATTAACTTATATAACGATGTCGACCCCCTAATAAGCTCCAATTCTCCTCGATCTCAGGGTTTCCAACTAACCTGGTTAGGCGGTGCGCATCCTGAATTTAGGCTCCAATGTGCTTCTTTCTTTAGTAGCCTCCATCGACTGTATAACACCACCCCCCCTCGTAGCTCAGTTCTCCCCATGGTGCTTTCAATTGGTACGCATCCTAAATTCATGCTCCTTGCTTCCAAGTTTCTTTTCAAGTCTTGGTTTCTCCCAGCATACTTATACGTGTCAACCCCTCGTAGCTCTAATTCTCCCCGATTTTGGGGTTTCCAACTGATCTGGTTATGTGTTGAACATCTTGAATTCAAGCTCCAGTGCACTTTCAAGTTTCTTTTTAAGTCTTAGTTTCTCCCACTGATCCTTATAACGGTCGACCCTCAGGCTCCAGTTCTCCCGATCTAAGAGTTTTCATCGACTTGGTGCGGTATCTCAATTCAATCTCCAGTGTGATTCCAAACTTGAAAAATAGAGAGTATCTTCATGAGTGACATCCTTCCACAGATATCCCAATGTCTAAAGATTCTCGAGTAAATCTTGAATAAGATGATGGGTTGTGGAAGCATTAGGGATGACGAGATAATGATAATGTAATCAATATCAAGTGATACTTTGATAATCTTTAGGAAGAAATTTCATTTTCAAATGGATTGATGGCCATTCTTCCTAAAGATCAAGCTTACTCTCCTTTGTAATACTCTTTGATTTTTTGTCTTGAGATTTTAATACATGTACCTTCTAAGGCTTTTCCTTCTAAGGTTTTGATGTACTACCTTTTGAGGCTTTTACCTTACATTTTTGATGTACATGTACCCGAGGCTTTGCCTACTAAGGTTTTGATTCTGCCTTCTAGGGTTTGTGCTATGAGATTTTTTGATATACCTGTACCTTCTAAGGCTTTTGCCTTTTAAGATTTTTGATATGCTTGTACCTTTTGAGGCTTTTTCCTTCTGAGATTTTTGTTCTACATATACCTTCTGAGGCTTTCACCTATTAAGTTTTTTGATGTACATGTACCTTCTGAGATTTTTGCTTACTGATGTTTTTTGATGTACCTGAACCTTCTAAGGCTTTTGCCTTCTCAGAATTTTTATGTACTTTTACCTTCTAAGGCTTTTGCCTTATAAAGTCTTTGATGAGTGGAGATCATGTCAACCACTTGCTCTCTTGAAGTCTTTTTAGTGAGGACATTGTCCACTACTACCTTCCCATCGAGGCTTCATCAGGGGCGTTTCTTCCAGGGGTGGAATCCATAAACGATTTTTGACCTATTCGAGGTTATTTATCAGAGTGTTACTCGGTGACATTTAACCTGTGTGGAAGAAGTCAATAGTTTTAATTCTCATCCGAGATTTTTTTAAAGTATTACTTGATGACATTAACCTATGTGGAAGAGGTTAAATATTTTGATTCTTTCAAGATTATTTTCAGTATTACTAAATGGCGTTAACTATGTGGAAGAGGTTAAATCAAAACACCAACTTGAGGTTGTAGCCAAAGTTGCTCATTGATCTTTGCCTTATAATATAAAGATAATAGCTTGTCAAGCCATCTTCTTCTCAATGTTGAAATATCCTCCAATTTTGACTTGTTTCTTGGGATAGTAATCAATTAGATGCTTAGCACATTAACATATGCAATCTTATGAGATTAAGAGTTGCCCCCCAGTTTCCAAAAAAAAGCTGAAGAATCAGAGTTTGATGAATCTTGATGAATCTTTATTGCATGTGCTTCTCAAAAGTAAATTACACCTTGGTAGTTTTGATCTTGTTGAGAAACTTGGTTGTCTTACATGATGAAGTAATATGAATCTCTTTCCCAGAAACGACACCAAATTGTTGTGTGCTAGAAAACTAGTTGTGGTAAAATAAAATTTCACGACTTAGCTTCGTTAGGAAATCCAGCACACACGCAGATAGTTAAAAAGAAAATAAGAAACTCCAAGATTTTTACATGAAAAAACCCAAAAATAGGGGAAAAATCACGGGGCCTAGCTTAGTAAAAATGCTTCAATATATATCTACTTTGGAGTACATATTTAAAGTCTTCCCGGCAACATGATTACAAGATTATATGTAAGAAATTCTGATAATGGGAATTCCAGAGTCATGTTATAATAGTTAGTTGGGTTGTAGCGGTTGTTGTTGAGTCGGCAATGACAAGTGGTGATGGTGATGGGTGGTGATGAACTTTGAATCTTCTAGCTCTCTCAGCTTTCTCCCAAGTTTGTTTTAGCTTTCTCCCTCCTCATAATAATGGGGTCTTATTTATAAGATTCTTGGGGTATTTTGGTCATTGTAGCCAAAATCTCAAAACACTCCATCGGATGGTTTGTATCGATCCATTTGATCATAGATAATTGTTTAGTGATTTGACCATTTAAACGATCTTCGATTTAAGTGATCTTAGGCTCGTTGGTTTTGTCTCATCGAGCTGCTCGATTAGACTATAAGCACATAAAATTTGGAAGTCATTTTATTATCCAGTCAGTGTTTCAAAATTTTCATATATAACTTTGAGCTTGATTTGAGCTCATTTGGACTTGATTTTACCCGATTCTAGCGTTATTGGACTCATCTCACTGAGTCGTTTAATTTGATTGAATATATGCTTTAACTTGAAATTCATGCTTGATTTATAAATTTTAGAGGGATATATTACGTTTATATATTTTAATTATCTTTTTCAAGACTCACATATATTTGTCATTTCTATTGCATAGGCAATTAATATTAGATTTTTTGTTCATGCATGTAGAAGCTGATTTTACGTCGTCGCCTTAGGAGAGCAAATATTATTTTCACTTTCATTAATGTTTATCGTTATTTTATATAAAATATCACATTTCCTATTTTGTTGAGCATGATTTTATCCTCATTTTATACCGAACCCCTATTATTTTGTTCACATGATAAATTAATAATATGAGGATCTTTTTTAGGTGATTTTGCATGATTTGAGACTATTTAATTTATCATTATGCAATATTTTGAATGATTTTAGTCACAATCGAGGAACTTCACAGACACTCCACATGATTTTGTCTTTCATGGCCTATCAATTTTATAATAGCTGCTCTCGTTTATACATAGACATAGAGGTCAACAAGTATTTTATAAACTTTTTCTCTAAAATGTTCATTTCAAATGTAATATCAATGGTGTGCCATCAAAACTATGAAAAAATATGCAATCATTGCAAAGAACAGAACACAAATTTTAGCCTTTTTGTCTATTCACCCCCGTTACAATTTCGAAAATTAGAAGATGAGCTTAGAAGTCATTGTATTTGTTCACTTGCCTATGTTTCATTTGAGAGGACTTATGTTTTTTTTATTTCAAAAAATGTTTTTTTAACTGTAGTTTCCATTCTACTTTCTCAAAATATCATTAAGAAAATAGAAAGATTAGGAAAAAAGCAATACAAATATTGTATGTAAATGAATTAACTTTTTATTGACTATCAAGTAATTTTAATGTTATAGTTGAGAACTTAGATTTTAAATCAAGAGGTGAGTTTCCCTCAGATATTTCAAAATAAAACTTTTTTACTGACTGCCTTTTCTGCTTTAAAAAACAGTCAAAATGTTTTGCAGCACTGATCTCAAAAAATAAAAACAGGAATAATTAATAATTAATTTCCATGCATATATTTTAAGGTAATCATCCCAGAACGAACCCAAAAGTAACACATCCATCATTAAAACCACTGAAAATAGTTATGACGGCCACAGCCCTCATCTAAAACGCAAGCAATCATTCATGCGTTTATATACATCTTTCTTATACATTAAAACGCTCAAATAAAAATTCTCACAGACTCAAGCTCAACATGCTCCAAGCAAATTAATCCATGTACTAACCTTCCTTAGAAAATTTCAGCAAATCGGCCTCACAACCATGATACTGCAATGGGAAGAATCTCTGAGCTGAAGGGCTCATCTCCATCAGTTGCTGTGGAGAACTGCTGGCACTTGTACACTTGACTTGGAAGAACTGATCGAGCTGGTTCTGGTGGCCTGAAGCAAGTAGCTTATCCAATATAGACCAATCTCCGGTTAACTTCATGAGATTATGAGAGCACTCGAGGTCAACAGGAGTGATGAAGGAGGAGACGGTGGCAGCGGAGGGTTGATCGGAGCTGAGAAGCTGAGGAAGATGCATTGTGTTGTTATTGTTGTTGTTGGAGAAGGAGAAGTGATCAAATGAGGGATGAGTTTGGGGTTCGAAAAATGAGTTGGGGAATGGCGGGGTTTTGAAGTGATTGTGATTTGTTTCTTGAGGGAGGATGTGTTCAGAAGGGATGCTGTTGCTTTTATAGAAGTTTTTTCTTGAAGACCCTGCAAACAACCCAGCTATCTTCCTGCAGAGAAAAATAGAGAGTTTTGTTGTTGTTGGATTTAAGGTATTTTTTGAGTTTTTTGGCAGAACAAAGAGTACTGATGGTGCGAACAAAAGATGCCCATCATTATGAAGGTTCTTAATGTAAGAAAAATTTATATAGGGCAAAGCATGTACATATATATAATGATTAAAATTCTGGCATGCGTAATATTAATATAAAATAATACAGATAAAAAAATATTTATTAGTAAAGGTCAGAGCATGCACATTTGAAAGATAACAAAAACTGAAAACAACTAAAAATGAGAATGATCAAAACTTGTCCTTGATTGCATGAATATTCAGTCGACTGAGAATTTTCCTCTTGAATTCTTATGCACAATGCATGTAGAGAGGCTACCGATTTTATAAACGAATGGGGTAACTGCATAGTGTGAGTCATCATCGTATTAAAGCAATGTTAACTTATTATTTAGTGAATTGAATATTCAATCTTTTATCGTATGAATATATTTTATTAATTAGATAGATTACATAAAACTTGGTGTTTTTTTTGTCTTGATTGATCTATTTTATATTTCTGTTTGATCCAACATATTTTACTCTTTGAGATGGTTTGGATTGAATTAAATGTTTTAATACAATAAATCACTATCATAGCTAATTGCAAAGTATGATAGTCATAACAATTGAGATTGAGAAATTCTATAACTTAAATACTTTCTAACTTTGGTGAACTATGATAAGTGAACTTATTATCTAAAAATGATTTATAAAGATACTCATGAGGCATTCAAATATGCCATTTACAATGAATGATGAAGAAAAAAGCATATAAGAAAAATTATTTTGGTGGTCAAACTATGTTTGAAAAATTAAGTATTAATGAAGATCTTGGAAGTAAACAATCATAAAAGAGTTGCATCTCAAGTAAGAGTTTTTTTGTACATTTTCATGGGCTTCTTTAACAACTTTAATAGAAGCAAAGATTTTATTTTTTTTCTCTTGCGAGAAGATCGATATACTCGTCATATCATGTTTGAATCAAGTTAATCTCATTATTCTTGATTTAAAACTATTAATATGAGTGTTAATGATTGGAATCAATCATCATCATTATCATCATTATTTTTGTTTACCTCTTTTTTACAGCTAATTTTTTTGAAACAAGTTACATGGAAGATAAATAATCAACTTAAAATTATTATGAGCTCACATCTTCCTATTTAGAAGTTTTTTTTTTAAACATGTAGTATAGAAGTAGAAGTAGAGTGATGAATAATTGGTTAAAAATAGTCATTTTAAGAAGGTGTTTATTTATAATCAAGATAAAAATAATTATGTTAGCATGAGAAAGAATTATTTCAACTAATAAAATGGTACAATAAGAGGGAATATTATGCTTTGAAGAGGGAGGAGTATTAGATTTATAAAAACCAAAAGACAAGTCTATAAGTAGTCATATAGTAGTACATTTAACTTTAGATGATATCCTTTCAATAATTATCAGACTTTGATATAGTGGTTAAAGAATTCTTAACTTAGTTTGTTTATATCACATGCATCTTAATGAAGAGGTTTTGTTTATTTATTATTACGAGCATGTGGTGACAACTTTTTATGAAAAATAATACTACATTAAGAACTATACATTGGTTTAAGTACTAAAAGTATGAGGAAAAAAAGATAGTATGCCTAAAATACTAAGTTGTGTTAGTCATGTACCCAATTAAAGAAATTTTTTGATAATGTAAGATACAAATTTTTTATTGATATTGATATCTTTAAGGTCTGTAAATGTTCTTTGATTATCATGAAGAAAAAAAAGAGTTGCACATTATTATATTATTATTTACTTATGATGTCACTTTTGATACCAAATTATCTAATCTATGTATGTATGTGTTATGTGTGCACATGTATATTTATGTGTAAGTGGATGAGTGTACATTTACATGTGTGTAATAAATTTTTTTACTATTTATCATAAGTTTTTAATAAGACATGATGAAAATAGTGTCCTGATTTACTATATATAGAATTCCATCATAAATCATTTCAAATATAATTTACTGTAGACTGAGTCTTTTTCCCAATTTTCATTATTTTTTTTCTCTCGTTATAATCATCCACCCTCTTTCTCCCTATAAATATTTACTCTCCTTTACAATCTTCTCCTTTCTTAACCCCGAGCCCTCTTTTACTTTACCCTATCTTTTATACTTCCACATTTCTTGTTTCCTTTACTCTAAAATAATTTAGTAAAACTTTAGCATTATTTTCCAATTTATTATTATTTGAATACTTAGCATGCTTTTTTTTTCTAATTTGAGCTTAACTCCGCCATTTTGAACATTTCATTTCATAAAATGAATGTATATATTTCTTTAGAAAATGATATCTATCATATTCATTTTATCACTCTAAATTTTTTTAGGAAGATAGGATCCTTTTATTTATAATTAGTACTATATTTTTGCATAGTGATAGGCTTAGATATATAAAATTTAGTGGTAAATGCACTATTAGTTTTAATAGATGCAATCCAACCTACAACCTCTAGAGGCTTGTCAAGAGTATTCAATTAATTCATCATTTGTGTTTTATAAACTAGACTAGATTGTGTGATGCATCGGCCTATGAGCATTGAGAGCTTAAAGTGCTCATCCTAGATGGAAGGTGGTATCATAATTGAGGTACTATAATATTGAATCAAAGAAAAGATATGATAATTATGACTCCAGTATGTTATGAATTTGATGCAACCTTTATTGCATAAAATCAAAACACAAAGGAATACTATCTATTTTTATGATAATTATAATAGATATGAGATTACATACATATCTCAATTCACAGGCAATTAAGCTACTTAAAAAACATGCAAATGGAATCTACAAATGGAATTGTGTGCTCCTTATCTCATTTTATATATTTGCTCTATATTGAAATCACGTCCCACTTAAGAGAAGAAAATCAAAGCTTTTTCATCTGCATGCCATCACTTTGTTTTAGTAGAACAACCTAAGCATGACAATGCTACTTGATCTTCTTTGTGCTTCTTTTTCATCTGTCATATTTTGTTCCTAGATGAACTACTATATTGAATTAGGCATTCTGTGCCTACATATTCTTTTTCTGCATATTTATTGAAGAGAAAATTTGTTTATCACCATTAGATCAATACATTTTCAACTTCATATCAATACCATTTGTCAAAAATATTGTTTAAGTTACATAATGAAAATATATATAATAGAATCTCACCAGCTTCTCGTATTCTGTGTTTTACTTATCTAATAAGTTGTATTGTATATAAAATGTGTTGAAAATATGTTCGTATCTAGCAATCATTGCTCGTCAGTCAATTATAACGGCTATAGGGTTTTCAATGCTGTCCTTTTATGTTGACATTGATCTACACCAATTATCTCTGTAGTTATAAATGAGGCCATCATATAATCGGATTATTTTAAAAAGAATATCAACACAAGAATAGAATCTATATGTGAAGCAAAATAATTTGATTTACATCGCCTACTTTGGTCTAAAGAAGCAAAAATATTATACAATTTTTATTCTATATAAAATATAAGAAAAGAAACAAAGTTCATTAATATATATAAAAAAACTCAATTTTGGAAAATCCCTTGCACTGCTGATCATTTCTGCATGAGCTTCTGATTTTTTTTTTTTAATCTTGATGAAGATGTTTTAAACTAAAATTTCTCCTTACAAAAATATCTTCATACCCTATGGGATAAATAAATCTCATGAAAGAACCTTAATTTTGTTTGAGCATATATATATATATATATATATATTTGTAATGTGACTCATACTAAGAAAATTATTCAAGTTAAAATTTGTGATTTTTTCCCAAATTTTTCATGTAACATCATGTCTGCTATAAATAGTTCTTATTTTATCTGTATGTATATGTGAAATTTTAATTCAATGATATTAAAATGATAAAATCTCCTAATGATCATGAATATTCAATTCATCTAACAAAATGAGGATTATCTTCTTCTCTATATAAATATAACCACAATATTACAAAATAATATGAAGTGAGCGTATATTATAAGGATTTGATACCTGAACTAGAGAAGTGTCATCATCAAGACGGTACTCATGCATGATCCAGTCGGTCTTGAGGCCATGAGGTGCTCTTCCAGTGTAAAAACTAGGGTTTTCCTCATTCAATCCTCTTCGAATTGCTGAGATGAATGGCTTTGTCTCTTCCCAGCCTTCCAGAATCCAGCAGTAGTTGCTCGGTTGGTTCGAGTTCCTGTAGGGTACTTCTTGTCTTTGTGACTGAAGAAATACCATTCATTTTGAGGGCCACTTCCAATTCTGCATTTATCTGTTTTGTCATAAAAATACATGCTAGAAACTTTAGTTATAATTAATCTTTAGAAAAATAAATTAATAAAATGATAATAAATTATTTAATTTATTTGCGATACTAATTACCAAGGGAAAAGTTACAAACTGTGCTTATATTTTGAAAACCCTTTCCATGAAAACCTGAAAATTTGTCCTCGTGTCTCTGTGAAAGAAAATAAGGTGTGCGATAGATATATAAGCTAGATGTTGTCTCATACTCTCGGAGTCCTTAATTATAGGGGAGTTTGTTTTGTCCATATTTCTTCGCTAAGGGTACAATGCTATGGAGCTAGGGAAGAAGAGAGACAAGTAGATCAACTTTAGGGATTTGGCCGCTTGAGTTAGAAAATATGATTTTAAAATATTGTAATTATTAGATTCTGTCTTTTAATTGGATGAATATCTTTAGAGAGAGGGTGACTATGAAATCATAAATCCAACACTTTTGCTCGAGTTGGATAGCTAGTTTGAAGTGCATAAGAATCAGTATAGATTTGAATATCCACCAAAACCTTTAAAATCGCCTACAAAGTGTGAATGAAATTATTATTTTCTGAAATAGAGTTTTATATCTCCAACTAATAAATATTTTTTCTTCAAAATGAAATTATTATTTTAGAGTTCATCACAAGCAAATCTCACAGACAAACACCTGTCCTCAAAGTCATGAGCAGGAGGAAGAAAAACAAGCATAAGCACTCTAAGCTAGAGTTAGTCATCTGGTTTGGTACACTGAAAAGCTGTCAATATAAATTTGAAACATAATTAGAACATTCAAAATATCGCTCAAACATTACGATGTTTTTTGTCGAAATGAGTAAAAATGAAATCTGTCGCTTTCTAAAATGTGTTATAGATTCACAACCAAATAAATGAGAAACATCTTAACATTAAACTTTTTGCTTGTATCTTGAAAATGACTCTTTAAATAAGAAAAATTTTCTTTTGACATGTAAAGAGAGCTCAGAATTTCATGGAGAAGACTTCACTATATAAAACATTAAGTGCAAAATTTTGCATTGAATGAAGAATATATGACATTTTCTCTTTAAGTTGTACGTAAGATGTTTGCATCTCTTGTAAGAATGTCTGGTTTTATAACTTAAAAGTTTAAGCAAAAATATTTTAAAAAATAAATTAATTATCATGTAGCTCATAAATTGTTAACGTACAGCCTGAATCAAATTTCTGCTGGTTAAAATCATGCATGAGCTGATAACTTAAAGGGAAAAAAGGACAAAGGGTACGTATAAACTTCTATAAACTTCACTATAAACGTAGCTAAAAGAACACTCAAAGATGACATGGAAGACAAAAAGAGATGACAAAAGAATATTGATAAAAAGGAAGGAATGTATATATATATATATATATATATATATATGAAAAGAAGCCCTACCATTAAGATCCCAAGGCTCAAGTTTATTGAGGTCCACATCTCTTATAACATCGAGTTCAATAGCTTCATAAGCCACCTTCTTCCTCAAATAATAGTATAGAAGCTCTTCTTCTGTGGGATGGAATCTGAAACCTGGAGGCACTGTAAGCTGCCCATTTCCAGTATTCATTATCTCTTTCTTTCTTTCTTCTGTACACTAAAATCACAAGAAAATAAGAGAAAGATGATCAAAACCCTAATCACTCTTTTGTTTTAGCTTAGTTTGTGAGGAAGTTTAAGTATTCCATCCAAAGAAATTGAAACCAACATTCAAAATCTTTATCATCTAAAGATTGCTGTCACCCACATTTAGTTTAGCTATTTATTTGAATGTTTTACGATAACAAAAAATTGTCACAAATAAATGCATCAGTAAGATAATTATAAGAAACCTAGCTGATTTATAAAAAAATGTTACAAATTAAAAGCTGGTTTTTAAAGGACAATTTCAGACTGATTCACAAAACAACTTTGAATAGCAGCTTCCAAAAGTTTTTAATAAGAACTTTTTTATGAAAATAAGATTCCAAGAAAACTAACACTAAGTTATATTTAAAAAAGTTAGATAGCACCATGCAAAAGTTGAATTTGCACGTATAAACAAAGTCATAACAAACTCATAATATTCTGATCTTCATCATCTGATCCTATCCGAAAACAAATCCAAAGAGTGAAAGAAGGAAAAAAAAGAATACAACACAAAACAAAAGCAAAAGAGAACTAACCTGGAAGAAAACAAGATCCTTCTTCTTCTCTTCTTTCTCAACTGTAAGATAAAGTAACAGAGAAGAAAGGCAAGAAGAAAAGCGAGGTACCTTCTTGGTGCATGAGCAAGAGGATTGTTTTACACTTTAAAGAGCTGAAGATATAATAAAATAGCAATAGATCATATCAAGCTGCATATAGATATTAAAGTACATAATTATATATATGGTCCTCATTAATGAGAGTACTGTTTAAACAGCCTTCATAGGGTAGAATGCATGGGCTTTGGAATTTAATGGACGTTTAATGAGGAGATAAGGGGACTTGTCTGTTGAATAAGGAACTGCTCAGACTTGCGAACCGGAAAAAGAGAAATAGAAGAAGGTAATTGGGTTTAATAAATCCAAGGAGAAGTCAGAGGGAATGAGAAATAATTATTAAAATTAACCCTCTTCTTATTCCAAATTCTTCTTCCATTCCTCCCACTATTCCTCTTCTATTCCTGAGATTTCGATAATATTTTATTTCGTTTCCTTTGTATCTCTTCTGCCTGCCTCGTGTTCCATCTGACATTTTTAGATTAGTTTAAGCACAATTTCTGGTGTTTGGGAATCTCATCTGTACTACTCACCTATAATGCTCAATCAAATGACCTTTTTTACCCTTTTTTGTACTATCTGGCGGGCAATTATTGGTCAGTTTATTACGAGACTTATTCAACTTTTATGATTAATATGAATAGGGTAAATAACTTTTATGATAGGCGCATAACAATTAGATTGAGTTAATTGTAATTTTTTATTATAGAGAGCAGTGGTTGTGCTCTGGCCTCAAGTCCTGTGGATGGAACAACCTAAACAATATACCAATTTAGTAGAAGAATGTCATTTTTCTCACTAAAACAAGGGTATTATTTTCAACTTCATCCAACAAATAAATATTTCAATATATATATATATATATATATATATATATATATATATATATATGAGAGAGAGAGAGAGTATTCATTGATGTATTCACAGAAAACCGGTTCGGTAGAGTAAAAGTATTCGACTTAACTTGGTTGTGAAATCCAACACACACACATATTTAAAGAGTGAACAATAAAACTCAATTTTTTTCGTGAAAACCTCGAAAAAACCACGGCTAGCCAAAAAAAGCTTCCATGTATGTTTGAGTACAAGATCTTCCGATCTGGGATTACGAGTGTATATGAGAAATGAACAAATATGTGACAACGATCAGGTTATGTTGCTAGTAGTAGCAATAATGGTGAAGCGTGTGGAAGCAATCAGTAGAAATCAGGAACAATTATCGAAAGAAATGCAAGGAACAATCACGGCGAGAACAATCGGTAGAAGTCCTCATGATAGATAGAGATTGGCGGCAGATCAACGGCCAGGGCGTGGCAGTTGACTGACCGTCGATGATTGTGCTTGGAGGATCTTTAGAGCTCTCTCTCTCTCTCTTGCTTGGACCCTCTCATGAAATGAGAGATTTATAGATTAGAGGAGTGGTCTCTGTAAATACATGCAAAATTGAACCACTCCTCAATCGACGGCTCATGATGCTTCCCTTGATCATATGATGTATTTTTTTATTTCAATGCTCAAATGAAGTCATTGTAAGATCTTTGGCTTGTTGAAATCGGCGTCAAGACGCTCAATTTGACTATAAACACTCCATATTGGAGAGCTTTTTAGAAATTTAACTGATGTCCCAAAGTTTCCAATGATATTTTAAGTGCTTGATCTCGACCGGTTTAATTTTCGACTTGCTTTTGCATCAAGATTCGTGCTTCTAGAGAATATCGGTTGCCCTCTTATTTTTGACAAAATCAAGGAATAAAGTTTGATGAATTTTTCTTCTTCGCTCCTTAAAAGCTTGAAATGCTACATCTCGATGGTGGTTTTGATCTTGTTGGGAACTTGGTATACATCTGATGATATATAAGTCGAATTCTCACATATGACATCAAGCTGTTGTGTCTTTATAAAACTAGTTCTTGAGTAAAAGTTTTAAACTTCGTTGTGAAATCCGACACACACGTATAAAAGTGTGAACAATAAAACTCAATTTTACATGGAAAACCTCGAAAAGAGGAAAAAAAACCATGAAAGCCGGTAAAAGCTTTTCTTATGTATCATTTCAGTACAAGATCTTCCGATCTGGGATTACGAGAATTGTATATATGAGAAAGGGGCAACGGTAGTAATAAAGCGATGTTGACGGCGATGTTACGGCGATGTTGATTATGATGTTGACGGCGATGTGCGACAATGTTGACAAATATGAAGTGTTTATATATAGTCGGTCGGCGTCTCGGAGCGGTTCCAACAAGCCAAAGATCTTACAATTCCAACTTCATTGAGCATTCAAATATTTAAAATACATCAAATGATCAAAGGGATCATTGTGCCGTCGATGAAGTGGTGTGGGGTTTTGCATGTATTCTGAGCGCCACTCCTGTCTATAAATAGCCGTTCCTCATATGGGGCGGTAAAGAGAGAGACTCTAAAGATCCTCCAAGCAATCGTCCGCCACCACCGGCGTCGACCACGCCGCGTACTGGCGTCGGCCCGCCGGATCCTCGCCGTCGTCGACCACTACTGCCGGTCATCACCGATCACTATCGTCGGTCATCATCGTCAACATCGTCGTCAACATCGTTGTCAACATCATCGTCAACATCGTCGTCAACATCGTCGTCAACATCATCGTCAACATTATGCGTCAACATGTACTACTCAGCTTGTTGTCCCTTTCATATAAAATTTTGTAATCACGGTATCGAGAAGATCTTGTACTGAAATAGATACATAGTGGAGCTTTTCTAAGGCCTCGTGGTTTTCCCTCTTTTGAGGTTTTCACGTAAAAGTGCGGGTTTTATTGTTCACGCGCACTCTTTTATACGTGTGTCTTTGAATTTCAAAAACTTTACTCTACCGCAATGGTTTTCTAGCACGCAATGTTTGCCGTCTGTGGGAAGAACCCTTCAATCACACCGTGAACACCGTTATGGCTAATAGCGCAATACTGAACAACGGAGCCTCCCGCCCAACTCCCGCCACTCAAAACCAATCCTTGAACCAAGGATGCCAACCTTTGCCTCTTCTCCCTCGATAGTGTGACTATCGGTGAAGGCATGATAGAAATCTCTTTAGAAGATCGTGTGCGCCGAATGGAAGAGTCTCAAAATGAGATGATTTGACTTTTACGAGGAACACAACAGCCACTACCGCGAAAAACATATCTCTCCCAAGATTGATCGTTAGCCGAGGGAGGTCAAAATGCTAATTTCCTTGACGCTGAAGTTCCTCCACGTAGAGACCATGATGTGATCTCGACACCGCTAGTTCTACTCATCCATCACGCGCTCAACCGAAAAGCTAATCCACCAATTATTACTGGTAGCTTGACACATTCTCGTCTTGTTGACCTCACTCGTCATGTTATACATACAAAATTACGATGCTTAATGCAAGACAAATTTCACCTCTAAGATAGAAATCATCTTCCCTCACCGCGGCTATGAGGAATCTCACCTTAAGCTATTCTTCAACATCCTATTCCGGTTTCAAGCTTCAACATTGATTCTATGATGGAGCGACACCCATGAATACATCGACCATTACAGGACTATCATGCATATCCAACGAGCTCCTGACACACTGCTTTGTCAGGTCTTGCCAGTTACCCTCAAGGGACAAGCTTGCACTTAATTCTACTCCTTTCCAAGGGAATCCATCCATACCTTTGACGAACTCGCCAAGATTTTTGTAGAACAGTTCATTGCAAATCGGAGGATCATTAAAGATTCCTCCCATCTCTCCGGCATTCGTCAAAACGAGGGTGAATCACTTAAGGAATACTTCCAGAGGTTCTCCTTAGAAGCTCGCCAAATACCTGGAGTAGACCCTGAACTATTAAGAGGAGTTTTCTTGAGGACTCGGCCCGTGGCCTTTTACTGCTACTAATGAGAGACACGGTCCGCCATATGCCGACTTGTTCATTATGGAAGCACAAATCTTTCATGATGAGGCTATTACGCCCATCGCAAAATAATTTGAGCAATCTACGTGAAAATATAAAAGCACGTGGAATGCGATCGACAATCCTATCAAAAGAAGCAAGCAACCGTGATCTCCACCATATCAATGACGTGAACCACGACCAAAAGGAATACACAGACAACACATCTCGTGTTAACCTCCTAATGGCTATTCGAGATGAAGAAAATATCAAGTGGCCGCATCCATCAAAACCAAATTCGAAATCGGAGCAATATTGTCACTTCCATCAAGTCATGGACATACTACAGGCATGCAAACAACTCAAAGAAGAAATTGAGAGGCTCATTCAAAGAAGATATCTACGCCGATTTGTGAAGAATCAATCGACTCAAACAAACATACCTCAACCGGGGCAACCGGACAATCATCACAGAAACAATAAAATAATCATCAAACAATTGGAGAAATTGAAACAATCGTAGAAGGACCAATACTATCTAATCAAGTTCTCATTACCATCTCTGAAGAGTCGGAGTTAAAAAAGTCTCGTATTGATCATTCCATCACTTTTAATGACTGCACTTAGGAGTACATGTTCCTCATCAAGATCCACTTGTCATCCGTAGGGATCGTGACCCATGCTATAATGTTAAGAGAATTTTGATTGACAATGGGAGTTCTATTGATGTCTTATTTTACCCACATTTCTTAACATGGGCCGTTAGAAAAGCTCCAACCCGCCGCAGACCATTCAGAGGTTTGATAATCGCCTGTGCAGTAGAGGGACAATCACCCTTCCTATTGTCCTTGGTGAATTCTTCGACAAGTGGCTCATTTAATCTAATTCATGGTGGTCAAGTCAGATTCAACATATAACGCTATCTTTGGAAGGCCCCTCCAATCAATTTTCAATGCAGTCACTTCAGTATCTCATCTTAAGATGAAATTTCCAACCCCCATTGGAGTTGGAGTGGTCTGTGAAAATCAACAGATAGCAAAATCATGTTATCTCGCAAGCTCAACCACGCCCTTCTCGTGACCTTCAAAGATCAAGATTTTAATTTTCGAGATGAAGAAGTACCCCAAAAAAGTTTCTCCGTAGAAGACTTGTTTTGTTACATTATCGATGACCAACCATTACAAGTAAGTTGGATCTGCTCGAAGAATAAAGGGAAAAATACATAGATTTCTGCGCAAAAATCAAGACATCTTCGCTTGGAGTCTGACAGACATTTCGGGAGTCGACCTCAATGTGATCATGCACTCCCTCAAGATCGATCCGACATTCAAACCGATCATCCAGAAGAAGCGAAGTTTTGCACCTGATCGCCTCCAAGCTATTGAGCAAGAAGTTAACAAGCTTTTAGAAGTGAGATTCATATGAGATGTACATTACCCTACATGGCTAGTGAATGTTGTCATGGTTAAGAAAATAAACGGAACATGGAGAATGTGTATTGATTACATTGACCTTAACAAGGCTTGCCCGAAAGATAGTTTTTCTCTTCCTCGAATAGTTTTCCTCTTCCTCGAATTGATCAGTTGGTTGATGCTACGTCTGGACATCAAATGCTCAGTTTTTTGGATGCTTACTCTGGTTACAACCAAATAAAATGAACCCAACGGATGAAGAAGCTACAACATTTCAAACATATAAAGGTTTATACTGTTACCAAGTTATGCCATTTGGATTAAATAATGCTGGTGCTACCTATCAACGCCTTATGAATAAGGTCTTTAAAGACCTACTAGGTCGCACAATGGAGGTATATATGGATGAAATGTTAGTGAAAAGCTTGAAAGAATCACAACATATTTCTGATTTAGAAATATGCTTTAACCTTCTTCGACGTTATAAAATGAGACTCAACCCGATCAGATGTGCTTTTGGAGTTACGTCGGGAAAATTTCTTGGATTTATGGTAACCCATCGTGGGATAGAGGCTAACCCCGAGAAAATCAAAGCTCTCAAAAATATGACTCCTCCGAAGAATATTAAGGAAGTTCAACGTTTGAATGGATGAATTGCTGCGTTATCCCGCTTCCTAGCCTGTTCTGGGGATAGATACTTGCCATTCTTTAAAATATTAAAGGGAGCTAAAAATAATAATTTTCAATGGACTGATGAATGTCACCGCTTTGAAAACTAAGAGAGTATTTAGCATCTCCACCCTACTATCCAAGCCAATTCAAGGAGAGATGTTATACTTATATCTCACGCTTCTCTTCCCATGATAAGCTCGCTTTTAGTGCGAGAAGAAAGTGGGATACAACGCAATTTATTATGTCAAGAAAATTCTCTCGATATAGAAAGTTATCCACTTGCCGATAAGGTGGCTCGCTTTAGTTTTCTAAATAAAATTAAGGCCCATACTTCCAAGCTCACACTATCTACACTCATTTACCATTAAGGCCATCCTACGTAAAACCGTAAGCATCTGGGAGGTTAATCAAGTAGTCTATAGAATTGGGAGAGTTTGATATAAATTTTCTACCTCGCCCTGCTATAAAGTCTCAAGTACTCGCAGACTTTATAGTGGAATGCACTGCCCCAACTCCAGAGGAGCTATCTACTATATGCCTTTCGTCTCCTCAATGGACCCTCTATGTGGATGGAGCTCGAAGTACTGAAAAGGGAATCTTACTTATTTCCCCAAATACCTTAGAGTATGGACTTTGCCTAAAATTTCCGCAACTAATAATATGGTCAATATGAGGCTCTCATAGGGTTGAGACTCACGACCGTGAAGCTCAAGACTTAGTGATACACACCGACTCTCAACTTGTCGCCTCCCAAGTTGAGGGAAACTTTAATGCTCATAATCCCCAGCTGGCACAATACCTCCACTTGGTGAAGTCTCTTCTTGCCCATTTCAAGACACATCAAATCATTCACATACTGCGAGAGAAGAATACTCGAGCTGACACTCTCGCTAAGCTTGCTTCATCTGCTACTAGGGATCTATTTAAGAGAAGGCATGTTGAAGAAATACATTTTTCGAGCATCCAAGGGTCATGCATAATTCAAAAAATTGATGAGATAAAGGAACATTCATGGATGAACCCCATCCTGTCTTTTCTACAAGAAGGAACTCTTCAAGACCCAACTGCACTCTCACCAAGACAAGCTTCAAACTTTACTATTATTGGAGGTGAACTATACAAACGAAGCTTTCGACTGCACCTCAAATGTCTCATCTTCGTCCGACATGCATTAAGAGAGTTCCACTGGATATGTGGAGAACACCTGGCCGCTTAAAATTATAAGGCAAGGGTTCTATTGGCCTACAATGAAACAAGATGCCTTGAGTTCACAAAAATGTGCAAGTTGTCACTCTAACCTCCCTCACATGCCGCATAGAGCTCTCATCCATTCAAAGCCCGCTTTTTTGCTCAATGGGTGATTGATATCATGGGACCTTTTCCGACAAGATAGCAACGAAAAGTTCATCATTTTAGCCGACTATTTCACTAAATGGGTGGAAGTCAACCACTCGCTAAAATTATGGAGGCAAATGCTAAACAATTTGTTTGGAAAAATATAGTATGTCGACTGGCCTTCCGCAAAGATCATCACCGACAACGGAACCCAATTTATCGGAAAAGTCTTTATGTCTTTTGCAAAGATCTTCACATTCATTGCATACTCAGAAGCACATCCTCAAACTAACCGAATGACGAAGCTACCAACGTGACTATACTCAAAGGACTAAAACACATCTCGAGAAGGAGCAATGGGTTGATGAGCTTTCTAATGTTCTTTGGGCTTACCGACTACATCGCAGAACTCGGTGAGACACCATATAACTTGTGTTTCAGCACATAAGCTATTATACCAGTAGATATCGGGATTCCAAGTCCAAGAGTTCAATTATTCGATCATGACGGTAATGAAGAAAAACCTAAAAGACTGACCTACTCAAACTCGACATGGCCCTACTTCAGACTGCTTCCTATCACCAAAGGGTAGCTCGTCACTTCAACAATAGAGTAAAACCTCGCCCCATATCTATCGACTTGGTCCTACAAGTCTCAAGTCGTAGTAAAAGGCCCTCAACGTAATAAACTCTCACCTTTGGGATGGCCCATATGTGGTTATAGCTATGGTGAAGCCAAGAACTTTCAAGCTCAAGGATTGGAGGGAAAAACTTTACCAACTTGGAACACCCGAGAATCTCTAAAATATTATCGGAATTCCTACTGCATAATTATCGCAGCTTTTATTTTGTCTCGTTTATCATTTCCTCTTCATATAGCCAACCCCACTTAGTGGGATAAAGACTTATTGCTGTTGATGTTGTTGTTGTCATTTTCTCTTAAAACTCATATCCGTGTTAAAATCGTCTTATGATTGTATCACTGAACTTATCAGAGTAATGAATTTATAGCTTTCTTCTTACAAACTTATTTCTTCTTCATTTAATCCTCTCACTTGAGAAACATACAACTCACGTTATATCTCAATCGGAGCATGATCAATCCCAAGGAGACTTTCCACGACCTCTTCCACACAGGTAAATATCATCGAGTGAAGACTCTAACAAACAACCTAGGATAGGTCAAAAGATCCTTGGTGGACTTCTCACGACCTCTTCCATAAGTTAACGCCATCAAGTCTCTCGACAAATAACCTAGGATAGGTCAAAAGGTCCTTGGTGGACTCCTCACGACCTCTTCCATATAGGTTAACGTTATCGAGCGGAGACTCTGACAAACAACCTCGAATATGTCAAAAATCCTGAGTGGATTCAATTCAACCTCATCCCATAGTTAGCGCCAAAATTTTGACCAATTACCCTGATAGGTAAAACAAAATAAGAGTATCATCTAAAAAAAATTTTTTTTTGATAGTACATGATGATATAAGAAAGAATCAAGATTTTGATACACACTAATAACAATACATATAAAAAAAATGCATCCTCAAGTGAGGCTACATCATATCATTTGGTGATATCAATGTCCTCCTCACCACTAGGAGATACTCCCTTGGACTCACTCTCAACTCCTTCATCTGAATCGGACGAAGAGTCTTGATACTTACTGGAGACGATCCTCAATACTAGCTTCTGTCGATGTACTACGGATTCCTTTTAGGAACCCTCGGATGAAGCCCTCCTTTAAACATTGGTACTCCAAGTCCTTCACTTCAACATTAAGTATATGATTACGAGCTTCCTGAACATGGTCTTCAAGTGCACCGAGATAAGCCAGGGAGTTCTTAAAGTCTTCCACCGCCTTCAAGGAGATTTCATTTGCTTCCGCCGACATTATATGCTCCTTCTCTAAAAGACGATCGTAATGCTTTCTTTCTCCAGCTCGAGCTCTCTTCTCCATTGCAAGTGTGCCTTAAGTCTTTTCTCTTCGACGAGTCTCACCTCAATCAGCTCATCACGAGTGCGCTCCACCTCCTGACACTGGAGAGAAAGAGAAGTCGACATGTTCACTAGCTCAGTTCTGCACCTGGTCAACTGATCCTCCAAAGTCGCAAGTTCTTTGGCTTTAATACTCATCTTTCGCTTATACTCGCCTTGCAGATATTTTATCTTCACAAATTTAGTATTCCATTCATCTAAAGCGACACCCAAATGAGCCATCTGCTCTAATGTTTGAGTTACCTATAAAAAAAAAACTATCACAAATATTACACAAAAGAAAAGAAGAAGAAAAGAAGAAAGAAAGGAAAGACAACGTACCAATTCATCTGGTCATTGACGCCCAGTACATATGTGTTTTAACACCTCTTCAGGAATGTGCGGCTTCAAGAAACGAACTCCCCCATCATGAGTTGAAACAACTAAACTCTCAGAGGTCAACTGGGGGCGAACATCTTCTTCAGATATCTGACGTAGTCACTTCAGCGCATGTCTTCTTTTTCTTTAGGGAAGAAACATTGCCACCACCGATTTCGGATGGGCTTCTTGAAAGAACCCTCATGAATATGACCTTTCATCACCTTTACTTGACCTCTTTAGTGAAAAGAATGAGATCTCCCCGGATAGAAGGCCAACCTTGAACATTCTATCTTCAACTATATATTTGCCAATGACGTAACTCATGCCGCAAGCTTCCTACATCGTGAGATATTAAGAGTTTGGGGATCTCATTCTTCGACATCAAAGAATGGATGGAAGGTCATTCAATCTTCCCCATCTCTAAAGGCCCCACTCATTTTTCACAAAGAAGAATCCAATTTTTAGAGATCCGTGCTAAAAAATTCTATCCAATCTTTATACCGATAAGAAACACGCCCTGAGCATCACGTGAATCACATTCAAGTATGTGATGTTCAAAGTAACACCATGCTCTCTGAAAAAGATAGCCAAACCGACGATGACCACTAAAGCTCGAAATGAAAATTGACAGCTACACATTTTCACTATTCGACGCTCGGCCGACGCGGCGGAGCGAGCTCGGTCACATGGTGAGGTCGTAGACCCGCAATGGCGACCTGAACGTGAATACAGTAAATCGACTGGGATATCTTCTAACACGCTAGCCTGTCATGCTGGTCGAAGGGCGTGGGTTTATTTGGTTTGACCGTACCGCTTGACATTTTGCGGTTTTGCGATTTTGACGCTTTCTTGATTTTACCTTTGTCCTATGGGTCTATTAAACCTAAGGAGAAGGCACCTTCTTCTTGAAGGTCGCTCGAGAATCAAGACCTAGTTTATAAGCGCTCCGCCGAGAGGTGTTAAACCTCGACCGACCGATCGGAGGCGATCAAGACCCGTAGTCATACGGCAGGCTCCAATTTTCCTTGAAAGAGGTGTTAACTGACCTCGTCGGACCGACCGGGTTCGGAGGCGATCAAGACCCGTAGTTCATACGACAAGGCTCCAGTTTTCCCTCGAAAGAGGTGTTAACTAACTCAACGGACCGACCGGGATTGGAGATGATCAAGACCGAAACAAAGAAAAGCGGCTCAAACCATCAAAATGGGCAAACGGTCAAAATGGACAAAATCCTGGCGCTGATTCGGGCTGCTGCCGTAAATTAAGGCCAAGAAAACCGCCATGCGCCGTGCGGGAGGCCGCCGCCGCCACGGCCCGCCCCGCATTCACGCGACTGGCGACACCTCGAAGAATTAGCTCACCGCCTCCAGATTGTTCCGGCTGACCACAAGGCCAGACTTTCGCTACGCCAATCACCACCACCGCCACGACCATGGATCGCTCATACATAAGGCTGGCTGAGCCATAACCTGAGGGGCACGCGGCCACGCTGCTGAAGCCATGATGCACCATGCGCGCTGAGCTGGGGCGCATGAGACCTAATGGATCCAGAATAAATTTCACGCCGCACATATCTACACATATTTGTGTTGTGTATGCCTCAGTCCATTATCTTGTACTTACATGAAGATCTTCTCAAAATATGTCATTAATGGACTGCATTTCATAAGAATTTACTATTTTGATACACATATATTTTATTGAGATAATATCATCCAAAAATAGAACCGATATGACCAAAATTCCTCTAGAGAAGCACTAATCTTGATGTCAAAAGCAGTTCAAAATTAAACGTCGAGATCAAGCACTTAAAATATCATTGGAAACTTTGGGACATCGGTTAAATTCTAAAATCTCTTTAATATGGAGTGTTTATAGTGATCGAGGCCTTGACGATCAACAAGCCAAAGATCTTACCCTACTTCATTTGAGCATTCAAATACACAAATACATCATATGATCAAGGAATCATCACGAGCCGTCCGATTGGAGGGAGTGGTTCGATTTTGCATGTATTTACGAGACACCACTCCTCCACTATAAATACCTCATTCCTCATATGAGAGGGGCCAAGCAGAGAGGAGAGAGCTCTAAAGATTCTCCAAGCACATCGCCGCCACTCAACAAATCAACCACCAGCACCGCCACCCGCATTGATCTCACGCCGCTGTCTCGCCATCATGAGGGACTTCTACCTGATTGTTCCCTGCTCAACATTGTTTGTGATTTCTTCCGTACCGCCGCTTCACCATCATTCGCTACTACAAGAACTGCTACAACGATCCGCACATACCGTTGTTCCTTTCTCATATACATCAGTAATCCCTTATCGGAAGATCTTGTACTTTGAAATGATATATAGTGGAAGCTTTTGGCTGGGTTTTTCCCTATTTTGAGGTTTTCACGAAAAATGAGTTTTATTGTTCATTCTTTAAATACTGTCTTGGATTTCACAACGGTTTAAGCTAACACTTTACTTATCAACCGGTTTCTAGACGCAACAATTCTCACACATAAGAGTCTCTTCGTCAAAAGCATTTTTTAATCAATTTTGATTTTAGTCCTTTTGTTATTATTATCATTTAACAAAATTTTAACAAGTATTATATGTGCTTACTACTAAAATTTTGGATTATATTCATATTTTTTAAAAAATGAATATAATATATTTTTTTAAAAATATGATTAAATATTAATTTTTAGCCGTAAGTTTTTAATAGTTATGACAACTGATAGCAGATAGGTCACAAGTTTGATATTTTTTTATTTTTTATTTTTATTTTTGACAATATATATATATATATATATATTATATTATATTGCTAAAAGATGAAAATAAAGCTGCATTACTGTCCGATATATGAGCCAAAAAAATATGCCGGAAAGGACGATATTAATAATATTTATTTTGAACGTCAGATCTGTGGGGCATTGGTTGGGGCTTTGCTCTCAACACAGTGACTTAATAATGGAGCGCATGAGTATGTGTTTATTATCCTCACAAGCTCAATTGGTCTAATATATATATATTGAGTCCTATTTAAATGGGTTCACCGAAGTAAATTTCTTCCAAAATTAATGATGTGTTTGGGAGAGTGGTGAGGCAGTGGCACAAAAACACACTAATGAGCCATTTGATAACTATGTACTCCGTCTTGAGGAATATGTGATTAAAAAATATTATTTTTTAATTTGATCTAGCTATCTGTAGCATCCAGAAAATCTCAGTTTAACTTTTATTAAATAAAAATGACTATATTCATCTTTTTCATACAATATCTTTTTATACAATAGTTCTAACACTATGTTTTCAAATAGATTTCTAAATTTTCTTAGAAAATTTATCATGTGTGGAGTTTGAACGAATTTTTATATCCAAACTTTAATAAAATAACTTCATAGACATCAATATCAAAATTATTATATATTGATCAGAAATTTTATGTATTATGTATTTAAATATGTGATTATCATAAGTTATCAATCATATATAATAATATACAATATATTACGATCAATAAATAATAATTTTATATTGACTAAATATTATATAATATTATATTATTAGAATTTGAATATAAATCTATATCTCCACAAATAACAATCTCATTTTCTTTAAGTATGCCTCACTCAATAATTAACTCCCTAAATCTCCCCGCAATTACAACGAGTGCCCTTTGACGAAAGAGCGAACCTCCGCCGTCCCCTTAAATTTTGCGGCACGTGTAACGTTGAGATGGAGAGTAGGAAAAAAAAAATGAAGGCAAAAACCTTGAAGTCCGTGTGGATCGCACGTGCAGGATCCCGCTCCTCTAGTTCGAGGGCGCCTCGGTGGGCCAAATCCGAGCGAACCATGGGCCGAGGGGGCCCTTCATAATCTCCCTTCCCATTTTCTATTGGTGCCCGAAGGAACTCGCACGCAATCTCCTCATATCTCCCGGTCAAACACGGAGAACAGCTGGCTTCATCCCTTGATTAATTACAAAATGCCCCAAACAGCATTCGTAATTTACCTTTTATGCCATTTTGAGCTTTATGAACGTTGGCCACTATTTGGTCGCGTTGAACAGATCAGACCTAATTATAGGCTGTTGCATTATATTTTCCAATTTGTTAACGAATCTGGTTGAACAGTGCTTTGCCGGCATAGCGATTTGCGCTCTAAGGTCACCGCTAAAAGAAAATTGGGCTTAAACTTGCTTTGCAAGTTAACAAAATGCCAGTATCTTGCATGCTAAGCTATTCCGACATTAAATTATTTATTTATTTATTGAAGTTTATATTGTATAATAATATATATATATATATATATATATATATATATATATATATATATATGTATATATGTATACATAACATATGTATATATATATATTATATACATATATATATATGTATATATAAAGAAAATATGTATACTATATATATATATATATACATATATATATATATATATTATATATATATATATATATATATATATATATATATATATATATATATATATATAATCAGATTATAATTTTTGAACTATTTTTGAGTTAGTAATTTAATCTTAGAGCATCATATTTCTCTAATTTAATTTATTGATTATATAAAATTGATTTAAAATAATTTTATGTAAAAATTATGAGATAATATTAGGGGTGTGCATTATTTAATTTTAACCAAAAAATCAAATCGAACCAAAATTTTTGAGTAAATTGGTTCGATTTTGAACTTAGTAATTTGGATTTTAGTTTTAATTAATAAAAAACTTTGGTTTTTAGTTTTTGGATCGGTTTGCTAAATAAAATTTTGAATGGAATCAAATAAACGGAATTTATTCATTACTTTGTAAATTTTTTTCAGCCATCATACAAATTTAAATATTTTTAATGCATGAAAGTAATTAATTGTTTTTCTAATTATATATATATATATATATATATATATAAATACATATATATGGTTTTACTTATTAGAAGTTCATTATACAAAAAATTACATAATTAATATAAATTTCACAAGTAGTTTTTAAATATAGTAACATTCGGTTTATCCAAAACCAAACAAAAATAACCGAACTAAATTGCTATTTGGTTTATTTGGTTTTGTATTCTATTTGGTCGATTTGGTCTAATTTTTCGGGAATCTAAAACTAATTAGTTTTTAAAATTTATCATCCAAACTATCCAAATAAACCAAATACACACCCCTAGACAATATTGATCTTAACTTAGTTCATGACACATTTTGCATCAGTTTTTTATATATAGATATGAAAAAAATAATTAAAAGAGTGATATTATAATATTCTAGGATTAAATTAGCCGCAAAAAAATATTTGAGAGACTTTTTTAAAATTTAACTCCAAATTTATATTAATTTTCATTAAATATTTATTTTTTTTCAAAAATAGAAATAAAATTTTAATATTTTTTTTAATTTGAAGTTATTTTAAATTAGATCTAATTCAAATATGAGTGAAAATAACATCGTGAAATTATGCATTATTTATTCTAAGTTGACTTGATGTGAATCACCTTAAAATCAAGTCATTTTATGTTATGCAAACTTTTATAATAGTTTTCTATTTACTACTTTATCTTGCTAAATTTAAACCTACTCTCTCTCTCTCTCTCTCTCTCTCTCTCTCTCTCAATAAGGTTTATCATTGATCAACTGCAAAGCAAAGCAACTACAAAGCATCGGAAAAAGTAGTTAAGATTTGGAAATACGTAGTGGTTGTCCAAACAAAACATATCAATAGCAGAAGCTACTATTAAGGTCATAACTTTAGGAGCCTGCAACACACCAAAAGAATGGGATAAATATATAATTAAAGCCTTCTTTGTTCTTTTTAATCTTTAGCAGTTAGCTCACCAGTAACCATAATGGTGGAAGAGTAAATTGTCAGGAATCACATGTGGTTGTTGTCGAGAGTGTTGATTGATCATCACATGACTCGTATTTGGACAAATCATTTATGAGAGTTTAATTATGATGAAATTATGATTTAAAATTAGTTGAATCAAAATGGTTATTATTTTTTGAAATTTTGAGGAGATTAACTCAATTAGAAGAACCTTTTTTTTTCTTCCATACTCTCCTTTCTTTCTTTAACAATGATTTATACTCTTATCAACATATTTATGATGATAACATTGTTGCCTCCACTATAACAAATCATTTTGAAGTCATTCACTTTCTTATTGATATCATGAGCTATGTGAATGCCCACTTAATTGATTTGGCCATAAAGATGGGCCTTTGCTTCTAAAGATTATCTTGTTGGCTTCTATGGAGATAGATAAATATTTTAAAAATTTATTACCTATTTAGGAAAAAAAAATGATGTTTTTATGACTTAATTAATCTATTTTACTATCATTAAAGTATCATCAAAATATAATTGCATTTTGGAGGCCAATTCTTGATTTTTTTTTAAAGTAGTATAGACCACATGCCACCTCATTAAAAAGCTTCATTCTTTGGAGGCCTAATCACCATATGTGTGATGAACTAATCCAAATGAGAAAAAGCTATAGTTTGCTTTCAAGGAAAATGTAGTTACAGTGAGAGAGTTAACGAAGACTATGCCATAGAAGGAGAATTTGCTAGAAAAGCACCTGCTCAACTTTCTCTTTGAATGCACTTTCTATTCCTATTTTATCTTTTTCAATAACTCTATGATATCTGAATAAACTAGTTTCCTTTAAATGTTATGCTGGATAGTATGCCACTGTCAAAATCAAGTATTTTTTAACTCTGGTTCAATATATGATGTGTGATTTCTATACTTCAACATCCATGATTCTCCTCTTATATCATGATGTCATCTCCATGACTTGATAAACTCATAAATGTGTTTGTATATATAATCTTTCTAACTATGGAAGGAAGAATAAATAATACATTCTCTTTTAAAAATTTTATTTTATGTACATCATCTTTTTCATTCTGATTTGTACCTACATACTCCATGATGTCTACATTTTTTTTCATGCTATTTTTGTGATACAACAATGAATTAATTGGCTCAACAATTTATCTTTTATGTATTACAAAACTATTAGAATTCAAGTTTTTGGCAATGACCTCTCTTAAGCTAAAAATAAGGTCAACATGCTCTTGGATTTTAAATCTATAATATAAAATATAAAACATTATTTTAATTTTGTTATATAAAAATAGAATCATTGAGAAAGTACAATTGATATGACTTTGAAAATTCCTCTAGTAGAAGCACGAATCTTGATGCCGAAAGCAAGCTGATCAGAAATTGAAACTGGTCGAGATCAATTAAAATATTATTGAAAACTTTGGGACATCAGTTAAGTTCCTAAAAGCTCTCCAATATGGAGTGTTTATAGTCAAATCGAGCGTTTCGACGAGCCGGTTCCAACAAGCCAAAGATCTTACAATTCTGACTTCATTTGAGCATTCAAATATTTGAAATATATCAAATAATCAAAGGGATCATTTGAGCCGTCAGATGAGTGGTACGGTTTTGCATGTATTCTGAGACGCTCCTCCAATCTATAAATACCTCTCATTCCTCATATGAGGGAAGACCAAACAAGAGAGAGAGAGAGCTCTAAAGATCTTCCAATCGCCACTGATGTCGCCACCAATACTGCCGCCGGCCGCCGTTGATCCTTGCCGTAGTCAATCTCTATCGGCCTCCATCATGATTTCTACTAGTGATTGTTCCTGCGTTTGCCGTGATTCGCGAATTATTCTCCGATTTACCGGTGATTGCATTACCATATCATCTAACTAGAACTGTATAACCGATCGTTATCACATACCTTGTTCTCATATACATCAGAATCCGATCGGAAGATCTTGTACTTTGAAACAGATACATAGTGGAAGCTACTAAGCCGTGGTTTTCCCTCTTTTCGAGGTTTTCCACGTAAAAATTCTGGAGTTTTATTGTTCACTCTTTAAATACATGTGTGTGTGTGCTGGATTTCACAACGAAGCTAAGGTGAATACTTTTACTCTACCGCAACTAGTTTTCTAGCACACAACAACAATATTACTTCTTACCCAAAAATATGAATTATACTTTATAGTATCTAACATGTCAACATATAACTCTATGAATATAGTATATACAATAAAAATATGTAACATATAATAGAAAAATCATGGAAGAGAGAAATGAGGGATTAAAGCAAAAAAATGTCAAGAAATAGAGAAGGCATTGAGAGCTTGAATTTTTTTAAGTGCAACATATTTTTTGCTAAATTCTTGTGAATATTTTTTAATGAAAATTCCTCAAAAATTTATTATAATGTTGGTAGTAATAATTTGTTCTGTTATGGATGATTAACATATAATGTTCATTAGCCACTAAATTTTGAGACCCTTCATCTTTTATTCTTTCTCATCTACTTCTTCTTTTGTTAGTAGAACCAAATTGACTACCCACTATTCATTGAATTTTTTTTCTCATTCAATCATTATTGGACATTTACAATGACCCATCTGTAACATCTATTATTCATTTATCATATTTTTTCAATCAATAAGTTTCCCATCATGTTACAAGGATAATCAAGCAAACTTTTAATTGTTGTTCAACTTTTGATATTTCTTCATCATCACTACTACATGCAAATGATTTAAGATTAGGGTCAATTGGCCATCAACATTCAAAAATCATCTTCTAGTTGTCTCGTCTCACCTTTTCTTAGGCACAAATCCAACCGATCACGAATTAACATATAGCTTTTGATTTTATCAATTAATTATTACTTGACATCTATTTGCAATCAAGCAAATTTTAATTGTTGTCTAACTTTTGATATTTCTTTTTCATCATCACTATTACTTGCAAATGATTGAAGATTAGGCTCAATTGGCCCTCAACATTCAAAAATCATCTCCTCGTTTTCTCGTTTCACCTTTGTTAGGCACAAATCCAACCAATCACCAACCAACATGTAGCTTTTGATTTTATCAATTAATTATCACTTGACATCTATTTGCAATCAATGCATATTGTCCTTTAGCCACAAATATCTAACAATTTTCATTCTAGTTTCAAATACTCTCTTCCTATCGAGAATAATCGAGGAGACCACTCAACCATTATTATAATTTTGATATTCTTAATTAGTCCTGTTAATGATTACTTAAAAATAATTGAGATCATACATGCTTAATGAGGAGCAATACGTAACCGA
>JAKCPB010000734.1:0-66357 GCA_021442155.1 Cymbidium sinense | reverse complement strand
AAAAAAAATCTAAAACCTTAACCTAAACCTAAAACTAAAAACATAAATGAAATAAAAAGTTATTTTAATAAAAAATAAAATAAATAAAAACCTAAACTTAACTAAAAAATAAAATAAACTTAAAAATTAAACTTCTAAATAAACTAATCAGAAACCTAAACCCAAACCCAAACCTAAACTAATCATAAACCCAAAATTTAAACCCAAAACTCTAAACTCTAAACCTTTAACCTTAAACACAAAACTAACCCTACACACTTAAACCTTAAACTAAACCCTAAAGCCTAAACCTAAAACCTAAACTCAAAAACCCTAACCAACTTAAATCTAACCTTAAATCCCTAACCTAACCTATAACTTAACTAAAACTCCTCTAATCCTATACCTTAAACTCAAACTTGTCCTAAACCTAAAACTCCTAACTCCTATTTTAAACTTTACTAAACTCCTAAACCCTCTTAAACCTAAATAAAACCCTAAACCCTAAAAACCCTAAACCATAAGCCTTAAACCCTAAAACTAAAAAACATTAACCTAAACTAAATAAAACCTAAAAATAAAATAAATTAAAAACTAAATCCTAAATGAAAGAAACCTAAACTAAAACATAAAATAAAAACTAAATGTAAACCTACAAATAAAACAAAATAAATAATGAAACTAAATTAAATTAAGATAAATAAAAACCTAAACTAAACTAAAAAAATAAAATAAATCAAAAAAACCTAAATAACATAAAAATTAGATGCAAAATAAAAACAAAATAAAATTAAAAAAACCTAAACTGATTAAAAAACCTAAAAATAAAACTTAAAACTAGATAAAAAATTAAACCTAAAGCCCTAAACTAAAAAAAACCTAAACCTAAAATAAACAAAATAAAGTAAACATAAACCTGCACTTAAATAAACCAAATTGAAAGAAAAAAAACCTAAACCCTAAACCCTAAACCCTAAATGCTAAAAACCTAAAAACCAAAACCTAAACTAAATAAAACCTAAAAAAATAAATAAATAAATAAAACCTAAATGAAAAAAACCAAAACTAAAACATAAAACTAAACCTAAACCTAAACCTAAACCTAAAAATAAAATAAAATAAAAAATAAAAACTAAATTAAAATAAAATAAATAAAAACGTAAACTAAACTAAAAAAATAAAATAAACCTAAGTAATATAAAAACAATATGCAAAATAAAAACAAAATAAACCTAAAATGAAATAAAAAAAACTAAAAAAACTTAAATTGAAAAAATAAACCTAAAAATAAAACTTAAAAATGAATAAAAAATTAAACCTAAAGCCCTAAACTAAAAAAAAACCTAAACCTAAAATATACAAAATAAAATAAACATAAACCTACGCTTAAATAAACTAAACTAAACTAAAATAAATAAAACCTAAATCCTAAACACTAAACCTTAAAACATAAATAAACCCTAAACCCTAAACCTAAACCCTAAACCTTATACCATAAACCCTAAAACCCTAAACCCTAAACCCTAAACCCTAAACCCTAAACCCTAAACTCTAAAAACCTAAAAACCAAAACCTAAACTAAATAAAACCAAAAAATAAAATAAATAAAAAATTAAACCTAAACTAAAATTTAAACCTAAACCTAAACCTAAAACTAAAAAAAAATGAAATAAAAAATTTAAAATTAACAAAAATAAAATAAATAATAACCTAAAGTAAACTAAAAAATAAAATAAACCTAAAAATTAAATATCTAAATAAACTAACCCTAAACCCTAAACCCAGAACCCTAAATTGTAAACCCTGAAACATAAACCCAAACACTAACCCTAAATCCTAAACCCTAAACCCTAAAGCCTAAAACCTTGAACCTTAAACCCTAAACTAACCGTACACACTAAACGCTAAACCCAAAAACCCTAAAGCCTAAAGCCTAAATAGTAAACCCTAAACCTTAATCTAACCTGAACCTTGTTAACCCTAAACCTTTAACCCAAAAAAACTAAAACCATAAAGCTAAACACTAAACCCTAAACCCTAAACCCTAACCTTAAAACCTAAACCCTAAACACTAAACCTAAAACTCCTAAACTCTAAAACCTAAACTAAACCTTAAAACTATAACCTTAAACCTATGCTAAATCTAAATCAGAACCTAAACTCTAAACCCTAAACCTAAACCTAAACACTAAACCTAAACCTAAACCCTAAACTTAAGTTCTAAACCCTAAACTCTAACCTCACCTTAAACCTTTACCCTAAACCTTAAACCCTATAACCCTAAGCTTTAAACCCTAAATAAACCCTAAATCCTAAAAACCCTAAACCCTAAACCCTAAACTATAAACCCTAAACCATAAAGCTTAAACCCTAAAAACTAAAACCTAAACCTAAACTAAATAAACCTAAAAAGAAAAATAAATAAAAAACTAAAACCTAAATGAAAAAACCTAAACTAAAACATAAAGTTAAACCTAAACCTAAAACTAAAAATAAAATAAAATAAAAAATAAAATCTAAATTATATTAAATTAAATAAAAACCTAAACTAAAGTAAAAAAAATAAAATAAATCAAATAATGAAAAAAACCTAAATAACACAAAAAAAAAACTAGATGCAAAAAAAACTAAAATAAAATAAAAAACTAAAAAAAAACCTAAACTGAATAGAAAACCTAAAAATAAAACTTAAAACTAAATAAAAAATTAAACCTAAAGCCCTAAACTAAAAAAAAACCTAAACCTAAAATAAACAAAATAAATTAAACATAAACCTACACTTAAATAAACTAAACTGAAATAATTAAAACCTAAACCCTAAACCTTAAACCCTTAACCCTAAACCCTAAACCCTAAATCCTAAACGCTAAACCCTAAATGGTAAAAACCTAAAAACCAAAACCTAAACTAAATAAAACCTAAAAATAAAATAAATAAAAAAACTAATTCCTAAGTGAAAAAAACCTAAGCTAAAACATGAAACTAAACCTAAACCTAAACTTGAAAATAAAATAAAATAAAAAATAAGAACTAAATTAAAATAAAATAAATAAAACATAAAATTAAGTAAAAAATAAAATAAACCTAAAAAATAAAACCTAAATAATATAAAAATAATATGCAAAATAAAACAAAATAAACCTAAAATAAAATAAAAAAATTAAGAAAAACCTAAACTGAAAAAATAAACCTAAAAATAAAACAAAAAAATGAATAAAAATTAAACCTAAAGCCCTAAACTAAAGAAAATCTAAATCTAAAATAAACAAAATAAAATAAACATAAACCTACGCTTAAATAAAATAAACTAATCTAAGATAAATAAAACCTAAATCCTAAACCCTAAACCTTAAAATATAAAAATACTCTAAACCCTAAACCTAAACCCTAAACCCTAAACCCTAAACCCTAAACCCTAAAACCCTAAACCCTAAACCCTAAACCCTAAACCCTAAACCCAAAACCCAAAACCCTAAACTCTAAAAAACTAAAAACCAAAACCTAAATTAAATAAAACCAAAAAATAAAATAAATAAACAAACTAAACCTAAACTAAAATCTAAACCTAAACCTAAACCTAAAATTAAAAATAAAATGAAATAAAAAATATAAAATTAACAAATAAAAAATAAATAAAACCAAAATAAAATAAAACCTAAAAAATTAAAAAAAAAAAAAATCTAAACAAACTAACCCTAAACCCGAAACCCTAAATCGTAAACCCTGAATTATAAACCCTAACACTAACCCTAAATCCTAAACCCTAAACCCTAAAGCCTAAAACCTTGAACCTTAAACCCTAAACTAACACTACACACTAAACCCTAAACCCAAAAAACCCTAAAGCCTAAAGCCTAAATAGTAAACCCTAAACTCCAAACCATAATCTAACCCTAAACCTTAAGCTAACCCTAAACACTAAACCCAAAAAACCCAAAACACTAAAGTCTAAACATTAAACCCTAAACCCTAAACCCTAAACCTTAAAACCAAACCAAAATTTAAACCTAAACTCCTAATAAATAAACCTAAAAATAAACCTAAACTAAACCTAATTTAAACTTAAAACCTAAATAAACTAAACTAAACCTAAAATAAACCTAAACCTAAACTCTAAACCTAAACCTAAACTCTAACTCCTAATTTTAAACTAAACCTATAAATAAATAAACCCTAAATAAACTAAATAAAACCCTAAACCCTAAACCCTAAACTATAAACCCTAAACCATAAAGCTTAAACCCTAAAAAACTAAAAACCTAAACCTAAACTAAATAAAACCTAAAAAGAAAATAAATAAAAAAACTAAAACCTAAATGAAAAAACCTAAACTAAAACATAAAGTTAAACCTAAACCTAAAACTAAAAATAAAATAAAATAAAAAATAAAATCTAAATTATATTAAATTAAATAAAAACCTAAACTAAAGTAAAAAAATAAAATAAATCAAAAATGAAAACCTAAATAACACAAAAACTAGATGCAAAAAAAAACTAAAATAAAATAAAAAAACTAAAAAAAAAACCTAAACTGAATAGAAAAACCTAAAAATAAAACTTAAAACTAAATAAAAAATTAAACCTAAAGCCCTAAACTAAAAAAACCTAAACCTAAAATAAACAAAATAAATTAAACATAAACCTACACTTAAATAAACTAAACTGAAATAATTAAAACCTAAACCCTAAACCTTAAACCCTTAACCCTAAACCCTAAACCCTAAATCCTAAATGCTAAACCCTAAATGGTAAAAACCTAAAAACCAAAACCTAAACTAAATAAAACCTAAAAGTAAAATAAATAAAAAAACTAATTCCTAAGTGAAAAAAACCTAAGCTAAAACATGAAACTAAACCTAAACCTAAACTTGAAAAAAAAAAAAAAAATAAGAACTAAATTAAAATAAAATAAATAAAAACATAAAATTAAGTAAAAAAATAAAATAAACCTAAAAATAAAAAACCTAAATAATATAAAAATAATATGCAAACTAAAAACAAAATAAACCTAAAATAAAATAAAAAAATTGAGAAAAACCTAAACCGAAAAAATAAACCTAAAAATAAAACAAAAAATGAATAAAAAATTAAACCTAAAGCCCTAAACTAAAGAAAATCTAAACCTAAAATAAACAAAATAAAATAAACATAAACCCACGCTAAATAAAATAAACTAATCTAAGATAAATAAACCTAAATCCTAAACCCTAAACCTTAAAATATAAATACTCTAAACCCTAAACCTAAACCCTAAACCCTAAACCCTAAACCCTAAACCCTAAAACCCTAAACCCTAAACCCTAAACCCTAAACCCTAAACCCAAAACCCTAAACTCTAAAAAACTAAAAACCAAAACCTAAACTAAATAAAACCAAAAAATAAAATAAATAAACAAACTAAACCTAAACTAAAATCTAAACCTAAACCTAAACCTAAAATTAAAAATAAAATGAAATAAAAAATATAAAATTAACAAATAAAAAATAAATAAAAACCTAAACTAAACAAAAAAAAACCTAAAAATTAAAAATCTAAACAAACTAACCCTAAACTAAACCCTAAACTAAACTCAATTATAAACCCTAACACTAACCCTAAATCTAAACCTAAACCCTAAAGTTTAAAACCTTGAACCTTAAACCCTAAATCACTCACACTAAACCTAAACCTAAAACCTAAAGTTTAAAGCCTAACAAGAACCCTAAACTAAAACTATCTAACTAAACTTGAACCTAAACACTAAACCTAAAACAAAAACTAAAGTCTAAACATTAAACCTAAACCTAAACTAACCTTAAATCAAACTATAAAACACTAAACCTAAAACCCTAAACTTAAACCCTAAAACCTAACTTAAACCTAAACTCTAAACCTAAACTCTAAACTATAAACTAAACCTAAACCTTAAGCTAAATCTAAATCAGAACCTTAAACTCTAAACCTAAACCTAAACTCTAAATTAAACCTTAAGCCCTAAAACCTAAACCCTAACCCTCACCTTAAACCTTTTACCCTAAACCCTAAACCCTATAACCCTAAGCTTTAAACCCTAAACAAACCCTAAACACTAAAAACCCTAAACATTAAACCCTAAACTATAAACCCTAAACCATAAACCTTAAACCCTAAAAAACCAAAAACCTAAACCTAAACTAAATAAAACCTAAAAATAAATTAAATAAAAAAACTACAACCTAAATGAAAAAAACCTAAACTAAAACATAAAACTAAACCTAAACCTAAACCTGAAAATATAATAAAATAAATAATAAAAACTAAATTCAATTAAATAAATAAAAACCTAAACTAAACTAAAAAAATAAAATAAATCAAAAATGAAAAAACCTAAATAACATAAAGACTAGATGCAAAATAAAAACAAAATAAAACTAAAATAAAATAAAATTAAATTAAAAGAAAACCTAAACTCAATAAATAAACCTAAAAATAAAACTTAAAACTAAATAAAAAATAAAACCAAAGCCCTAAATAAAAAAAACCTAAACCTAAAATAAACAAAATACAATAAACATAAACCTACACTCAAATAAACCAAACTAAAAAAAATAAAACCTAAACCCTAAATCCTGAACCCCAAACCCTAAAACCCTAAACCCTAAACCATAAACCCTAAACCCTAAAGCTAAGAACCTAAAAACCAAAACCTAAACTAAATAAAACTTAAAAATAAAATAAATAAAAAACTAAAACCTAAATCAAAAAAACCTAAACTAAAACATCAAAATAAACCTAAACCTAAACCTAAAAAAATATAAAAAAACACTAAATTAAAATAAAATAAATAAAAATATAAACTAAACTAAAAAACAAAATAAACCTAAAATTAAAAAACCTAAATAATATAAAAATAATATACAAAATAAAAACAAAATAAACCAAAAATAAAATAAAATAACTAAAAAAAACCTAAACCAAAAAAATAAACTTAAAAATTAAACTTAAAAATGAAATAAAAATTAAACCTAAAGACCTAAACTAAAAAAATCATAAACCTAAAATATACAAAATAAATTAAACATAAACCTACGCTTAAATAAACTAAACTAAACTAAAAAAATAAATAAAACCTAAACCCTAAATAAACCTTAAAACATAAATAAACCCTAAACCTAAACCTAAACCTAAACCTAAACCCTAAACTCTAAACATAAAAAACCAAAACCTAAACTAAATAAAACCAAAAATAAAAAATAAATAAATAAACTAAACCTAAACTAAAAAATCTAAAACCTAAACCTAAACCTAAACTAAAAATAAAATATATAAAATTTAATATAAAAATTTAAAATAACTAAATTAAAATAATTTAAATTAAAAACCCTAAACCCTAAATAAAAATCTAAAACCTAAACTAAACCTAAATTTAAAACAAAAAATTAAACCTAAAACCCTAAAACCCTAATTTTAAACTCCTAAACTCCTAAAATACTAAACCTAAAACTCTAAACCTAAACCCAAAACCTAAACCCTAACCCTAAACTTAAACCTAAACTTAAACCCTAAACCTTAAAACCCTAAACCTAAGCTCTAAATTAAATCAGAACCTTATAAACCTAAACCCTAAACCTAAACCTAAACTATAAACCCTAAACCTAAACCTAAACCCTAAGCTCTAAACCTAAACCCTAACCTCACCTTAAACTTTACTCCTAAACTAAACCCTATAACCTAAGTTTAAACCCTAAACCTTAAACCCTAAAACCCTAAACCCTAAACCCTAAACTAAAACCCTAAACCATAAACCTTAAACCCTAAAAAACTAAAAACCAAAACCTAAACTAAATAAAACCTAAACATAAAATAAAAAGAAAATAAAACCTAAATGAAAAAAACCTAAATTGAAACATAAAACTAATCCTAAACCTAAACTTGAAAATAAAATAAAATAAAAAATAAAAACTAAATTAAATTAAAATAAATAAAAACCTAAACTAAACTAAAAAAATAAAATAAATCAAACAATGAAAAAAACCTAAATAACATAAAAACTAGATTCAAAATAAAAATAAAATAAAAAAAACTAAAAAAAATCCTAAATTGAATAAATAAAATTAAAAATATAATTTAAAACTAAATAAAAAATTAAACCTAAAGCCCTAAACTAAAAAAAATGTAAACCTAAAATAGACAAAATAAAATAAAAATAAACCTACACTTAAATAAGCTAAACTGAAATAAATAAAAGCTAAACCCTAAACCCTAAACCTTAAACCCAAAAAGCCTAAAACCTAAACCCTAAACCCTAAACCCTAAACCCTAAATGCTAAAAACCTAAAAACCAAAACCTAAACTAAATAAAACCTAAAAATAAAAAATAAAAAACTAAAACAAAATAAAATAAAATAAAAACCTAAAGTAAAATCAAAACCTAAACCTAAAACTAAAAATAAAATGAAATAAAAAATATATAATTAATAAAAATAAAATAAATAAAAACCTAAACTAAACTAAAAATTAAAAAAACCTAAATAAACTAACCATCAACCCTAAACCCTAAACCCTAAACACTAAACCCTAAATCATAAACTCTGAATCATAAACCCTAACACTAACCCTAAATCCTAAACCCTAAACCCTAAAGCTTAAAACCTTGAACCTTAAAGCCTAAACTAATCCTAAACACTAAACCCTAAACCCAAAAAACCTTAAAGCCTAAAGTAAACTGTAAACCCTAAACCCCAAACCTTAATCTAACCCTAAACACTAAGCTAACACTAAACCCTAAACCCAAAAAACCCAAAACCCTAAAGCTTAAACAATAAACCCTAAACCCTAAACCCCAAACCATAAAATACTAAACCCAAAAAACCTTAAACCCTAAAGCCTAAACCCTAAACCCTCAAAACTCCTAAACCCTAAACTTAAAACTCTAAGTTTTAAATCTCTAAACCTAAACTTTCTTAAACTCAAACCTAAACTTAAACCCTAAACTTATAACCTAAACTCTAACTAACTTAAACTATAAAACATGAAACCTTAAACTTAATCCTTAACCTTAAACTCCTACTTAAACCTTGTTAACCTAACTCCTAAATCCTAAATTAAACCTAAACTAAATACTAAACCTAAACTTAAACTAACCTAAATGCTAAACTCTAAAACCCTAAACCTAAACTTTAAACCCTAAAGACAAACCTTAAACCCTAAAACAAACCCTAAACCTTAAACCCTAAACCTTCAACCCTAAACACTAAACACTAAACCCTAAACCCTAAAACCCTTAACCCTAAAGCCTAAAACCGAAACCCTAAACCCTTAAACCCTAAACCCTAAACCATAAAACATGCAATAACCTACTAAACCCTAAATTAAACCTAAACTAAATAAAACCTAAAATAAAATAAATAAAATACCTAAATTTAAACAAAATAATAACCTAAACTTAAACCTAAACATAAAAAGAAAATAAAATAAAAAATAAAAAGTAAACTAAAATAAATAAATAAAAACCTAAACTAAACTAAACAATAAAATAAACATAAAAATAAAAAACCTAAATAAACTAACAACTAAATGTAAAATAAAAATAAAATTAATGTAAAATAAAATAAAATAGAAACTAAATAAAATCCTAAACCTAAAAAATAAACCTAAAAATAAATGAAAAAGTATAACATAATCCTTAAACTAAAAAAACCTAAAACTTAAACTATAAAAACCTAAACCTAAAGGAAACATAAACCAAAAATAAAATAAATTAAACTAAAATAAATAAAACCTAAACCCTAAACTAATCCTAAACCCTAAACCCTAAACTGTAAACCCTAAACCATAAACCCTAACACTAACCCTAAATCCTAAACCCAAAACCCTAAAGCCTAAAACCATGAACCTTAAACTAAACTAACCCTATACCCTAAACCTGCACTAAAATCATAAACCTAAAGCCTAAACCTTAATCTATAACCTAAGCTAATAATCAAGCTATAAAACACAAAACCCTAAATAAAATAATAAACTAAACCTTAAACATCCCTAAACTAAACCCTAAACCTAAAATAAACCTAAAACCTAAAACTAACTAAACTAACTAACTCCTAAACCTAACCTAAACTCCTAAACACTAAACCTAAACTTAAACCTTGTAACTTAAACACTAACCTTAAACTCTAAACCTAAACCTAAACCTAAACCTTAAACCCTAAACCTAAACTCAAGTTCTAAACCTAAACCCTAAACCTCCCTAACTCCTAAACCTTAAACCTAAAAACTCCTAAACCTAAAACTCCTAAACCCTAAAGTAAACCTAAACCCTAAACTTAAACATCTAAACACTAAACCTAAACCTAAAACTAAAGTTTTAAAATAAACCTAAACTCCTAAACTCTAAAACTAACTAAACCTAAAACCTAAACCTTAAACTACCTAAATCAAAAAACTTAAACCATAAACACTAAACCTAAACTAAACTCCTAAACCTTAAACTAAAACTTAAACCTTAAACCTTAAAACCTAAACCCTAAACTAACTAAAACCTTAAACCTAAACCTTAAACTAAACCTTTAAACTTAAACCTAAATAAAATATAAACCCTAAACTAAACTCCTTAACCTAAACCTAACCTTTAAACCTAACCCAAACTAAATCCTCTAAAACCCTAAACCCTAAACCCTAAATACTAAACCCTAAACTCTAAACCCTAACGCTAAAATGCTAAACCCTAAAACCCTAAACCATAAACTTTAAACCCTAAATAAAAACCTTAAACCCTAAAACAAACCCTAAACCTAAACCCTAAACCTTCAACCCTAAACACTAAACACTAAACCCTAAACCCTAAAACCCTTAACCCTAAAGCCTAAAACCGAAACCCTAAACCCTTAAACCCTAAACCCTAAACCATAAAACATGCAACCTAGACCCTAGACCCTAAACCCTAAAAGCGTAAACCTAAACTAAATACCTAAAATAAAATAAATAAAATCCCTAAATTTAAACAAAATAATAACCTAAACTTAAACCTAAACATAAAAAAGAAAATAAAATAAAAATAAAAGTAAACTAAAATAAATAAATAAAACCTAAACTAAACTAAATAATAAAATAAACATATAAAATAAAACCTAAATAAACTAAAACTAAATGTAAAATAAAATAAAATAGAAACTAAATAAAATCCTAAACCTAAAAAATAAACCTAAAAATAAATGAAAAAGTATAACATAATCCTTAAACTAAATAAACCTAAAACTTAAACTATAAAAACCTAAACCTAAAGGAAACATAAACCAAAAATAAAATAAACTAAACTAAAATAAATAAAACCTAAACCCTAAACTAATCCTAAATTCTAAACCTTAAACCCTAAATTGTAAACCCTAAACCATAAACCCTAACACTAACCATAAATCCTAAACCCAAAACACTAAAGCCTAAAACCATGAACCTTAAACCCTAAACTAACCCTATACCCTAAACCCAGACCCTAAAAAATCATAAAGCCTAAAGCCTAAACCTTAATCTAGCCCTAGAACCTAAGCTAACTCTAATCCCTAAGCCATAAAAACACAAAACCCTAAAGCCTAAACACTAAACCCTAAACCTTAAACCCTATCCTAAACTATAAACTTAAACTAAACACTAAACCTAAACTAATTAAATTTAAACTAACCTTAACCTAAACTTTAAATCAAAAACCTAAACAAAACCTTAAACCTACTTAAATCAAACTAAACCTAAACCCTAAACCTTAAACCCTAAACCTAAACCTTTAAACCTTAAACTCCTAAACTCAACTCTAAACTCCTAAACTCTAACCCTAAATTAAACCTAACCCTAACTTTAAACTCTAAAAACTAAACTAAAACCTAAACTCCTAAACCTAAACTTAAACTAAACCTAAACCCTAATCCCTAAACCCTAATAACTAAACTCCTAAACCTACTAAACTCTAAACTAAATACAAACCCTAAACCCTAAAACTAACCCTAAACCCTTAACCCTAAACCCTAAACCCTAAACTCTAAACCCTAAACACTAAAGCCTAAATTTTGAACCCTAAACTATAAACCCCTGAACCCTAAATCCTAAACCCTAAACCCTAAACCATAAAATCTATAACCTAGACCCTAAACCCTAAACCCTAAACCCATAAAAATGTAAACCTACAGTAAATAAAACCTAAAAATAAAATAAATAAAAATCCTAAATCTAAATAAAATAATAACCTAAACTTAAACCTAAACTTAAACCTAAAAATAAAATAAATTAAAAAATAAAAACTAAACTAAAATAAAATAAATAAAAACCTAAACTAAACTAAAAAATTAAATAAACCTAAAAATAAAAAAACCTAAATAAACTAAAAATTAAATGTAAAATAAAAATAAAAGAAAACTAAATCAAAAATAAATAAAAAGTAAATAAAATCCTAAACTTAAAAAAGAAACCTAAAAATAAATAAAAACTAAAACCTAATCCTTAAACTAAAAAAAATGTAAACCTAAAATAAACATAAACCTAAATTAAAATAAACTAAACTAAAATAAATAAAATCTAAACCTTAAACCCTAAACCCTAAACCCTAAACCCTAAACCCTAAACCCAAACCCTAAACCTTGAACCTTAAACCCTAAACTGAAAACCCTAAACTCTAAAGCCTAAAAACCTATAAAACTAATCCTAAACTAAATAAAACCTATAAATAAAATAAATAAGAAAACCTAAACTTAAATAAAAATAATAATAATAAATAATAAAAACCTAAACTAAAACCTAAACCTAAACCTAAAACTAAATGTAAAAATAAAATAAAATAAAATATAAAAGCTAAACTAAAATAAAGTAAATAAAAACCTAAACTAAACTAAAATAATAGAATAAACCTAAAAAAAATAACCTAAATGTATAATAATAATAAAATCAATCATAAATAAAATAAAATAAGAACAAAATAGAAACCTAAACCTAAGCAATAAACCCAAAAATAAAACCTAAAAATAAATAAAAAATAAAATCTAAACCTAAAATAATAATAAAATAAACCTAATGCAAAATTTTAAAAAACTAAACTAAAATAAATAAAACCTGAACCTAAACCTAAAATAAACTAAACTAAGCCCAAAGCTAAACTAAATAAAATAAAATAAATGAAAAAAACCCTAACCTAAAAATAAACCTAAAATAAAAACCTAAAACCTAAACCTAAAAAAAGTAAAATAAAAACCTAAACCTAAACCTAAAAATAAAAAATAAAACCTAAGCCTAAAAATATAAAATAAAACTTAAGCCTAAAAATAAAAGAAAAATAAAATGAAACTAAAAAAATAAATGTAAACATAAACCTAAACTTAAAAAATAAACTAAAATAGAAAATTTAAACTAAAATAAATAAACATAAAATTAATAAACTAAACTATAAAAGTAAACCATAATAAATATATAAAATAAACTAAATAAACATAAACCTATCAGTTCCTTTAATTTTTTTTTTAAAAAAAACCCTAAACCTTAAACCCTAAACACTATATCCTAAACCCTAAACTCTAAAACTAACCTTAAATAATATACCATAAACCTACAACCCTAAACCCTAAACCCTAAACCCTAAAAAAACTCATTAACCCTAAACCTTAAACCCTAAACACTAAAACCAAAATTAACCCTAAACCATAAACCCTAAGCACTAAGCCATAAAACCTAATCATTAAACTCTAAACCCTAAACCTAACCCTAACCCTAACCCTAACCTTAAACCCTAAAGCCTAAAGCCTAAACCCTAAAACCCTAAACATTAAACCCTAAACTAACACTAAACTAAACTCCTAAACTATAAAACTTAAACCTAAAGCTAAAACTAAAACCCTAACCTAAAACCCTAAACTATAAACCTAAACTAAACACTAAACCCAAAACCTAAAACCTCTCTACCTAAATGCTAAACCCTAAACCTAAACCTAAACTAAACTATAAACTTAAACCTAACTTAACCTAAAACCCTAAACTAAACTTAAACTATAAACCCTAAACTAAACCCTAAAACACTAACCCTAAACCTAAACCAAAACCTAAAACCTATACTAAACCAAAACCCCAAACCCTAAACCCTAAACTCTAAACCATAAACCCTAAACCATAGACCTTAAACCCTAAAAACATAAAAACCTAAACCTAAACTAAATAAAACCTAAAATTAAACTAAATTAAATAAAACCTAAAAATAAAATAAATTAAAAAAACCTAAACCTATATAAAATAGAAACCTAAACTAAAAACTAAACCTAAACATAAACCTAAACATAAAAGTAAAATAAAATAATAAATCAAAACTAAATTAAAATAAAATAAATAAAACCTTAATTAAACTAAAAAAATAAAATAAAAATAAAAATAAAAAACCTAAATAAAATAAAAAATAAACATAAAATAAAAATAAAATAAACATAATATACAAACTAAATAAAAACCTATAACTAAAAAATAACCCAAAAATAAAACCTAGAAAGAATTAAAGAACTAAACCTAAACCCTAAACATAAATAAAAACTGAAACCTAAAATAAATAAAAGAAAATAAACATAAACCTAAACTTAAAAAAAACTAAACTAAAATAAATAAAACTTAAACCCTTAATCTTAAACCCAAAACCCAAAACCTAAAATCGTAAACCCTAAACCCTAAACCCTAAAACCCTAACCCCTAAACCCTAAACCCTAAACCCTAAAACCTACAACCCTAAACCCTAAACCCTAAAACCTGAACACTAACCCCCAAACCCTAAACCCTAAATCGTAAACCCTAAACTGAAAACCCTAAACCTTAAACCATAAAAACCTAAAAACATAATCCTAAACTAAATATAACCTAAAAATAAAATAAATAAAAAAACTTAAACCTAAATAAAATAAAAATAATAAAAATAAAATAAACATTCTGAACTAAAATCTAAACCTAAACCTAAACCTAAACCTAAAAAAAAATAAAAAATAATAAAACTAAATTCAAATATAAATAAAAAACCTACACTAAACTAAAAAATATAATCAACTTAAAAGTAAAACCTAAACATAAAAGAAAAATAAAATCAACCTAAAATAAAAACTAAAAAAAACCTAAACCTAAGGAATAAACTTAAAAATATATAAAAAATACAACCTAAACCTAAAATAAATAATTAAAAACATTAACCTAGACTAAAATAAACTAAGCAAAATTAAATAGAACCTAAACCTAAACTTGAAATAAACTAAACCTAAACAAAAAGCTAAACTAAATAAAGTAAAATAAACTAAAAATAAACCTAAACCTAAAAAGAAACTTAAAATAAAAACCTAAAACCTAAACCTAAAACAAGTAAAATAAAAACCTAAACCTAAACCTTAAAAAAAAATAAAACATAAACCTAAAATATAAAATAAAAATAAAACTAAACTAGAAAAATAAACGTAAACCTAAACCTAAACCTAAAAAATAAACTAAAATAAAAAAAACTTAAACTAACAGTAAACCTAAAAACTAAACTAAACTAAAATAAATACAACCTAAACCTAAAATAAAGTGAAACAAAATAAATAAATAAAAACTAAAGTAAAATAAAAACTAAAAATAAAATAAAATAAAAGTAAAACATAAACCTAAAATAAAATAAAATAAAAACAAAACTAAAACAAAATAAATAAAAACCTAAAATAATTTAAAATATAAAATAAACTTAAAAGTAAAACATAAATGTAAAATAGAAATAAAATCAACCTAAAATAAAACAAAATAAAAACCTAAACCTAAGCAGTAAATCTAAAAATAAATAAAAAATAAAACCTAAACCATAAACAGAAAAAGAACCTAAACCTAAAATAAATAAATAAAAACCTAAACCCAAACTAAAATAAACTAAACTAAAATAAATACAACCTAAACCTAAAATAAAGTAAACCTAAACTAAATAAAATAAAATAAACTAAAAATAAGCCTAAACCTAAAAATAAACCTAAAATAAAAACCTAAAACCTAAACCTAAAAAAGTAAAATAAAAATCTATACCTAAACCTAAAAATAAAAAATAAAACTGAAACCTAAAAAATAAAGTAAAATAAAACTAAACTTAAAAAACATAAACCTAAACCTAAACCTAAAAAATAAACTAAAATAAAAACCTAAACTAAAATAAATAAACATATAATAAATAAACTAAACTAAATAAAATAAAAATAAACCTAAAAATATAAATAAACTAAAAAAACCTAAACCTATCTTTTAAAATAAACCCTAAACCCAAAACCCTAAACACTAAATCCTAAACCCTAAAACCTAAACCCTAAAATTAATCCTAAACCCTAAAACCTAAACTCTAAACCCTAAATAAAAAGAAACCTAACCTACCTAAACCTTAAACCTAAACCCTAAACCTAAACTAATCTAAACTAAACACTAAACACTATACTAAACTAATCCAAACCTAACCTAACTATACTTAAACCCTAAACTCCTATAAACTCCTAAACTTAAACCTAAACTAAGTTTAAAACCTAAACTCCTAAACCTAAACCTAAAGTTAAACTATAAACTAAACTTAATCTAACTATAAACCTTAACAAAGAAACCCTAAACCCTAAAGCATTACTAAATCTAAAACTCAAACCTAAACTAACCCTAAACTAAACCTAAACCTAAACCTAAACCCTAAATAATGAAACCTAAACTAAACCTAAAATATATAACCCTAAACCCTAAACCCCAAATTCTAAACCCTAAACCCTAAACCATAAAACCAAAACCATAAACCTTAAACCCTAAATGCCTAAAAACTGAAACCTAAACTAAATAAAACCTAAAAGTAAAATAAATAAAAAAACCTATACCTAAATAAAATAAAAACCTAAATTGACACCTAAACTAAATCCAAAACCTAAACCTAAAAATATAATAAAATAATAACCTAAACCTAAAAAATAAGCCTAAAAATAAAACATAAAAATAAATAAAAAATTAAACATCAACCCTAAACTAAAAAAAAACTAAACCTAATATAAACAAAATAAAATAAACATACACCTAAACTTAAAGAAACTAAACTAAAATAAATAAAACCCAAACCCTTAACCTTAAACCCTAAACCCTAAATCCTAAACTCTAAAAACCTAAAAATAGAAACCTAAACTAAATAAAACTTAAAGATAAAATAAATAAAAAAAATAAACCTAAATAAAATAAAAAATAAAATAAAATAAAAACTTAAACTAAAACCTAAACCTAAACCTTAAAATAAAATAAAATATACAATATAAAATAAACTAAAATAAGAAAATAAAAACCTAGACTAAACTAAAAATTAAATATACCAAAATAAAATAATACCTAAATGTAAACTAAAAATAAAATAAACCTAAAATAAAATAAAAAAAATTAAATAAAAACCTAAACTAAAATAATAAACTTAAAAATAACCTAAAAAAAACCTAAACCCTAAAAAAAAAACTAAACCTAAAAAAAAAACCTAAACCTAAACTAAAATAACTAAAACCTAAACCTAAACCTAAGATAAACTAAGCCTAAACTTAAACCTAAACAAATTAAAATAAAATAAACTAAAAATAAACCTAAACCTAAACTAAAAAGCTAAAACTTAAACCTAAAAAATTAAAATAAAAAACTAAACCTAAAAATAAAAAATAAAACCAAAATGTAAAAAATAAAATAAAAAATAAAACTAAACTAAAAAATAAACATAAACTTAAACCCAAACCTAATAAATAAACTAAAATAAAAAAACTTAAACTAAAATAAATAAACATCAAATAAATACATTAAAATAAATAAAAAATAAACCTAAATAAAATATAAAATAAACTAAATAAACTGAATAAACATAAACCTATAGGTTTACTTACTTTAAAAAAAAACTCTAAACCTTGAGTCTTATACGCTAAACACTAAATCCTAAACTCTAAACCCTAAATACTAAACATACAACCCTAAACGTACAACCTTAAACCCTAATTATAAACCCTAAACCCTAAAACCCTAAACTCTAAAGTCTAAACCCTCAACCTTAAACCCTAATCTAACCATAAACCCTAACCTAACCCAAACCCTAAACCCCAAAAACCCTAAACCTTAAAACCTAAACACTGAACCCTAAACCATAATCCCTAAACCCTAAATCCAAAAATCTTAAATCTAAACTAAATAAAACATAAAAATTAAATAAATAAAAAAACCTAAACCTAAATAAAATAAAATAAAAACTAATACTAAACTAAAATAAATATAAAAACTAAAAGTAAAAATAAAATAAAATGAATTTAAGAATAGAAAACCTAAACAAAATAAAAACTAAATGTACAATAAAAAAAATAAACCTAAAATGAAATATAATAAAAATTAAATAAAATCCTAAACCTAAAAAATAAACCTGAAAAAAAAAGCAAAATTAAAACCTAAACCCTAAACAAAATAAAACCTAAACCTAAAATAAAAATAAAATAAACCTAAACATAAAAAATAAAATAAAAACCTCAACATAAACCTAAAAATAAAAAATAAAACTTAAACATAATAAATAAAATAAAAATATAACTCAAATAAAAAATAAATCTAAACCTAAACCTAAACTGAAAAAATAAACTAAAATAAATAAACCTAAAATAAATAAACTAAACTAAATAAAAATAAAAAATAAAATTAAATAAAAAAAGTATACTAAAATTTTAAATAAATAAACTAAACTAAATATACTAAACAAACCTAAACCTACCGGTTTACTTAATTTAAACCCTTAAAAAACCCTAAACCCTAAACCCTAAACTGTAACCCTAAACCATAAACCCTAAAAGTATAAACCCTATAACCTTAAACCCTAAACCCAAAACCCTAACCTATACCCTAAACCCTAAACCCTAAACCCCAAAACCTAAATCTAAACCTAAAGTAAATAAATAAATTAAAAAAACAAACCTAAACCCTAAAGCCTAATAAACCTAAACCTAAAGGTAAACCCTAAGAATGGGCAGAACCTTGTGAGAACATCACCATCAACCGTTCGCCTAGATCCATGAGGCGGAGGAGGCTTATAAGTGGTGATGGGGATCGAAGGGTGGAAATGGAGGTAGTTGTAAGGGCAATGGTGGTTATGAAGGTGGGAGGAGCGATGGAGGTTACAACCATGGTGGTGGGGATGGAGAGATCGGGGATATGATTGTGGATCCCGCTATTTGAGAGGCTCGGGTGGTTCTGATGGGAATCGGAGAAACTAAAGAACGATCGATCCGATCTGCTGCTTACAGAACTATGTCTTTACTGTAGAGACAGATCTAGTTATCTAGGGTTCTTGATTTGCTTAATGCGTGCTCATTTTTTATCTATGTCATCACTTGTGTCTTAAAAAACTTGATCTATTACTTGGTTGATGAAATCATAAAGAAGAAATGTTGAATCTGAATTTGTTCTCTATTAAAAAAAACCCAAAAACCTTAAACATAAAACCTAACCCTAAACCCTAAACCCTAAACCCTAAACCCTAAAAACCTTAAACCCTAAACCCAAAACCTTAAACCCTAAAACCCTAAACACTCAACACTAAACCCAAAAATCTAAACCCTAAACCCTAAACCCAAAACCCAAAACCCAAAATCCTAACCCTACACTCTAAACCCTAAACTAACATTAAAGCTTAAAAATCTAAAAACCTAAACCCAAACAAAATAAAACTTAAAAATAAAACAAATAAAAAGTCTAAACCAAAATAAAATAAAATAGTAAAATAAAATCAAAACATAAACTAAAACCTAAATCTAAACCTAAACCTAAACTTAAACCTAAACCTAAAAAGAAAATAAAATAAAAATAGAAACTAAACTAAAATAAAATAAATAAAAAGCAAAACTAGAAAAAAAAAGAAAACTTAATAAAATAAGAAACTAAACCTAGAATAAAAAAAACTTAAAATAAAATAAAATAAATATAAAAATAAAAATAAACATAAATAAAAATAAAAAATAAAATAAACTGAAATAAATAAAAAATAAACTAAATAAACTTAAACCTACTAGTTTACATAATTTTAAAAATAAAACCCTAACCTTAAACCCTAAACCCCAAACCATAAATCTACAACCCTAAACCCTAAACTGTAAACCCTAAAACCCTAAACCCTAAACCCTAAATGCTAAACCCTAAAACCTAAACCCTAAAACACTAAACCCTAAACCTTAAACCCTAAACCTTAAACCCTAAACCCTAAAAACCTAAAATCTTAAACCCAAAACTTAAAAATAAAATATTATAAAGAATAAAAACTAAACTAAAATAAAATAAATAATAACCTAAACTAAACTAAAAAATTAAATAAATATAAAAAAACATAAATAAAATTAAATCTTAATGTAAAATAAAAATAAAATAAACCTAAAATAAAAAAAATAAAAGCTAAATAAAAACCTAAACCTAAAAGATAAACCTAAAAAGAAAACAAAAAAAAAAATAAAACAAAACCCAAACCAAAAACTTCAAAAAAAAAACCTACCTAAAATAAACAAACGAAAATCAACCTAAACCTAAACTAAAATAAACTAAATTTTAACAATAAAAGTTAAATTAAACCTAAAATAAACTAAACCTAAACTCTAAACTAAATAAAATAAAATAAACTAAAAAATAAACCTTAAAAATAAACCCAAAAAAATAAACATCAAATAAAAACCAAAAACCTAAACCCAAAAAAAAAAAAAACCAAAACCTAAACCTAAGAATAAAAAATAAAACCTAAACCTAAAAAATAAAATAAAAATAAAACTAAACTAGAAAATAAGCATAAACCTAAAATAAACAAAGTAAATTAAATAAAAAAACAAAGATAAATATAATGAAAAAATAAAATAACCTAAAATAAATAAAAATAACCTAAATAAACCTAATCCTACCAATTTTCCTAATTTAAAAAAATTCCTAAGCCCTAAACCCTAAACCTAACCTAATGTAACTAAATAAATTAAAAAATAATCATGGTTAAACCTAGACCTAAACCTGAACCCTAAGAATTAACCTTGATGGAAACATCGCTAACTAGATCAATCCAGATCCTGGAGGCAGTTGGCGGTTATTGCACAGTGTTGGGGATCCGGAGGTGCCGGTGGATATGGAGGTGGTGGTCGGGGTAGTGGTGGTCATGGAGGTAGGAGGAATAATGGAGGTTACTCCCGTGGTGGTGGCTGTGGGGAGAGATCGAGGATATGATGGTGGATACCACTACTCGAGATGCTAGGGTGGTTCCGATGGGAAGTGGAGAAACTGATGAATGGTCGATCTAATCTACTCTTTAGTTAATTGTTTCTTTATAGTAGAGACATCACTAGTTATCTATGGTTTTTGATTTACTCTATGCGTGCTCATTTTTGATCTATGTTGTTGCTTGTCTTAGAAAACATGGTGTGTTACTTGGTTGATAAAATCAAAAATAAGAAATGTTGAATCTGAATTTGTTCTGTGTTAAAAAAAACTAAAACCCTAAACCCTAAACCAAAAACCAAAATCCTAAACCCTAAACCTTGAACCCTAAAAACCTTAAATGTTAAACCCTAAACCTTAAAACCTAAAACCCTAAACCCTAAACCCCAAACCCTAAACCATAAAACCTAAATTGTAAATCCTAATCCTACAACCCTAAACACTAAACCCTAAACCCTAAATCCTAAACCCTAAACTGTAAACCCTAAACCCTAAACCTAAATCTTAAACCCTAAATAGTAAACACTAAACCGTAAACCCTTAACACTAAACCCTAAAACACTAAACCCAAAACCATAAACTAACCTTAAACTCTAAACCCTAAACCATAAAAAACCCTAAACCCTAAAGCCTAAACCCTATACTTTAAATGCTAAACCATAAACTAACATTAAACACTAAGCTAGCCCTAAAACTTAAACCTTAAACCCAAAACCCTAAACCCTAAAAACCCTAAATCATAATGCCTAAACACTAAACCATAAACCCTAACCATAAACCCTAAAACATAATATCCTAAACCCTTAGACCCTAAACATTAAACCCTAAACCCTAAACCCTAAAAATCTAAGAACCTAAATCTAAACTAAATAAAACCTAAAAATAAAATAAATTAAAAAACCTAAACCTAAACCTAAAAATAAAATAGAATAAACTTTAAAAATTAATTAAGTTAAAATAAATAAAACCTAAACTAAATTAAAAAAATAAAATAAACCTAAGAATAAAAAATCTAAATAAAATAAAATTATAATTTAAAATAAAAAAAATAAATAAACCTAAAATAAAATAAAAAACTAAATAAAACCTAAACCAAAATAAAATAAAACCTAAAATAAAATAAATAAACCTAAACCCTAAAAAAAAAAAACTAAACTAAACCTAAACCTAAAACTAAACCTAAACCTAAAATAAAATAAATAAACTAAAGAGAAACATAAAGTAAAAAAATAAATTGTAAAAATAAACCTAAACTAAATGAAACTTGAAAATAAAATAAATAAATAAACTTAAACATAAATAAATAAAATAAAATAAAATAAAAATATGAACTATAACCTAAACCTAAACCTAAACCCAAAAGAAAAAAAATAAAACTAAACTAAAATAAAATAAAAAATAAACTAAAAAATAAAAAACCTAAATAAAATGAAAACAAATCCTAATATTAAAATTAAATAACGCTAAAAAAAATAAAATAAAAACCTAAACCTAAACCTAAAAATAAAAATAATAAAACCTAAACATAAAATAAAAAGAAAATATACCTATACCTAAACTAAAATAAACTAAACTAAAATAAATAAAATCTAAACCTAAAATAAATTAAACCTAAACATAAACCTAAACTATATAAAATAAAATAAATTAAAAATAAACCTAAACCTAAACTAAAAAATAAAAGTTAAAATAAAACCTAAAATAAAAACCTAAAACATAAACCTAAAAAAAAACCTAAACCTAAACCTAAAAATAAAAATTAAAACCTAAACCTAAAAAGTCAAGTAAAAATAAAACTAAAGTAAAAAAATAAACATAAACCTAAACCTAAACATAAAAATAAACTAAAATAAAAAACTAAGCTAAAATAAATAAACCTAAATTAAATAAGCTAAACTAATTATAAATAAAAATAATCCAAATTCAAAATAAAAAATAAAATAAACTAAAATAAATAATAAATAAAATAAATAAACTTGAACCTACCAGTTTACTTAATTAAAAAAAAAACCTAACCCTAAACCCTAAACCCTAAAACTAACCCTAAACCTACAACCCTAAACCCTAAATCCTAAACCCTAAATTGTAAACCCTAAACCCTAAACCCTAAATCTTAAACCCTAAACAGTAAACACTATACCCTAAACCCTAACACTAAACCCTAAAACACTAAACCCAAAACCCTAAACTAACCTTAAACCCTAAACCTTAAACCCCAAAAACCCTAAAGCCTAAAGCCTAAACCCTATACTTTAAATGCTAAACCATAAACTAACATTAAACACTAAGCTAACCCTAAAACTTAAACCTTAAACCCAAAACCCTAAACCCTAAAAACCCTAAACCATAATGCCTAAACACTAAACCCTAAACCCTAACCATAAACCCTAAAACATAATACCCTAAACCCTTAGACCATAAACATTAAACCCTAAACCCTAAACCCTAAAAACCTAAGAACCTAAATCTAAACTAAATTAAACCTAAAAATAAAATAAATTAAAAAACCTAAACCTAAACCTAAAAATAAAATAGAATAAACTTTAAAAATTAATTAAGTTAAAATAAATAAAACTTAAACTAAATTAAAAAAAATTAAAATAAACCTAAGAATAAAAAATCTAAATAAAATGAAAATTATACTTAAAATAAAAATTAAATAAACCTAAAATAAAATAAAAACTAAATAAAAAACCTAAACTAAAAAAATAAACCTAAAAATAAATAAATACTAAAACCTAAACCCTAAACTAAAATATCCTAGACCTAAAATAAAAAAAAATTAAAAAAAATAAATAAACTTAATCCTAAAAATAAACTAAACTAAAATAAATCAAAACTAAACCTAAACCTAAAATAAATTAAACCTAAACCATAAACTAAATAAAATAAAATAAACTAAAGAGAAACATAAAGTAAAAAAATAAATTGTAAAAATAAACCTAAACTAAATGAAACTTGAAAATAAAATAAATAAACAAACTTAAACATAAATAAATAAAATAAAATAAAATAAAAATATGAACTATAACCTAAACCTAAACCTAAACCCAAAAAGAAAATAAAATAAAAAATAAAAACTAAACTAAAATAAAATAAATAAAAACATAAACTAAACTAAAAAATAAAAAACCTAAATAAAATGAAAACAAATCCTAATATTAAAATTAAATAATGCTAAAAGAAATAAAATAAAAACCTAAACCTAAACCCTAAAATAAAAATAATAAAACCTAACATAAAATAAAAAGAAAATATACCTATACCTAAACTAAAATAAACTAAACTAAAATAAATAAAATCTAAACCTAAAATAAATTAAACCTAAACCTAAACTAAAAAATAAAACTTAAAATAAAACCTAAAATAAAAACCTAAAACATAAACCTAAAAAAAAAGCTAAACCTAAACCTAGAAAATAAAAATAAAACCTAAACCTAAAAAATCAAGTAAAAATAAAACTAAAGTAAAAAAAATAAACTTAAACCTAAACCTAAACATAAAATAAACTAAAATAAAAATTGCTAAAATAAATAAACCTAAATTAAATAAGCTAAACTAAATATAAATAAAAATAATCCAAATTCAAAATAAAAAATAAAATAAACTAAAATAAATAATAAATAAAATAAATAAACCTGAACCTACCAGTTTAATTAAAAAAAAAACCCTAACCCTAAACCCTAAACCCAAAAACTAACCCTAAACCAACAACCCAAAACCCTAAACATTAAATCTTAGACCTACAACCCTAAACCTACAACACTAAACCCTAAACCCTAAACCCTAAACACTTAACTAACCCTAAACCCTAAATAAAATAAATAAAGAAATAATAAGAAACTAACCCTAGTCTAAAATAAACCCTAAACCCAAAACCCTAAAACCTAAACCCTAAACCCTAAACCCTAAACCCTAAACCCTAAACCCTAAACCTTAAAACCCTAAACCCTAAGCCCTAAATCCTAAACTGTAAACCTTAAGCCATAAACCCTAAACCCTAAAACCTACAACCCTAAACTATAAACCCTAAACACCAAACCATAAACCCTAAACCCTAAACCCTAAACCCCAAAAACCTAAAAACCTGAAAACCTAAACTTAAACTAAATAAAACCTAAAAATAAAATAAAAAGAAAAATTTAAACCTATATAAAATAAAATAAAATAAAAACCTAAACTAAAACCTAAACCTAGACCTAAACCTAAACCTAAACATAGATATAAAATAAAATAAAAACTAAAACTAAAATAATATAAAATAAATAAAAACTTAAACTAAACTAAACTAAAAAATAAACCTAAAAAAACCTGAATAAAATAAAAACTAAATGTAAGATACAAATAAAATAATCCAAAAATAAAAGAAAAGCTAAACGTAAGATATAAATAAAAGTAAACCTAAACCTAAACTAAAAAATAAAACCTAAAAATAACCTAAAACCTAAACCTAAAAAAAATAAAATAAAAACCTAAACTTAAACATAAAAAAAATTATTCTAAAAAATAAACATAAACTTAAACCTAAAAAATAAACTGAAATAAAAAAATGTAAACTAGAATAAATAAACCTAAAATAAATAAACTAAACTAAATAAAAAAATAAAGCTATATAAAACTAAAAAATAAAATAAACTAAAATAAATAAAAAATAAACTTAATAAACTTAAAATAATCAATTTTCTTAATTTTTTAAATAAAACCTAAACCCTAAGACATAAACCCTAAAACTAACCCTAAACCTTAAATGCTAAACCTACAACCCTAAACCCTAAACCCTAAATAAATAAATAAAGGAAAAATTCCTAACCGTAAACCCTAAACCCTAAACCCGAAAACCCAAAACCATAAAACCTAAACCTTAAGCCCTAAACCATAAACCCTAAACCCGAAAACCTACAACCCAAAACCCTAAGAAGCTAAAAACCTAAACATAAACTAAATAAAACCAAAAATAAAAATAAATAAAAAACTTAAACTAAAACAAAATAAAAATAAAATAAAATAAAAATATAAACAAAACCTAAACCTAAAAATAAAATAAAATAAAATAAAAACTAAGCTAAAATAATGTAAATAAAAACCTAAACTAAACTAAAAAATATAAAACATAAATACGATAAAAAATAACCTAAAATAAAAATAAAATAAACCTAAAACAAAATAAAATAAAAACTAAATAAAAACTAAAACCTAAAAAAAACCTAAAAATAATTAAAAATTAAAACCTAAACCCTAAACCAAAATATACCTTAACCTAAAATAAAAATAAAATAGTCCTATACCTAAACCTAAACTAAAATAAATAAAACATAAACCTAACCTAAAAAATAAAACCTAAAATAAAAATCTAAAACCTGAACCTAGAGAAATAAAATAAAATCCTAAACCTAAACCTAAAAATAATAAAATAAAACATAAACCTAAAAAACAAAATGAAAATAAAATTAAGCTAAAAAATAAACCTAAATCTAAACCTAAACCTAAAATGTAAACTAAAATAAAAAACCTATACTAAAATAAATAAACTAAACTAAATAAAAATAAAAAATAAACCTAAATAAAAATCAAAAGTCAAATAAACTAAAACAAATAAAAAATAAAATAATTAAACTAAATAAACCTAAACCTACTAGTTTACTTAATTTAAAAAAAAGCCATAAACCCAAAATCCTAAACCCAAAAACCCAAAACCCTAAACACTAAACCTACAACCCTAAGCCTTAACCCTATACCCTAAACCATAAAAGCATAAACCCTAAAACCCAAAACCATAAACCCTAAACCCTAAACCCTGAACCCTAAACCCTAAACCCTAAACCCCTATCCCTAAATCTATACCTAAAGTAACTAAATAAATTAAAAAGTAAACCTAAACCATAAAGCCTAATAAACTTATACCTAAACCTAAACCCTAAGAATGGGCAGAACCTTGACAGCAGGAATATCACCATTAAATAGGCTCACTCTAGATCTGTAGTGGAGGCAATGGATGAGCTTTATCAGGTGGTGGGGATCTGGAGGTTGGTGGATATGGAGGTGGTGGTAAGAGTAATGGTGGTTATGGAAGTGAGAGGAATGATGAAGGACATCATGGGTGGCGAGGGAGAGATTGGGGATGTGATGGTGGATTACGCTACTCGAGAGGCCGGGGTTGTTCTAATGGGAACTGGAGAAACTGAAGAGCGGTCAATTCGATCCGCTTCTTATGGAACTGTGTCTTTACACTAGATACGATTCTAGTTATCTAGGGTTTTTTATTTTCACTATCAGTGCTCATTTTTTATCTATGTCATCCCTTGTGTCTTAGAAAACTTGGTTTGTTACTTGGTTGATCAAATCGAAAAGATGAAATGTCGAATCTGAATTTGTTCTTTGTTAAAAAAACCAAAACCCAAAAACCATAAATTAAAACCTGAACCCTAAACCTAAAACGTAAATGTTAAACCCTAAAACCCCTAAACCCCAAACCCTTAATGGTAAACCATAAAACCTTAAATCCTAAACTAACAATCCTAAACCTACAACACTAAACCCTAAACATTTAACTAACCATAAGCCATAAATAAAATAAATAAATAAATAATAAAAAAACCCTAGCCCTCAACCTTAAACCCTAAAATAAACCCTAAAACCTTAAGCTTCAACCCTAAACCTAAACCTAAACTAAATAAAACCTAAAACAAAAATAAACAAAAAACGTAAACCAAAACAAAATAAAAATAAAATAAAATAAAAACATAAATAAAAACCTAAACCTAAACCAAAAAAGAAAATAAAATAAAATGAACTAACCTAAAATAAAATAAAATAAACTAACCTAAAAAAAAATAAATAAAAACCTAAACTAAACTAAAAAATAAAAAACTTAAATACAACAAAACTAAACCTAAAATAAAAATAAAATTAACCTAAAATAAAATAAAAAAAATTAAATAAAAACCTAAACCTAAAAAAACCTAAAAAAAATAAAAATTAAAACCTAAACCCTAAACCAAAAAAATACCTTAACCTAAAATAAAAATAGAATAAACCTAAACTAAAATAAATAAAACATAAACCTAACCTAAAAAATAAAACCTAAAATTCAAACCTAAAACCAACCTAGAGAAATAAAATAAAAACCTGAACCTAAACTTAAAAATAATAAAATAAAACCTAAACCTAAAACACAAAATATAAATAAAACTAAACTAAAAAATAAACCTAAACCTAAACTTAAACCTAAAAAATAAACTAAAAAAAACCTATACTAAAATAAATAAAGTAAACTAAATAAAAATAAAAAATAAACCTAAATAAAAATCAAAAGTAAAATAAACTAAAACAAATAAAAAATAAACTAATTAAACTAAATAAACCTAAACCTACTAATTTACTAAATTTTTAAAAAAAACCATAAACCCTAAATCCTAAACCCTAAACCCTAAACCCAAAACCCTAAACCCTAACACTAAACCCTAAACCATAAACCCCAAACCCTAAACTTATACCTAAAGTAACTAAATAAATTAAAAAGTAAACTTAAACCATAAAACCTATTAAACCTATACCTGAACCTAAACCCTAAGAATGGACAGAACCTTGACGGCAAGAATATCACCATCAACTAGGCACAATCTAGATAGGTGGAGGCTAAATGTGGATCACGAAATGGCGTGGGATCTGGAGTTTTGGTGGATATGGAGGTGGTGGAGCTGGTGGTTATGGAAGCAGAGAATGATGAAGGTTAACCATGGTGGTGGCGAGGGAAAGATTGGCGATGTGATGGTGGATTATGCTGAGGGTTGTTCTAATGGGAACTGAGAAATCAAGAGAAATTTGAACGCTTATGAGACTGTGTCTTTAAAATTCTATATCTAGGGTTTTATTTTCACTATCTGCTCATTTTAACTATGTCATCCTTGTGTCTTAGAAAACTTGCATTGGTTGATCAAATCAAAAAGAAGAAATGTTGAATCTGAATTGGTTCTTTGTTAAAAAAAACCAAAAACCCAAAACCTTAAACTAAAACCTGAACCCTAAACCTAAAACGTAAATGTTAAACCCTAAAACCCCTAAACCCCAAACCCTTAATTATAAACCATGAGACCCTAAATCCTAAACCTACAATCCTAAACCTACAACACTAAACCCTAAACCCTAAACCCTAAACACTTAACTAACCATAAGCCATAAATAAAATAAATAAATAAATAATAAAAACACCCTAGCTCAACCCTAAACCCTAAAATAAACCCTAAACTCTAAAGCTTCAACCCTAAACCTAAACCTAAACTAAACAAAACCAAAAATAAAAATAAATAAAAAATGTAAACCAAAACAAAATAAAAATAAAATAAAATAAAAACATAAATAAAAACCTAAACCTAAACCTAAACCTAAACCAAAAAAAGAAAATAAAATAAAATAAACTAACCTAAAATAAAATAAATAAAAACCTAAACTAAACTAAAAATAAAAACTTAAATATAATAAAAACTAAACCTAAAATAAAAATAAAATTAACCTAAAATAAAATAAAATAAAAATTAAATAAAAACCTAAACCTAAAAAAACCTAAAAAAAAATAAAAATTAAAACCTAAACCCTAAACCAAAAAAATACCTTAACCTAAAATAAAAATAGAATAAACCTAAACCTAAACCTAAACTAAAATAAATAAAACATAAACCTAACCTAAAAAATAAAACCAAAAATAAAAACCTAAATCTTGAACCTAGAGAAATAAAATAAAAACCTAAACCTAAACCTAAAATAATAAAATAAAACCTAAACCTAAAACACAAAATATAAATAAAACTAAACTAAAAAATAAACCTAAACCTAAAAAATAAACTAAAAAAAACCTATACTAAAATAAATAAACTAAACTAAATAAAAATAAAAAATAAACCTAAATAAATATAAAAAGTAAAATAAACTAAAACAAATAAAAAATAAACTTATTAAACTAAATAAACCTAAACCTACTAGTTTACTAAATTTAAAAAAAAACCATAAACCCTAAATTCTAAACCCTAAACCTTAAACCCTAACTCTAAACCCTAAACCATAAACCCCAAACCCTAATCCTATACCTAAAATAACTAAATAAATTAAGAAGTAAACCTAAACCATAAAACCTAATAAACTTATACCTGAACCTATACCCTAAGAATGGGCAGAACCCTGATGACAAGGATATCACCATCAACTAGGCTCAATAAAGATCTATAGGTGGAGGCAATGGCGGATGTGGCCGTTATCACAGTGGTGGTGTGGGATCTGGAGGTTTTGGTGGATATAGAGGTGGTGGTCGGAGTAGTGGTGGTTATGGAAGTGAGAGGAACAATGAAGGTTACAGTCATGGTGGTGGCAAAGGGAGAGATTGGGGATATGATGGTGGATTAAACTACTCGAGAGGTCGGGGATGTTCTAATGGGAACTAGAGAAACTGAAGAACGGTCAATTTGATCTGCTTCTTATAGAACTATGTCTTTAACCTAGATACGATTCTAGTTATCTTTTTTATTTTGCTATCGCTAACATTTTTTATCTATGTCATCCCTTGTGCCTTAGAAAACTTGGTGTGTTACTTGGTTGAACAAATTGAAAAGAAGAAATGTTGAATATAAATGTGTTCTTCGTTAAGAAAAACCAAAAACCAAAAACCCTAAACTAAAACTTGAACCCTAAACCTAAAACATAAACGCTAAACCCTAAAACCCTTAAACCCCAAACCCTAAATTGTAAACCCTAAAACCCTAAACCTTAAACCTTAAACCCTAAATCTTAAACCCTAAACCCTAAATTTTAACCCGTAAACCCAAAAAAAAATCCCCTAAACCATAAACCTGAAACCTTAAACCTTGAACTTATCCTAAACCCTAAACCCTAAACCTTAAACCCCAAACTTTAAACCCTATATTAATCCTAGACCTTAAACCCTAAACCCTAAACTATAAAAAGCTAAAAACTTGAACCTAAACTAAATAAAACTTAAAAATAAATTAAATATAAAAGCCAAAACCAAAATAAAATAAAAAATTAGTAAAAGAAAAACATAAACTAAAACCTAAACCTAAACCTAAACCTAAAAAGAAAATAAAATAAAAATAAAAACTAAATTATGTTAAAATAAATAAAAACCTAAACTAAATAAAGAAATCAAAAAACTGAAATAAAATAGAAACTAAACCTAAAATATAATTAAAATAAACCTAAAATAAAATAAAATAAAAACTAAATAAAAATAATAACCTAACTAATAAACTTAAAAATAAAACCTAAAAATAAATAAAAGAATAAATCCTAAGCCCTAAACTAAAAAAAATTTAAACTTAAAATAAAAATAAAATAAACCTAATCCTAAATTAAAAAAATTAAACCTAAAATTAAAATGAAAATAAAAACATAAAACCTAAACCTAAAAAAAATAAAATAAAAACCTAAACTTAAACCTAAAAATAAAAAATAAAACCTAAACCTAAAAAATAAAATAAAATAAAACTAAACTAAAAAAAATAAAACCATACTTAAAAAATAAACTAAATTAAAAAACCTAAAATAAAATAAACAAACCTAAAATAAATAAACTAATGTAAATAAAAAAAGAAAATTAACCTAAATAAATATAAAAATAAAATAAGCTAAAATAAATGAATAAAAGAAACTAAATAAATATAAACCTACTAGTTTACTTAGTTTAAAAAAAAAACCCCAAACCCCAAACCCTAAAATTAACCCTAATCCTTAAACCCTAAACCTTAAACCTACAACCCTAAACCATTAACCCTAAACCCTAAAACCATATACCCTAAACCCTAAACCCTAAACCATAAAACCCTAATCCCTAAACCTTAAAATAAATCCTAAAAACTTAAAAACCAAAACCTAAACTAAATAAATCCTAAAAATAAAATAAATAAAAGAACATATACCTAAATAAAATATAATAAATAAAATAAAATAAAAACATAAACTAAAACCTAAACTTGAACCTAAACCTAAACCTAAAAGAAAAATATAATAAAATAAAAAATCAAAACTAAACTAAACTAAAATAAATAAAAACTTAAACTAAAAATAAAATAAAATAAACTTAAAAATAAGAAACCTTAATAAAATAAAACTTAAACATAAAATAAAAATAAAATAAAATAAATAAAATTATAAAAACTAAATAAAAACCTAAAACTAAAAAATAAAAATAAAAATAAAACTTAAAATAAATAAAAATTAAAACCTAATGCCTAAACTAAAAAAAACCTAAACCTAAAATAAACAAAATAAAATAAACCTAAACCTAAACTAAAATAAATGAAACTAAAATAAATAAAACCTAAAATAAATCTAAGAATAAAAAAGCTAAATAACATAATAACTATATGAAAAATAAAAATAAAATAAACCTAAAATAGAATAAAATAAAAACTAAATAATATCTAAACCTAGAGAAATAAAATAAATAAAAAAAAAAATAAAACATAAACCATAAACTAAAAAAACCAGAAAACTAAAATAAAAAATTGAAATAAAAAAATAAAATAAACTTAAACTAAAATAAACTAATAAAAAATCTAAACCTATACTAAATAAAATAAAATATAATAAAAATAAACCTAAATTTGAACAAAAAAATAAAACCTAAAAATAAACCTAAAATAAAAACCTAAAACCTAAACCTAAACTTAAAAATAAAAAATAAAACCTAAACAAAAAAAAACTCAACTAAAAAATAAACCTAAACCTAAACATGAACCTAAGAAATTAACTAAAATAAAAAACTAAAAGTAAAATAAATAAACTAAACTAAATAAAAATTAAATATTAAAAATAAAAAAGGCTAAAATAAATAAAAAATAATCTAAATAAACCTAAACTTGCAGGTTTACTTAATTAAAAAAAAACCTAAACCTTAAACCATAAACCCTAAACCCTAAAAACCCTAAAAACCTTAAACCCTAAAGCCTAAACACTAAAGCCTAAACCCTAAACCCTAAACTCTGATCCCTAAGCCCAAACCCTAAAATTCCAAACCCTAAAACCCTAAACCCTAAACCCTAAACCCTAAACCCTAAACCCTAAATTCTAAACCTAAAAATAAAATATTTCAAAAAACCTAAACCTAAAAAAAATAAAAAAATAAAATAAAATAAAAAACTAAAACTATAACCTAAACCTAAACCTAAAAATAAAATAAACTAATAAAAAAAAACTAAACTAAAAAATAAACATAAACCTAAACCTAAACCTTAAAAATAAACTAAAATAAAAAATCTGAACTAAAATAGGTAAACTAAACTAAATAAAAATAGAAAATAATCCTAAATATAAATAACACATAAAAAATAAACTAAATATACTAAATAAACCTAAACCAACCAGTTTAGTTAATTTAAAAAAAACCTTAAACCATAAATCCTAAACCCTAAACCTTAAACCCTAAACACTAATAAACCTACAACCCTAAACCCTTAACCCTAAACCCTCAACCCTAAAAAACCCTAAACCCTAAACCCTAAACCCTAACCCTAAGCCCTCAACCCTAAAACACTAAAATAAACCTAAACCCTAAAACTTAATAAACCTAAACCCTAAGAATTGGCAGAACCTTGACGACAGGAACATCATCGTCAACCAAGCTCAGTCAAGATCTGGCAATGGAGACAAAGGTGAAGGCGGCAGTTATCTTAGTGGTGGTGGCAGACTAGAGGATCTAGTGGATGTGGATGTGGTGGTCGGGGTAGTGGTGGTCATGGAGGCAGGAAGGACCGATGGAGGTTATAGCCATGGTGGCTGAGGGGAGAGGTGGATATGATGGTGGATCCAACTACCGAGAGATGGGGTTGTTCGATGGGAGCTGGATAAATCAAGAATGATCCGATCCATCTATTGCTTATGGAATTGTGTCTTTACAGTAGAGATAATTCTAGTTATCTAGCATTTTGATTTGCTCTATGGATGCTCATTTTTCCTCTATGTTATCGCTTCTGTCTATAAAAACTTGGTGTGTTACTTGGTTGATGAAATAAAAAAGAAGAAATGTTGAATATGAATTTGTTCTCTATTAAACAAAAACCAAAACCCTAAACCCTAAACCAAAAACCTAAACCCTAAACTCTAAACCCTAAAACCTAAAAACCCTAAACCCTATAACCTAAACCCTAAACCTTAAACATATAACCCTAAACCCTAAACCCTAAACTCTAAACCCTAAACCATAAGAATAAAAAATCTAGATAAAATAAACCTAAGAATAAAAAACCTAGATAAAATAAAAATAAATGTAAAATAAAATTAAATAAATGTAAAATAAACCTAAAATAAAATAAAATAAAAATTAAACAAAAACTTAAACCTAAGAAATAAACCTAAAAATAAACCTTAAAAATAAATAAAAAATAAAACTTAAATCCTAGACTAAAAAAAACCTTAAACATAAAATAAAAATAAAATAAAAAAATAAAATAAACTTAAACCTAAACTAAAATAAACTACACTAAAAAAATAAAACCAAAACATAAACCTAAAATAAACTAAACCTAAATCGTATACTAGATAAAATAAAATAAATTAAAAATAAACCTAAACGTAAATTAAATAAAAACTAAAACTAAAATAAATAAAAAAACCTAAACATAAATAAAATAAAAAAATTAGTAAAATAAAAAACATAAAATACAACCTAAACCTAAACCCAAACCCAAAAAATAAAAATAAAATATAATAATAAAAGTAAAATAAAATAAAATAAATAAAAACTTAAGCTAAAATAAAAAAAACTAAACTTAAAATAAAAATGAAAAAACCCAAAATAAAATAAAATAAAAACTAATTAAAAACCTAAAAATAAAGAATCAAACCTAAAAATAAATAAAAAATAAAACCTAAACCCTAAACTAAAGGAAAAAAGCTAAACCTAAAATAGAAATAAAGTAAAACCTAGACTAAACTAAACTAAAATAAGGAAAACCTAAACCTAAACCGAAAATAAACTATTCCTAAACCTAAACCTATATTAAATAAAATAAATAAACCTAAAATAAACCTAAACAAAACTAAAAAAATAAAACCTAAGAATAAACCTAAAATAAAAATCTAAAACCTAATCCTAATATAATAAAATAAAAACCTAAACTTAAACATAAAAATAAAAAATAAAACCTAAACCTAAAAAATAAAATAAAAATAAAACTAAAGTAAAAAATAAACATAAACATAAACCTAAACCTCAAAAATAAACTTAAATAAAAAACCTAAAATAAAATAAATAAACATAAATAAATAAACTAAACTAAATATAAATAAAAATAAACCAAAATCATAATAAAGAAATAAAATAAGGTGAAATAAATAAAAAATAAACTAAATAAACCTAAACCTACCAGTTTCCTTAATTTTAAAAAATAAGAAAAATTAAAATAATAAAAAAACCCTACCTCTAAACCCTAAACCCTAAAACTAACCCTAAACCTATAACCCTAAACCTTCAACCCTAAACTATAAAACTAACACTAAACCATAAGCCCTAATCCTATAACCCTAAACCTACAACACTAAAACCCTAAACCCTAAACTGTAAACTAACCATAAATCCTAAATCCTAAACCCTAAACCTTAAATAAAAAAATAAATAAATAATAGAAAAACCCTAACCTTAAACCCTAAACCCTAAATTCTTAACCTACAGCCCTAAACCCTAAAATTTAAATCCTAATCCCTAAACCCTAAACTCTAAACCCTAAAACCTACAACCCTAAATCTTAAACCTTAAACCCTAAACCCTAAACCCTTAAAACTTAAACCTAAACTTAATAAAACCAAAAATAAAATAAATAAATAAAAACTAAACTTGAATAAAATATAAAAAAAATTATATTAAATAAAAACCTAAACTAAAACCTAAACCTAAATGTCAACATAAACCTAAATCGAAAAACAAAATAAAATAAAAATAAAAACTAAACTAAAAATACATCAATAAAAACCTTAAATAAACTAAAAAAATAAAATAACCTAAAAATAAGAAAACTTAAATAAAATAAAAATTAAATGTAAGATAAAAACTAAATAAAAACCTAAACCTAAAAAATAAAACAAAAAATAAAACCATAAAATAAATAAGTAATAAAATCTAAACCATAGACAAAAATAAAAAATATAAACATATAATAAAGAAAATAAAATAAACCTAAACCACTACTAAACTAAAATAAATAAAACATATAAACTAAATTAAACTAAACTAAACTAAACCAAACTAAATAAAATAAAATAAACTAAAAACAAATCTAAACCTAAACTAAAAAAATAATACCTAAAAATAAACCTAAAATATAAACATTAAACCTAAACCTAAGAAAATAAAATAAAAACCTAAACCTACACCTAAAAATAAAAAATAAAACCTAACCCTTAAAAAAACAAAACTATAAAATAAACATAAACTTAAACCTAAACCTAAAAAATAAACTAAAATAAAAAAATGTAAATTAAAATAAATAAATCTAAAATAAATAAACTAAAATAAATAAAATAAAAAAGTAACCTAAATAAAATAAAATAATAAAATTAATGAAAATAAATAAATAAAAGCGAAATAAACTTAAACCTATCAGTTTTCTTAATTTAAAAAAAAAACCCTAAACCTTAAATCCTAAACAATAAACCCTAAACCCTAAATCCCAAACACTAAACCCTAAACCCTAAACCCTAAACCCGAAACTTAAAACCATAAACCCAAAACTAATCCTAAATCCTAAATAAATAAAAAAATGACAAAAAACCCTAACCCAAAACCCAAAACCCTAAACCCTAAACCCTAAACCATAAAACCCTAAACCCCAAACCCTAACCCAAACCCTAAAAACTCAACCCTAAACCCTAAAATGACAACCCCAAACCACAAACTCTAGACCCTAAACCCTAAACTAACCCTAAACCCTAAACCTTAAAAAGCTAAAAGCTAAACCCTAAACTAAATAAAACCTAAAAATAAAATCAATAAAAGAACCTAAACCAAAATAAAATAAAAACATAAACTATAGCCTAAACCTAAAAAAACTAAAATAAAATAAAATAAATAAAAACTAAATTAAACTAAAAAATCAAAACCTAAATAAAGTAAAAACTAAACCTAAAATAAAAATAAAATAAAGCAAAATAAGATAAATTAAGAATTCAATAAAAACCTAAACCTAAAAAAACTTAAAAATAAAACCAAAAAATAAATAAAAAATAAAACCTAAACCTTATAATAAAAAAACCTAAACCTTAGATAAGAATAGAATATAGCTAAACCTAAACTAAAATAAATAAAACCTAAACCCGAACCTAAAATTAAACTATAACTAAAGCTAAACTTTATAAAATAAAATAAACTTAGAAAACCTAAACCTAAACTAAAAAATAAAACCTAAAAAAACCTAAAGTAAAAACCTGAAACCTAAACCTGAAACCTAAACCTAAGAAAATAAAATAAAAACTGAAACCTGAACATAAAAATAAAAAATAAAAACTAAACCTAACAAATAAAATAAAAATAAAAATAAAACTAAACTAAAAAACAAACCTAATTAAAACATAAACTAAAGAAACTAAATTAAATAAAATAAACCTAAACCTACTAGTTTACTTAATTTAAAATAACCATAAACCCTAAATCCTAAACCCTAAACCCTAAACTCCAAACCCTAAACCAACAACCCTACACCTTAAACCTTAAAAAACTCTAAAACCTAAACCTTAAAAAACCCTAAACCCTAAATCCTAAACCCTAAACCCTAAATGCCAAACCCTAAACCCTAAACTCTAAACCCTAAACTCACCCTAAACCCTAAACCCTAAACCATAAAAGAAAACAAAAACTAAAATAAAATAAAATAAATAAAACCTAAACTAAACTAAAAAAAGAAAATACCTAAATAAAATATAAAACTAAACCTAAAATAATAATAAATAAACTAGAAATAAAATAAAGTAAAAACAAAATGAAAACCTAAATAAAAATAAACCAAAAAAATAAAAAACAAAATAAACTAAAATATTTAAAAAAATAAACTAAATAATCCTAAACCTACAAGTTTACATAATTTAAAAAAAAACCCTATCCCTAAACCCTAAACCCTAAACCCCAAATCCTAAACCTAAAACCCTAAATCGTAAACCCTAAATCCTAAAACCCTAAACCCTACACCCTAAACCAAAAACACTAAACCCTAAAACCTAAACCTTAAACCCTAAACCCTAAACCCTAAACCCTAAAAACCTAAAAACCTAAACCTAAACTAAATAAAGCCTAATAAATAAATAAACTGAAACTTAAATAAAATAAAAGAATAAAATAAAATTGAAACTTAAACCTAAACCTAAACCTAAACCTAAACCTAAGCCTAAAAATAAAATAATATATAAAATAGAAATTAAATTAAAATAATATAAATAAAAATCTAAAATAAACTAATATAATAAAATAAACTTAAAAATAAAAAATCTAAATAAAATAAAAACTAAACATAAAATAAAAATAAAATAAACCTAAAATAAAATAAAATAAAAACTAAATAAAAACCTAAACCCAAAGATAAACCTAAAAATTAAACCTAAAAATAAATAAAAAAAACACAAACTAGAAACTAAAAAAAACTTAAACCTAAAATAAACAAAATAAAATAAACCAAAACTTAAACTAAAATAAACTAAACTATAATTTATAAAACCTAAACCTAAACCTAAAATAAACTAAACTTAAACGCCTAACTAAATAAAATAAAATAAACCTCAACTTAAACAAAAAAATAAAACCAAAAAATAAACCTAAAATAAAAACCAAAAACTTAAACCTAAAAAAATAAAATAAAACCTAAACATAAACCTAAAAACAAAAAAATAAATCTTAAACCTATAAAATAAAATAAAAATAAAAATAAACTAAAAAATAAACATAAACCTAATATATAAACTAAAATAAAATAACCTAAAATAAATGAACTAAACTAAATAAAAATAAAAAATAAACATAAATAAAAATTAAAAATTAAATGAACTAAAATAAATAAAAAATAAACTAAATTAACCTAAACCTACCAAATTTCTTAATTTTAAAAAAAACCCAAAAGACAAAACCCTAAACCCTAAGCCCTCAATCATAAACCCTAAAACCTAAACATAACCTAAAGTAACTAAATAAATTAAAAAAGAATCCTAAACCCTAAAACCTAATAAACCTAAACCTAAACCCTAAGAATGGGCATAACCTTGATGGCAGGAACATCACCGCCAAGGCTACCCAGATCTAGCGGAGGAAAGCAGATATAGTTATCGCAGGTCGGTGGTCGATGAGGTTTTGGATATGGAGTGGTGGTTATGGAGGCACGTGGATCAACAGAGGTTACAACTGTGGTGGTGAGGGAGAGATTGGAGATAACATGATCCTACTACTGAGAGGTCGATGGTTTTGATGGGAACTAGACAAACCGAAGAACGCCTGATCCGATCTGGCCGATATGGAACTTTGTCTTTATAGAGATAAATCTAGTTATCTAGGGTTTTGATTTGCTCATATGCTCATTTTTTATCTATGTCATCGCTTATGTCATAGAAAATTTTTTGTGTTGGTTGGTGAAATTAAAAAGAAGAAATGTAGAATCTAAATTTATTCTCCTGCTAAAAAAATAACTAAACCCTAAATAAACCTAAACCCTAAACCCTACTAAACCCTAAACCCTAAACCTAAAACCTAAAACCTAAACTCCCAAACCTAAACCTAAACCCTAAACCCTAAACCCTAAACCCTAAACCTAAACCCTAAACCTAGCTAAACCTAAACCATAAACCTAAACCAACCCTAAACACTAAAAAACCCTAAACCTAAATAAATCCTAAACATTAAACCTTAAACCTAAATTAAATTAAATCTAAACTAAACTAAACCCTAAACCTAAAATAAACTTAAACCTAAACATAAACTAAATAAACTATAAACCAATTAATAACCTAATAACATAAACTTAAAAATAAAAATAAATATAAAAATCTAAACCTAAACCTAAAAATAAATAAAATAAAATATATAAAATAAACCTAAACCTAAACTAAAATAAAGTAAACTAAAATAAGTAAAACTAAACTTAAACCTAAAATAAACTAAACCTAAACCCTAAACTAAATAAAAGAAAATAAACAAAAAATAAACCTAAACCTAAATTAAAAAAAAAAACCTAAAAATAAACATAAAAAAAAACCTAAAACCTAAAATAAATAAAAGCTAAAATAAAAAAAAAACCTAAACCTAAATATAATAAAAAATAAAATAAAATAAAACATAAACTAGAACATAAACCTAAACCTAAACCCAAAAAATAAAATAAAATAAAATAAAAATAAAACTAAACTGGAATAAAATAAATAAAACCTAAAATAAACAAAAAATAAAAAACCTAAATAAAATAGAAAGTAAAGCTAAAATAAAAATGAAATAAACTTAAAATAAAATAAAATAAAAACTAAATATAAACCTAAACCTAAAAAATAAAACCTAAAAATAAATAAATAATAAAACCTAAACCCTAAACTAAAAAAAACCTAAACCTAAAATATCAATAAAATAAACCAAAACTTAAACTAAAATAAACTAAACTAAAATATATAAAACCTAAACCTAAACCTAAAATAAACTAAACCTAAACCTAAACCTAAACTAAATAAAATATAATAAACCTAAACCTAAACTAAAAAATAGAACCTACAAATAAACCTAAAATGAAAACCTAAAAGCTAAACCTAAAACTAAAACTAAACCTAAAGCTAAAAATAAAATAGAATAAAAAATAAAAACTAGACTAAAATAAAATAAATAAAAACCTAAACTAAACTAAAAAATAAAATAAACCTAAAATTAAAAAGAACTAAATAAAATAAAAGCTAAACCTAAAATAAACATTAATTAAGCCAAAAATATAATTAAATAAATACTAAAAAAAACCTAAGCCTAAAATATAAACCTACACTAAAAAACACCTAAACCAAAATTAAAAATAAAATAAGAAAAATAAAATAAAGCAAAACTAAAATAAACTAAACTAAAATAAATAAAAACTAAACCTAAACCTAAAATAAACAAAACCAAAACCTAAACCTAAACTAAATAATATAAAATAAACTATAAAAAAACCTAAACCTAAGTTAAAAAATTAAACCTAAAATAAAAACCTAAAACCTAAACCTAAAAAAAAAAAATAAAAACCTAATCCTAAACCTAAAAATAAAAAATAAAACCTAAACCTAAAAAGTAAACTAAAAATAAAACTAAACTAAAAAATAAACCTAAACCTAAACCTTAAAAATAAACAAAAATAAAAAACCTACACTAAAATAAATAAACTTAAACTAAATAAACTAAACTAAATAAACTAAAATAAATAAATAAATACCTAAACCCTAAATCCTAACCCTAAACCCTAAAAACCCTAAACCCTAAACCTTAAACTCTAAACCCTAAACCCTAAACAACCCCAAACCATAAAAGCCTAAACCCTAAACCCAAAACCTTAAACCTAAACACTATGCCCTAAACCCTAAAACCATAAACCCTAAACCCTAAACCCTAAACCCAAAGCTATCCCTAAACCCTAAACCTAAAATCTAAAACCCTAAAGCTAAAACTATACTAAACCCTAACCCCATTGGAAGTGCTAGTGGATATGATGGTGGATATGGAGGTGGTACTTATGGAGGCAAGATCTGGAGGTGGAGGATATGGAGGTGCTAGTGGATATGGAGATGGTGGTTATGGAGGGAGTGATGAGGTTACAACTGCAGGTGATGGCGAGGGATAGATTAGAGATATGATGGAGGATCCTACTACATGAGGGATGGTCTGACCGAACTAGAGAAATGAAGAATGATCGATCTCTGCTTATGGAATTGGGTCTTTATAGAGATGATTCTAGTTATCTGGGTATTTGATCTACTCTATACGAGCTCATTTTTTGTATGTCGCTTTATATCTTAGAAAACTTGGTTTGTTACTTGGTCAATAAAATCAAAAAAAGAAGAAATGTTGAATCTAAATTTCTTCTCTATTAAAAAAACCTAAACCTCAACCCTAAACCCTAAAAAAACCTATACCTAAACATTAAACCCTAAAACTTAAAACTAACCTAAACCTAAACCTTAAACCCTAAACTCTAAACCCTAAATCCTAAACCCTAAACTAACCTAAACCCTAAACCCTAAAGCCTAAACTAACCTAAATCCTAAACCCGAAACTAACCTAAACCCTTAACCCTAAATCCTAAACCCTAAACTAACCTAAACCTAAACCCTAAATCCTAAACCCTAAACCCTAAAATAAAACCCAAACATAAAATAAACATAAAAAAACCTAAAATAAAATAAAATAAAAAATAAATAAAAACCTAAACCAAAAAATAAATCAAAAAATAAAACCTAAAAATAAATAAAAAATAAAACCTAAAAAATTAACAAAATAAAATAAACCTAAACCTAAACTAAAATAAACTAAATTAAAATAAAGAAAACCTGGACCTAAAATAAACTAAAGCTAAACCCTAAATTAAATAAAATAAAATAAACTAAAATAAACCTAAACCTAAACTAAAATAAAACATAAAAATAAACCTAAAATAAAACCTAAAATAACCTAAAATAAAATAAAACCTAAAATAAACCTAAAAAATAAAAAATAAGACATAAACCTAAAATAAAATTAAAAAACCAAACTAAAAAATAAGCATAAACCTACACATAATCCAAAAAAAAAATTAAAATAAAAAACCTAAACTAAAATAAATAAACTTAAATGTAAATAAAAATAAAAATAAAAACCTAAGTAAAAAATAAAACAATATAAATGAAACTAGATAAAAATAAATTAAATAAACCTAAACCTACCAGCTTACTTAATTTATTTTAAAACCCTAAACCCTAAACCCAAAACCCTAAACTCTAAACCTAAACCCTAATCCCTAAAACTAACCCTAAACCTTAGACCATAAACCTACAACCCTAAACCTACTTCCCTAAACCCTAAACCCTAAACCTAAACTTTAAAACCCTAAACCCTAAACTCTAAACTAACCCTAAACCCTAAACCCTAAACCCTAAAACCCTAAACTCTAAAGCCTAATCCCTAAACCTTAAATGCTAAACCCTAAACTAAACCTAAACCTAAAGCTGACCCTAAACCCTGAAAACCCTAAACACTAAACCCTAAACCCTAAACCTTAAACCCAAACCTTAAAGCCTAAACCTAAACCCAAAAGTTAATCTAAAACCCTAAGCTAACATAAAACACTAAACCCTAAACCCTAAAAGCCCTAACCCTAAAGCCTAAACACTAAACATTAAACCCTAAAACTTAAACCCTAACATTAAACCCTAAATGCTAAATCCCTAAAAGTTAAAACCCTAAACCCTAAACCCTAAACCCTAAACCCTAAACCCTAAAACCTAAAAATAAAATAAATAAAAAACCTAAACCTAAATATAATAATAAAATAAAATAAAATAAAAACCTAAACTAAAACATAGACCTAAACCTAATAATAAAATAAAAAAGTAAAAATAAAGTAAAATATAATAAATAAAATCTTAAACTAAACTAAAAAATAAAATAAACCTAAGAATAAAACCTAAATAAAATAATAATAAATGTAAAATAAAAATATAATAAACCTAAATAAATTATAATAAAAACCTAAACCTAAAAAATAAACCTAAAAATAAATATAAAAAAAGACCTAAACCTAAAATAAACATAAAATAAGTAAAATAAAATAAACCTAAATCTAACCTAAAATAAACTAAATTAAAATAAATAAAACTTAATCCTAAAATTAAAATAAACTAAACTTAAACCTAAACTTAGACTAAATAAAATAAAATAAACTAAAAATAACCTAAACCTAAACTAAAAAATAAAGACTAAAAATAAACATAAAATAAAACCTAAAACCTAAACCTAAAAAAATATAATAAAACCTAAACCTAAAATAAAAAAATAAAATCTAAAACTAAAAATAAAAATAAAACTCAACTAAAAAATAAACTTAAACCTAAACATAAACCTAAGAAATAAACTAAAATAAAAACCTAAACTAAAATAATTAAACCTAAAATAAATAAACTAAAATAAATAAAAATAAAAATAAACCTAAATAAAACTAGAAAATAAAGTAAACTAAAATAATTAAAAAATAAACTTAATATACTATATAAGCCTAAACCTACCGATTTACTTAATTTTTTTTTTAAAATAAAACCTTAAACCTTAAATCCTAAACCCTAAACCTAAACCCTAAACCCCAAAAAACACTAAACCCTAAAGCCTAAACCCTAACCCTAAACATTAAACCCTAAAAACATAAAGACTAACACTTTAAACCCTAAACTCTAAACCTTAAACCTTAAACCCTAAACCCTAACCCTAAATCCTAAACTCTAAATCCCAAATCCTAAACCTAAACCTAAAGTAACTAAATAAATAATAAAATTAACCTAAATCCTAAAACCTAATAAACCTACACCAAACCCAAAGAATGAGTAACCTTGATGGCGGAACATGACCATCAACTAGATCAGACTAGAAGGTGAGGCTGGGTGGAGGCATGCATCACGGTGGTGGGGGATTTGATGGTGGATAGTAGGTGGGTGAAATGACCAGTAGGAGGGATCGGGATATGATGGTGGCTACCGAGAGGGTGGTTTGATGGGAACTGGAGAAATTAAAGAACATCCAATGACTCTACTTTTATGGAACTATGTTTTGATGTAGATGGTTCTAATTATCTAGGGTTTTGATTTTCTATATGCGTGATCATTTTTGTACTATGTTGTTTCTTGTGTCTTAGAAAACTTGGTGTGTAACTTGCTTGATGAATTATAAAAGAAGAAATGTTGAATCTAAATTTATTCTCTATTAGAAATACCAAAAACCCTAAACCCTAAACCTAAAACCTAAACTCTACACCCTAAACCCTAAAACCCTAAACCTTAAACCCTAAACCCTAAATCCTAAAACACTAAACCCTAAACCTTAAACCCTAAACTTAAACCTAAACCCTAAACCCTAAACCCTAAAACCCTAAACCCTAAACCCTAAACCATATATCCTAAACCCTAAACCCCAAACCATAAACCCTAAACCATAAACTAACCCTAAACCATAAACCATAAACCATAACCCTAAACCCTAAACCCAAAAAATCTAAAAGACAAAACCAAAACTAAATAAAAAATAAAAATAAAGAAAAAAAATTAAACCTAAATAAAATAAAAAATACAATAAGATAAAACCTAAATTAAAATATAAACCTAAACCTAAGCCTAAACCCAGATATGAAATAAAATAAAAAAACTAAACTAAATTTAAATAAAATAAACCTAAATAAAATAAAAAACTAAACATAAAATAAAAATAAAATAAACCTAATATAAAATATAATAAAAACTAAATAAATACTTAAACCTAAAAAATAAACATAAAAATAAAACCTAAAAATAAAAAAAATAATAAAATGTAAACCCTAAACTAAAAAAACCTAAACATCAAATAAACAAAATAAAATAAACCTAAACCTAAAATAAAATAAATAAAACCTAAACCTAAACCTAAAATAAACTAAACTTATACCCTAAAATAAATAAAATAAAATAAACTAAAATAAACCTAAACTTAAACTAAAAAATAAACCCAAAATAAGCCTAATAATAAAGACATAAACCTAAACTTAAACCTAAAAAATAAAAAATAAAACCTAAACCTAAAAATAAAATAAAAATAAAACTAAACTAAAAAATAAAGATAAACCAAAACCTAAACCTAAAACATAAACTAAAATAAAAAACATAAAATAAATAAACTTGAAAAAATAAACTAAACTAAATAAAAATAAAAAATAAACCTAAATAGAAAAATAAACGAGAACCTAAACCTATTGGTTTACTTAATTTTAAAAAAAAAAACCCCAAACTATAAAACCTAAACCAAAACCCTAAATCCTAAACCTTAAACCCTAAACCCCAAACACTAAGATAAACCCTAAACCCTAAACCCTAAAACCCTAAAGCCCTTAGCCCTAAACCCTAAACAAACCCTAAACCCTAAACCCTAAACCTTAAACTAACCTAAACCTCTAACCCAAACCCTAAACCCTAAACCTTAAACACTAAACCTTAAAAACCATAAACCCTAAAGCCTAAACACTAAACCCTAAACCCTAAACCCTAAACCTTAACCTTAAACCCTAAAGCCAAAAACACTAAACCCTAAACTCTAAAACCCCAAACCCTAAACCCTAAACACTAACCCTAAAAACCTAAAAAAAAAAATTGAAACCTAAACTAAACCAAAAGCCTAAACCTAAATAAAAAAATAAAATAAAATAAAAACATAAACTAAAATGTAAACCTAAACCTAAAAATAAAATAAACCTAAGAATTATAAAATCTAAATAAAATAAAAACTAAATGTAAAATAAAAATAAAATAAACCTATAATAAAATAAAATAAAAACTAAATAAAACCTAAACCTAAAAAATAAACCTAAAAATAATTAAAAAATAAAACCTAAAGCCTAAAATAAAAAAATAAACCTAAAATAAAAATAAAATAAAATAAACCTAAAATAAAGTAGAATAAATAAGAACTAAACCTAAACTTAAGATAAACTAAACCTAAACTAAATAAAATAAAATAGAATAAAAATAAAACTAAACCTAAACCTAAAAAAATAAAATAAAACATTAACCTAAACCTAAACCTAAATTAAAAAAATAAAACCTAAACAAATAAAAATAAAATAAAATAAAACTCAACTAAAGTAAACCTAAACCTAAGCTAAAAAAATAAAACTTAAAAATAAACCTAAAATAAAACCTAAAACCTAACCTAAAAAAATTAAATAAAAACCTAAACCTAAACCTAAAAATAAAAAATAAAACCTAAACCTAAAAGAAAAAAAACTCAACTAAAAAATAAACCTAAACATAAACCTAAACCTAAAAAATAAACTAAAATAAAAAACCTAAACTAAAATAAATAAACCTAAAATAGATAAATTAAATAAAAAAATAAAAATAAACATAAATAAAATAAAAAATAAAATAAATAAACTGAATAAACCTAAACCTACTAGTTTACTTAATTTAAAAAAACCCTAAACAACAAAAGTAACCCTAACCCCTATACCTACAAAACTAAACCTACAACCCTAAGCTATACTCTAAATCCTAAAACCCTAAACCCTAATCCCTAAACTCTAGACCTAAACCCTAAACCCTAACCCTAAACCCTAAACCCTAAACCCTAAAAAAGCATAAACTTTAAAACCCTAAACCCTAAACCCTAAATCCTAACCTTAAACCCTAAATCATAAACCTAAAGTAACTAAATAAATTAAAAAATAAACCTAAACCCTAAAACCTAATAAACTTAAACCTAAACTTAAGAATGGCGTAACCTCAGAACATCTCCATCAACCGTGCTCGCTTAGATCTAGAAAGGAGAAGGAATGGCGCATCTGAGTGGACGTGAGGGATCTGGAGGTGCTGGTGGAAATGGAAGTGGTGGTTGGAACATTGGTGGTTATGGAGGCAGGAGGAGGGATGGAGGTTACATTTGTGGTGGAGTGGGAGATCGGGGATATGATGGTGGATCCTGCTACTTGAGAGGCTGGGGTGGTTCTAATAGGAACTAGAGAAATTGAAGAACAGTCAATCCGATCTACTGCTTATGGAACTGTGTCTTTACAGTAGAGATGGCTCTAGTTTTCTAGGGTTTTGATTTGTTTGTGTGCTCATTTTTTATCTATGTCATCGCTGTCAGAGAACTTGGTGTTACTTGGTCGATGAAATAAAAAGTAGAAATGTTAAAAGTGATATGTTCTCTATTAAAAAAAAAACTAAAACCAACCCTAATCCTAAAACTTAAACCCTAAACCCCAATATATATATATATATATATATAAATAAAACCATAACCCTAAATGCTAAACCCTAAAACTAACCTTAAACCCTAAACCTACAACCCTAAACCCTAAACCTTAAAACCCTAAATTCCAAACCCTAAACACTAAATCCTAAACCCAAAAAATAAACTAATAAAATACAAAACTAAACTAACTAAAACTAAAACTAATAAATAATAAACTAAAACTAATAAACTAATAATAAACAAAAAACTAATAATAAACTAAAGCAAAAACTAGTAAAACTAACTAAACTAAACTAACTAAATAATAACTAAAAACTAATAAATTAATAATAACAAAAATTAACTAAACTAATAAACAAACTAATAACTAAATTAAACATAAACAAAAGAACCCCACTAATAAACTAACTAAAAATAAACTAAACTAATAAAACTAAAAAAAACTAAACTAAACCTAAACTAATAACCAAAACAAAACTAATAAACTAACTAAACTAAACCATAATAAATAACTAACTAATTATAATAACTAACTAATAAACCTAAACCTTAAACATAATAATAAAAAATAAATAAAATAAACCCAATAACTAAACTAAATAAACTAAAATAAATAACTAATAAACTAAAATTAATAAACTGAGTAAATAATTAATAAATAACTAATAATAAAAACTAACTAATAACTAAACTAAACTAATAAACTACTAACTAAATAATAATAACTAAAACTAATAATAAAACTCAAAATACAAATAAACTAAAATAAAAATAATAACAACAACAAAATTAATAAACTAATAATAAACCAAAACTAAATAAAACTAATAACCAAACTAATAATAAATAATAATAATAATAATAACTAATAATAACCAAACTAATAATAAACTAAATAATAAATAAAAAACTAAATAAATAAACAAAACTAATAATAAACAACATAATAAATTAACTAATAATATACTAAAACTAACTAAACTAATAAAGTAATAACTAATAATAATAAAAATAAACTAAACTAAAACCAATAATAACTAAAAAAACTCTAAATAATAATAAAACCTAATAACATTAAAAAACTAACTAAACTAATCTAATTATAATAATAAAACAATAAATAACTAAATAAACAAACTAAACACTAAACCAACTAAAATAATAAACTAAATAAAAAAACTAATAAACTAATAATAAAACTAACTAAATTAATAACTAATAACAAACCAATAAAAACTAATAATAATAATAATAATAATAATAATAATAATAATAATAACAATAATAATAATAATAATAATAATAATAAATAATAATAATAATAATAATAATAATAATAATAATAATAATAATAAAACCAAATAAACTAAACACTAAACCCCAAAACCTAAATTAATAAAACTAATAATAATAAAACTAATAATAACAAACTAAACTAAAGTAAAATAACTAATAAATCTAATAATAATAACTAAATAATAACTATAAAATCTAATAAACTAATAATAACACTAAACAAAAACTAACTAATAACTAACTAAAGAAACCTAATAAACTAATAAATAATAAACTAAAACCAATAATAACTATTAAAAAAATTAAAACTAATAATAAACTAAATAAAACTAATAAGAAATAACTAATAACCTAAAACGAATATCTAATTAACTAATAACTAATAAACTAATAAACTAATAAACTAAACTAATAATAATAAAACTAATAAACCAACTAACTAAACTAAATAATAATAATAGTCAATAATAATAACCTAAAATATAAACCTAAACCTATATCTAAAAACAAAATAAAATAAAAAATTAAAAACCAATCTAAACTAAAATAAATAAAAACCTAAACTAAACCAAAAAAATAAAATAAACCTAAAAATAAAAAACCTAAATAAAATAAAACCTAAATGTAAAATAAAAAATACCTAAAATAAAATAAAATTCAAACTAAATAAAACCTAAACCTAAAAAAAATAAACCTAAAAATCAAAACCTATTCCATAAACTAAAAAAAACCTAAACATAAAATAAACAAAATAAAATAAACCTAAACCTAAACTAAAATAAAAAAAAAGTAAAAAAATAAAACCAAAATAGACCTAAAATAAACCTAAGAATAATAAACCTAAATAAAATAAAATTAAACAAAAAATAAAAATAAAATAAACCTAAAATAAACCTAAAATAAAATAAAATAAAAACCTAAACCAAATTAACAAACCTAAAAATAAATAAAAAATTAATCCTAAACCCTAAATTAAAGAAAAAATCTAAACCTAAAATAAAAAAAGAAACCTAAACTTAAACTAAAATAAAATAAACTAAATAAATAAAACATAAAGATAAACCTAAACCTAAACTAAACTAAAAATAAAAAAAACTAAAATAAACCTAAACATAAACTAAAAAATAAACCTAAAATAAAACTTAAACCCCAACCTAAAACCTAAACCTAAACCTAAAAAAAAAATAAAATCTAAACCTAAAAAATAAAATAAAATAAAACTAAATTGAAAAGTAAACTTAAACCTAAAACATAAAATAAAATTATAACCTAAACCAAACCCTAAAAATAAAAAATAAAACCTAAACCTAAAAAAAAAAATATAAATAAATCTAAATTGAAAAATAACCTCAACCTAAACCTAAATAATAATCTAAAATAAAAAACCTAAATTAAAATAAAAAAGCTAAAATAAATAAACTAAGCTAAATAAAAAAATAAAATAAAAAAAAAAAATAAACTAAACTAAAATAAATAAAAAATAAACTAAGTAAACATAAACCTATTAGTTTACTTATTTTAAAAAAAATTAAAATAAAATAAAAAACCCAAACCCTAAAACCCTAAACCCTAAAACTAACCCTAAACCTTAAAAGCCAAAAGCCAAAAGCCAAAACCCTAAACCCTAAAACCTACAACCCTAAACCCTAAACTTAAACCCCAAACCCTAAACCCTAAACCCTAAACCCTAACCCTAAACCCTAAACCCTAAACCCTGAACCCTAAAAGCCTAAAAACCTAAACATAAACTAAATAAAACATAAAAATAAAAAAAATAAAAAACATAAACATGAATAAAATAAAAAATAAAATAAAATAATAAACTAAACTAAAACCTAAACTAAACCTAAAATAAAATAAAATAATATAAACTAATCTAAAATAAAATAAATAAAAATTTAAACTAAACTAAATAAAATAAAATAAGCCTAAAAATAAAAAACCTAAATAAAATAAAACCTAAACATAAAATAAAAAATACCTAAATAATATAAAATAAAACTAAATAAATCCCAAACCTAAAAAAATAAACCTAAAAATAAAACCTAAAAACCTATTCTAAAGTAAAAGAAACCAAAACATAAGGTAAAAAAATAATTTAAACCAAAACCTAAGCTAAAATATAAACTAAACTAAAATAAATAAATCCCAAAGTTGGCCTAAAATAAACATCATTATAAAACACTTAAATAAAATAAAAACTATACATAAAATAAAAATAAAATAAACCTAAAATAAAATAAAATAAAACTAAATAAAATCCTAAACCTAAATAATAAAACCTAAAAATAAATAAAAAATAAAACCTAAACCCTAAACTAAAAAAAACCTAAACTTATAATAAAAATGAAATATAAAAAATAAAATAAACCTAAACCTAAAATAAAATAAACTAAATAAAATAAAAACATAAAACCTAAACCTAAAAAAATAAAATAAAACCTAAACCTAAACCTAAACATAAAAATTAAAAATAAAACCTAAACCTAAAAATAAAATTAAAATAATGCAGAACAAAAAAATAAACCTAAACCAAAACCTAAACCTAAAAATAAACTAAAATAAAAACCTAAATGAACAAAAATAAACTAAACTAAATACAAATTAAAAATAAACATAAAATAAATAAAATAAACTAAAATAAATAAAAAATAAACTAAATAAGCCTAAACCTACTGTTTACTTAATTTTTTTAAAAAAACCCTAAACGCTAAACCCTAAATCACAAAACCCCTAAACCCTAAAGCCAAAACACTAAACCCTAAACCCTAAACCCTAAACCCTAAAACCCTAAACCGTAAACTAAACCCTAAACACTAAACCCTTAAAACCTAAAAACCTACAAACTTAAGAAAGAACCTAAAACCTAAACTAAATTAAATAAAACCTAAAATAAAATACATAAAACCTAAACATAAATAAAATAAACTAAAAACCTAAACTGAAACCTAAAATTAAAAAAAAATAATAAAAAAACTAAAATAAAATAAGTAAAAAACCAAACTAAACTTGAAAATAAAATAAACATAAGAATAAAAAACCTAAATAAAATAAAAACTAAATGTAAAATAAAACAAATAAACCAAAAATAAAATAAATTAAAAACTAAATAAAAACATAAACCTAAAAAAGAAACCTAAAAATAAATAAAGAATAAAACCTAAATCCTCAACTAAAGAAAAAAATGTAAACCTAAAATAAAAATAAAATAAACCTAAACTTAAACTAAAATAAACTAAACTAAAATAAATAAAACCTAAACTTAAACCTAAAATAAAGCAAATCAAAACCTAAACCTAAACTAAATAAAATAAAATTAACTAGAAATAAACCTAAACCTAAACTAAAAAATAAAACCTAGAAATAAACCTAAAATAAAAACATAGAATGTAATCCTAAAAAAATAAAATAAAAACCAAAATCTAATCCTAAAAATAAAAAATAAACCTAAACCTAAAGAATAAAATAAATATAAAACTAAACTAAAAAAATAAACATAAACCTAAACCTAAACCTAAAAAATAAATTAAAATAAAAAACCTAAACTAAAATTAATAAACATAAAATAAGTAAACTAAACTAAATAAAATAAATCTAAATAAACTAAACTAAATAAAATATAAATAATCTAAATAAACTAAATAAACATAAACCTACCGATTTACTTAATTTAAAAAAACCCTAAATGCTAAACACTAAACCCTAAACACTAAATCCTAAACCCTAAACCCTAAATTAACCTAAACCCTAAACCCTACACCTACAACCCAAAACCCTAAACCCTAAAAAACCCTAAATCCTAAACCATAAGCTAACCTTAAACACTAAACCATAAACCCTAAACCCTAAATTATACACCCTAAAACCTTAAACCTTAAACCTTAAACTATCCATAAACTCTAAATACCCTAAATCCTAAAGCCTAAAGCCTAAACCCTAAATCATAAACCCTAATCTAATCTAACCCCTAAGCTAACCCTAAACACTTATCCCTAAAAACCCTAAACCTTAAAGCCAAAATAATAAACCCTAAACACTAAACCCTAAACCTAAACCCTAAACCCTAACCCAAAACACTAAACCCTAAAACCCTCAAACCTAAAACCCTAAACCCTAAACCCTAAACCCTAAGCCCTAAACCATAAAACCTAGAACTTAAACCTAAACTAAATAAAACCTAACAATAAAATAAATAAAAAAACCTAAACCTAAATAAAATAAAAATAAAATAAAATAAAAATTTAAACTAAAGCCTAAACCTAAACTCAAAATAAAAAATAAACTAAAATAAAATAAATAAGAATCAAAACTAAACTAAAAAAATAAAATAAACCTCAAAATAAAAATGCTAAATAAAATAAAAAGTAAACATAAACAAAAAATAAAATAAAATTGAAATAAAATAATATAAAAATTAAATAAAAGCCTATACTTAAAAAATAAACCTAAAAATAAAACCTAAAACTAAATAAAAAATAAAACCTAAACCCCAAACTAAAATAAATCATAAACCTTAAATAAAAATAAAATAAATAAAATAAAATAATGCTAAACCTAAACAATATTAAACTAAACTAAAATAAATAAAACCTAAACCTAAACCTAAAATGAACTAAACTAAACCTAAACCTAAACTAAACAAAATAAAATAAACCTAAACATAAACTAAAAAATAAAATTAAAAATAAACTTAAAATAAAATCCTAAACCTTAAACTTAAACAAATATAATAAAATCATAAACCAAAATAAAAAATTAAAAAATAAAACCTAAACCTAAAAAATAAAATGTAAAATAATGCTCAACTATAAAATAAACCTAAACTTAAACCTAAAAAATAAACTAAAATAAAAAACTAAACTAAATATAAATAAAAAATAAAGTAAACTAAAATAAATAAAAAATAAACTAAATATACTACATAATCTAAACCTATCGATTTACTTAAAAAAAAAACCATAAACTCAAAATCCTAAACACCAAACCCTAAGCCCTAAACCCTAAACCTATAACCCTAAACCCTAAACCCTAAACACTAAACTCTAAACCCTAAACCCTAAACCCTAAACCCTAAAAAGCCCTAAATCCTAAACTCTAAACCCTAACCCTAAACCCTAAACCTTAAAAGCATAAACCTTAAAACCCTAAATCATAAACCCTAAACCCTATACCCTAACCCTAAACCCTAAACCCTAAACCCTAAACCCTAAACACTAAACCTAAACCTAAACCTAAATTAACTAAATAAATTAAAAAATAAACCTAAACCTAAACCTAAACCCTAAGAATGGGTAGAACCTTGACGATAAGAACTTCACTCCAACCGTGCTCCTAGCTCTGAGTGGAGAAAAGGTGGAGGTGGTTATTCTAATGGTGGTGGGGTATCCAGAGCTATTGGTTGATATGGAGGTGGTGGTCGAGCAGTGGGTTATGGAGTGGAGGATCAAGAGTTACAACCATGGTGGTGGCAGGGAGAGATCAAGGATATGGTGGATCCGCCACTGAGATCCAGGGTGGTTTTGATGGGAAATAAAGAAATTAAAGAACGGTTCATCCGATCTACTACATATGGAACTATGTCTTTATAGTAGAGACATTCTAGTTATCTAGGGTTTTTGATTTGCTCTATGCGTGCTCATTTTTTATCTATGTCATCACTTGTGCTTTAGAAAACTTGGTGTGTTACTTGGTTAATGAAATCAAAAAGAAGAAATGTTGAATCTAAATTTATTCTCTATTAAAAAAAACCAAAAACTCTAAACACTAAACTAAAACCTAAACCCGATAATTTGCTAGAGCCTTTTGATGTGCTGGATGAATCTTTGTTGATGCTTTTGGATTGGACTTTTGGTTTTGTGGTTGGTGGCTACCTTTCAACCCCTTTTGAGTGGTTGTTTTGTCTTCGGTGATTTGCACTATGCATTATGTTTCCTTCCGCTTGATGGTTTCATTTCTAAGCTATTTAGTCATTTGTGGTTGCTCACCCTAGTTAAGCTTGGTGACCGCTTATTGTCGACTTTGTCTTGAGAGCTCTTATCTTGGTTTTGTTGGTTTCTCTATTAATTAGCATTGGTCCGTGCTTGCGATGGTTAGTTTGGTTTTCCCTAGTTTGAGCTTGGATGGGTATTTGGTTAATGGTTGTTGGTGTTCTAACTTTCTTCTGCCTCTCTAGGTTATTGTGATTAGTCTATTATGGTTTTCATTTTTGTTTGCTGCTATGGTTGTCGGTCTTTGCTCTTTGTTTAATGGTGATGGATCCGGAACTCTATGGACTACTGGTATTGGATGTTTACTTATATCAAGTATGTTGGCTATGATGGCTTTGATGTTACTCTCCTCTTCTCTCTGGCTGGTAGCATTACATATGATTGTAACCCTTTTTTAAGAAGTTTGGATGATCATATGTATTGTTACCCCTGAAGATGATCCTAACTTAGCCTTCTCTTTCAACCTCTCTCATTTTCCTTTTATCCTTTTAGCTATGATTTTGCCCTTGTAGTGTTTTGCAGATTTTTTTTACATGTTGGAACTTTATAGAGGGAATGGTCGTTGCTCAGTCAACCTAAGTATTGTTATTATGGATCTTGCTTATCTTGCTTTCTTAATGGAATCATGAACTGCTGCTGACTCATCCTTTTTCTATTTTCAGGATTAACTTTAGTTTTACTCTATCTTTTTCTCTTATGCTTTGTGGAGCTATATTTGCTCTTTTGTTTTCTTTTCTTTTTCTAATGTATTTAGATGGGGGTTTAGCTCTCTAAGTTTCTTGTAGCTCTGAGAGTAGTAGAATTTTAGAGCTTTATCTCTTTTAAGGACATTATATCTTTTCCATTTATGGTAATAAAATTCTAACTTTTTCCAAAAAAAAACCCTAAACCCTAAACAACCCTAAACCCTAAAACCCTAAACCCTAAACCCTAAACCCAAATCCTAAACCCTAAACCCTAAACCCTAAACCCTAAACCTAAACCTAAACCCTAAACTAACCATAAACCCTAAAGCTAAACTAAACCCTAAACCTTAAACCCTAACCCTAAACCCTAAACCCTAAACCCTAAAAGCATAAAACCTAAACCCTAAACCCTAAACCTAAACCCTAAACCCTAAATCATAAACCCTAAACCTAAACCCAAAGTAACTAAATAAATTAAAAAAATAAACCTAAACCCTAAAACCAAATAAACCTAAACCCTAAGAATGGCAAAAACTTGATGGAACATCTCACAACTAGGTTCTAGATATGGCCAGGTGAAGGTAGAGGTGGTAGTTATCACAGTGGAGGTGGGTGATCCAAAGGTGCTAGTGGATAAAGAGTGGTGGTTAGAGCAATGGTGGTTATGGAGGTGGGAGGAGTGACAAAAGTTATAGCCATAGTGGTGGTGGAGGGAGAGATCATGGATATGACGGTGGATCTCGCTATTCGAAAGGCAGGGGAGGTTCAGATGGGAACTGAGAAACTGAAGAATGGCCGATCCGATCTACTGCTTATGGAACTATGCCTTTATAGTTGAGACAATTCTAGTTATCTAGGGTTTTTTTATTTTATTTATGCATGCTCATATTTTATCTATGTCATTGCTTGTGTCTTAGAAAACTTGGTGTGTTACTTGACTGATGAAATCGAATAGAAGAAATATTGAATCTAAATTTGTTCTCTATTTAAAAAAACTAAAAACCCTAAACCCTAAACTAAACCTGAACCCTAAACCCAAACCCTAAACCTACAACAGTAAACCCTAAACCCTAAACCCTAAATGCTAAACCCTAAACCATAAACACTAAAACCCTAAACCCTAAACCCTAAACCCTAAACCCTAATTCCTAAACCCTAAAACCTACAACCCAAACCCCAAAACCTAAACCCTAAACCCTAAACCCTAAACCCTATAAACTTAAAAACCTAAGCATAAAATAAATAAAACCTAAAAATAAAATAAATAAATAAACCTAAACCTAAATAAAATAATAAAATGAAATAAAATAAAAACATTAACTAAATCCTAAACCTAAACCTAAACCTAAATATAAAATAAAATGAAATAAAATAAAATAAATAAAAACCTAAACTAAACTAAATAAAATAAAATAAACCTAAGAACAAAAAACCTAAATAAAATAAAAACTAAACATAAAATAAAAATAAAATAAACCTAAAATAAAATAAAATAAAAACCTAAACCTATAAAACAAATTAAAATAAAACCTAAACACTAAACTAAAAAAATAAACCTAAAGTAAAAATAAAATAAATAAAATCAAATAAACCTAAACCTAAACTAAAATAAATAAAACCTAAACCTAAACCTAAACTAAATAAAAAAAATCAACTAAAAAAAAACTAAAAGTAAACCTAAAATAAAAACCTAAAATCTAAACCTAAAAATATAAAATAAAAACCTAAACCTAAACCTAAAAAAAAAATCTAAACCTAAAAAATAAATAAAAATAAAACTCAACTAAAAAAATAAACCTAAACCTAAACCTAAACTTAAAAAATAAACTAAAATAAAACCTAAATTAAAATAAATAAACCTAAAATAAATAAACTAAATTAAATGAAAATTAAAAATTAAAATAAACTAAAATAAATAAAAAATAAACTAAATAAACTTGCACCTACTAGTTTACTTAATTTAAGAAAAAATCATAAACCCTAAACCCATAAACTTAAACCTATAATGCTATACCCTAAACACTAAACCCTAAACCCTAAAAAACCCTAAACCCTAAACCCTAAACCCTAACCCTAAACCCTAACCCTAAAGCATAAACCCTAAAACCCTAAACCCTAAACCTTAAATCATAAACCCTAAACCCTAAACCCTAAACTCTAAACCCTAAACCTTAAACCCTAAACTCTAAACCTAAACCTAAAGTAACTAAATAAATTAAAAATTAAACATAAACCCTAAAACATAATAAACCTAAACCTAAACTTGAATCCTAAGAATGGAATCTCCTTCTGATGGAGGTCAGGATTATTTTTGGTTGGTGCTACTGACCTTTGGTTGCCCTCTAGTTTTGGTGGCTCTCTCCTCTTGGTCTCCTATTGTGCTAGTTTTAGGATGGTCTAGTGACCGTGCTTAGCTTACTTGTTTGCCTTTTCCCTAGCCTCTTTTTTTTTCTGAGGGTTTATTGGATGGTGGTTGCTTGATGGTTTTTTTTTCTAGCCTTTCACTTTCATTTTAGCTATATGGCATCATGATTATTGGTTGAGCCTAGCTGGATTTGTTCCTTCCGAATTACTCTCTCTGATCGTTACCACCATCTAGTTTTCATTCCCCTTTTATGGTGTTTTTTAAAAGTCTTTTTATGGTTTTTGCATATTGGTTGGATGGCCCATTGGCTTGTCATTTCTTTCTATTGTGGGATTAACTTGTATGTGGTTTTGGTTATTCTTAGCTCTATTACTATTTTTGCTGATTCTTATTAATATGGTTGGCTAGGTGGCCTTGATGGTTGGCTACAGCTGTGATGTTGGTTTGTGGATCTATAGAATTTTTGGTTCTTTACCTTTAGTCTTTGTTTATTTTGGGTGGTTTTGATGGTGGCTATTTCTTGGCTGCTATCTTGTTTGGTTGGTTGTGTTACTCTAGTTTAGTTGTATGTTTTGCTGATTAGTTGCTTATTTAATCTTGATGATAGATACTGGAACATGGCTAGCTCTTTGTTGTTGGCTGCTTGTTTTAATCAAGGTAAGTTGGCTATGATGGTTGGGATGTTTCCCCTATTATCCTTTTGGCTAGTAGTACCATATATGATTGTAACCCTTCTTCTAAAATTTGGATGCTCACATATCTTGTTGCCCCTTGAGATGAATGTGACTGAGCCTCCTTCTCTAAGAATTTTATCATTTTGTTCCTTTTGTGTACTTAGCTTGGCCTTATTTCTAGATGCTTATCTATATCTTAAGTTCTTGCTTTATGGGTGTTTGGGGTCAGAGGTGGTTTGTGCATCTCTAGAAGATTTCATGATATAGATGGCTTGCTCCTTCTTGGATTTTTGTGCTATTTCTTTCTTAGTTTTTGTCTTTTCTTTCTTTTTCTTTGGTTTTCTTGTAATAGGTAGGGGATTTACCTCTTTAGGCTAATTAAAGCTCTAAGCTATAGTTTAGAGATTTATCCCTTTTAAGGACCTTTTATCCCTTTCATTCTGGCAATAAATTTCTCCACTTTTGATTTTAAAACCCTAAGAATGAACCTTGATAGAACATCACCATCAACCGTGCACCAAGATTTGGTGGTGGAGGTGATGGCGACATTATCATAATGGTGGTGGGGGATCTAGAGGTGCTAGTAGATATGGAGGTGGTGGTTAGAGCAGTCGTGATTATGGAGGCGGGAGGAACAACAGAGGTTACAACCATGGTGATAGCTCAGGGAGAGATCAGAGATATGATGGTGGATCCCGCTACTCAAAAGGCTGCAGTGGTTTTGATGGGAATTGGAGAAACTAAAAATTGTCCAATCTGATCTGCTATTTATGGAACTATGTCTTTACAGTAGAGATGGTTCAAATTATCTAGGATTTTTAATTTGCTCTATGCATGCTCATTTTTAATCTATGTCATCACTTGTATTTTAGAGAACTTGGTGTGTTACTTGGTTGATGAATTCAAGAAGAAATGTTGATTCTGAATTTTTCTCTGTAAAAAATAAATACCAAAACCTAAACCCTAAACTAAAATCTGAACCCTAAACCTAAAACCTAAAATTTAAACCCTAAACCCTAAGCCCTAAATCCCTAAACCATAAACCTTAAACCTTAAAACTTAAGCCCTAAACCCTAAACCCTAAACCCTAAACCCTAAATTAAAAAAAAAACCTAAACCCTAAACCCTAAACCTGGAGCCCATGCATGCCTTTCCCTCTCGGCTTCCTGGTGTTCAAGAAACCCTCATTTCTTTAGCTTTTTCCATGGATCCTTGATGATCTTCATTGGTAAGGCTCTCATTCCTTGGCCTTTTGCTTATTGCCCTCTTCTCCACTAGTTTGAATTGCTATCTTGGAGTCAAATCTGGTGTCTAGAAAGGCTAAACTGATGCTTAAAGCTGCTCCTCCTAGGACTGATGATTTCTTGGGTAAATCTAAGGTTGCTTCTTCTAAATCCTTCAAAGATGCCTTATCTAGTATAGATTCTTCAACCTTCCCTAATTTTTTGATTAATCTTGTTCATATGACATTTAAAGGAGCTCCGACAATAATGTGTTCTGATTTGGATATTGAGAAACTTGCTGAGCCTTATGCTTTTACTCTGATTGACAAATTTTCTTTTCGACGGCCTAATATGAATGATATTCAATTTTTCTTTCATGATTTAAAGCTTTCCAGTGCATTTTCTATTGGTTTGTTGGATGGTCATCATGTCCTCATAAATTATCTAATGATCTTGACTACAACCAAATTTTCCTCACGATCTTATTATGTTAAAATTGTCAAATGTATCCTTAAATGGACTCCTTTTGACATTCAAGAAGAATCTCCTATAGTGCTTTGGATTGCTTTTGCCTAATCTTAGCATTCATTTTATTAATTATTAATTTCTTCATGTGGTTGGGTCTATTTTGGTAGACCTTTACAATTGATGAAGCAACTATGGCTAAATCTCACCCTTTGCTAGTATCCTTATTGAAATTGATGTTATAAAGAGTTTCCTAAAGAGATTTGGATAAGGTCCAAAAAGTATGGGTACTTTCAACTGGTTGAATTTAAAAACCTTCTTGCTGCAATCGCAAAACCCATGGCCATGTCTTTTAAGATTGTTTCATTGCTCATCTTCAACTCAGAAAAAAATTTATTAAAATCCTAAGTCGATTGATCAACCCGAGATCTTTAACCAATAAAAAAATAAAAGTTATGTTTCTAAAAAGATAAAGATGTTTCGATTGAATTTTTTTAACTTCTGAGAATGCTTTTGAAAATGTTTCTAAAAATGATGATGATGCTTTGAATGGTAATCAGATTGGCTTCTATTGATCCTATGCCGGAAATATTCAAGATGATGTTATTTCAATTTTGGTTTCTACTAAAGATTGTTGTGATATAGCAAAATTTTAAAGATAATGTCTTTCTTTCTGATTTTCAAGAACCTTTAAAAGAAACGGATGATTTTAATTTTTTTAATATGGAAGTTGTTGATGGTTTGGATAAGATGAATGTTGTGCAACCTGCTTCTTGTTTGCTTAACAAATCTGTTTCTGCTCCTTCTTTAACTACTATTTTGATGATGTTTTGCCTATGGTTTCTTCTCAATTAATGGATACTATGTTTTAGTGCATTTTAATTGATTCTCCTACCAAATCAGCTATTAAGAGTTTTAATGCTCTTCCGATGATGAATCTTTAGAAATGAAACTTGTTTTCAAACTATTTTGTGAAAAGAAAAAATAGTTCAAAAATTTTCCTCTAAAGTTTCTAGATCGACCGATCTTCTTCACCTTCTTTACCCTAATAAGAATTAATTTTTAATTTTTTTAAAAATGTTCTGCATTGGTACTCTTGCTATTAGAATAGGATTAAGAACCGTTATAGGGTTTATAATGTAAGTTTCTTCATTATTCTTGAACCTCTTATTTTTTCTTCTAAAATTATGCATGTGACTAGAATTATTGGTTTCTCCAATTATTTTTTTAACAATAGCAATAAGATTTGGTTATTTTGGAATAATTCTCTATTAATGTCATTAATGATTTTCATCAAGTTGTAAATGTGGATATTTCTTTTGGTGATTATCATGATTTTGGCTCTTTGTTTATACAACTTGTAATAAGAGAGGAGGATTCTTTTGGGATTAATTATCTACTTTTGCTTCTGTATTGAAGGGGATTTCAATACATTCCTTTCTATGAATGAAAGAAAAGGGGTTCTTCAAATTTACATTCTATGGAAGATTTTTTTGAATATGTTCTTGGAGTGTAATCTGCATGATGTTGGTTTTATAGGCTCTCGTTTCACTTGGAATAATCATAGACTTTGGCAACATTTGGATCGTGCCTTATTTAATAATTATTGGTTAAATCATTTGCCTTTTGACTTTAGTTAATACCTTAGTAGAACTCTCTGATCATGCTCCTCTTTTGATTTCCATTAAGGATGTTGTTCATAATAATAATGTTATTAAAATTTTCATTTTCAAAATATGTGGTGCAAGATAGTGGCTTTCTGATGCTATTGCTTCTAATTGGTATGCTCCTCTTGCTCCTGATGATTTTGCTTTTGGTATGAAGAGATTTTGGCTTAAACTAAATAGGCTTAAGCATTATATTAATTGGTGGAATAGAAATTATTTCAAAAATCTTTTTGATAATATCAAGAACATGGAACAATAGGTGAAAGATTTGGAAGAACTTGTTATTAATGATTCCTCTTTTTGTTCTAACCTTGCTAAATCTAAAAATAATCTCACTAAGTTTCAAGATATAGAGGAAACCCACTGGAGATAAAAGCCTACTTCTAAACATCTTTCTGAGGGGGAAAGAAACACCAAATATTTTCATGCATTGGTTATGAAAAGGAGAGTTCTTGGGAAAATTCATAAAATTAAGAATTCTGATGGTTCTTGGATCACCAAAAAAGGGGATATTTTCCCTTTTGCTATTAACTATTTTAAAGATCTTTTAAATAAAAATTATCACCTTGACTAGTTATCAAACCCCTCTATCATTTCTTCTATTATGTCTCTTGAGGATAATGATTGCTTTATTTCTCCTCCTTCGGATGAGAAAATTTTTAATATTCTTAATGGTATGAATGTTAATTTTGTTGTAGGGTCGGATGGCTATTCTACTTTATTCTTCCAAAAAGCTTGGTTTATTATTAAATTTGATCTTGTTAATGCCATGAGGGATTTCTTTCTTTGAACTCTAATCCTAAATACTTCACTTCTACAAATATTATTCTTATTCCCAAGAAAGAAATCTGACTTCTAGAATGATTTATATTATTCTTTTGTACTTTCTTTAATAAATTGATTTCTAAAATTGACTAGTATGCTTGGTAAATTTCTTCCTAAGATTATTTCTCCTAATCAAACTAGCTTCTTGAATGGTAGGACTATCTAACAATGTCTTGCGCAAGAATTTATTCATGATTAAAATGTAAAAACTATAGGTGGAAATTTACTTTTGAAGCTTGATATTACCAAAGCTTATGACAACATTTCTTTGGATTTTGTTAACATCATTCTCTCTTTATTCAATTTCTCTACTAAATTTATCTCTTTGGTTAACAATATCATTTGTAATGTTTTGTTCTCTTTAGTTATAAATGGTGAAAACTTTAGCTTCTTAAGTCTTCCCAAGGTATTAGACAAGGTGATCCTCTTTCATCACTTTTATTATTGCTATTGAATATTTGTCTTGGCTTAATTTTTTGTTTGGGAAGAATTCTAGCATGTATTTTAGAATCTTGGTGGTTTGGCTATATCCCACTTAAGTTTGTTGATGACTTCATTATATTTTGTAATGGCTCAATATGTTAAAAAATTGATGGTGTTTTGAATAAGTTTGAAAAGGAAAGTGGCCTCTTGATTAGTACTCAGAAAAGCTATTTCATCTCCTCTATTTCTATTTTTTTCTCATAAAATCAATAGAATAAAGGATATTACTTGATTTTCTCATCAATGTCTTCCTATCAAGTATTTAGGTTCTCCTTATATTGTGGTCCTAAGAGGTCTCACCTTTTGATAAGGTTATCCAGAACATTCAGAATAAGATTTCTACCCTTGAATTTCATTTTTTATCTTTTGTTGGTAGATTAATTATTATTAAAACTATTCTTTACTCTCTTCATTTTTATTTTCTACTTAATATTGTTCCTACTTCTCTTATTATTATGCGGATTGAAAAACTTTTTAATAAATTTTTTGGGGCTCAAGTCTTTTGGCCAAAAGACTTCATTGGCCCTCTTGAATAACATGTGTGTACTTTATTTGAAGGTGGTCTGGTCAGTAGGTCCTTGTTGGATTCCACTAATGGTTTTTCTTTTAAACTTGGTGGAATTTTAGAAAGAATGTTAGTCTTGGGCTAATTTTATGAATTTCAAATACTGCAAAGGTTAACAGCCTTTAACTTGTAGCTATATGCATGGTGACTCTATTTGTTGGAAATGCCTTTGTGCTATTAAATGGAGCTATTTCTCTCATTTTCTAGGGTATTAATAGTGGCTCCTCTTTCTTTTGGAATGATAATTGGATGGGGGAATCCTCTATTGATTCTATCCTTAACCCTAAACTAAATAAAAATTAAAATTAAAACTAAAATAAAATATAATAAATAAAAAATAAACAAAATAAACCTAAACCTACCATTTTTCTTAATTTAAATAAATAAATAAAAAAACCCTAACCCTAAACCTTAAACCCTAAACCCTAAAACTCTAAACCTTAAACCCTAAAACCTAAACCATAAACCCTTAAACTTAAGCCCTAAAACCTAAACCTAAACCTAAACTCCTAAACCCTAAGCTAAACCTAAAGCTCTAAACCTAAAACCTAAACTAGAACCCTAAACTCAACCTAAACCCTAAACTCTATTAAAAAAAAACCTTAAACTTTAAACCTTAAAGCCTAAACACTAAACTAAAACTTAAACCCTAAACCAAAAACCTAAACCCTAAACTCTAAACCCTAAACCCTAAAGACCATAATCCCTAAACACTAAACCATAAATCCTAAACCCTAAACCCTAAACCCTAAAACTTAAACCTAAATAAGAAAATAAAATAAAATAAAATAAAAACCTAAACTAAAACCTAAACTTAAACCTAAACCTAAAAATAAAATAAAATATAAAATTAAAATTAAACTAATATAAAATAAATAAAAACCTAAATTAAACAAATAAATAAATAACCTAAATAAAATAAAAATTAAACTTAAAATAATAATAAAATAAACCTAAGATAAAATAAAATAAAAACTAAACAAAAACCCCAAACGTAAAAAATAAAATGAAGAATAAAACCTAAAAGTAAATAAAATATAACAACTAATCCCTAAAAATTAATAAAATAAAAATAAACCTAGGCCTAAACTAAAAAGAAAACCTAAAAAAACATAAAATAACAACCTAAAGCCTAAACCTAAAAAAATAAAATAAAAATCTAAACCTAAACCTACTAATAAAAAATAAAATGTAAACCTAAAAAAAAAAAAATTAAAATTAAAACTAAACTAATATAAAATAAATAAAAACCAAAACTAAACAAATAAATAAATAAATAAATAACCTAAATAAAATAATAACTAAACTTAAAATAACAATAAAATAAACCTAAGATAAAATAAAATAAAAACTAAACAAAAACCCCAAACATAAAAAATAAAACTAAGAATAAACCCTAAAAGTAAATAAAAAATAACAACTAAACCCTAAAAATTAATAAACTAAAAATAAACCTAGGCCTAAACTAAAAAGAAAACTTAAAAAAACATAAAATAACAACCTAAAACCTAAACCTAAAAAAATAAAATAAAAACCTAAACCTAAACCTAATAATAAAAAATAAAACCTAAACCAAAAAAATAAAATAAAATTAATGCTAAACTAAAAGATAAACCTAAACTTAAACCTAAACCTAAAAAATAAACTAAAATAAACAAAACCTAAACTAAAATAAACCTAATATAAATAAAATACACTAAATAAAAAAGAAAAATAAACTTAAAAAAATAAAAAATAAAGTAAACCTAAATAAATAAAAAATAAACCTAAATAAACCTAAAATACCTAACCTACTATGTAAAAAAAAAAAACAAAATAAACAAAATAAAATACTAAAAATAAATAAAATAAACTAAACATAAACTAAATATAAAAAAATTAAAAAATTAAAATAAATAAAAAATAAAGTAAATAAACTTAAACCTACCAATGTACTTAAGTAAAAAAATAAAATAAAAAAAACCTAAACCTAAACCCTAAACCCTAAACCTACAACCCTAAACTCTAAATACTAAACCATAAA
>JAKCPB010000733.1:0-52337 GCA_021442155.1 Cymbidium sinense | reverse complement strand
CGAGGATCGATAAGGTTAAGATAAGGAAGATTCTTAACCATTTCTTTAATTTTACGCACTGCCATGGTATGAATATCAGACCATGGTGGTGGAGTCTTTTTTAATCACGTCAAAAAGGGAGGCATCTTGTCTTGGGTGTGATAAATCACATAGTTGAGGGCTCAGAACCTCAATGCTGGTTTTATCTAAAATAATATCAGAAAATTTGTCTGCAAATTTAATACTTCTATTAATTAGAATAATAGAAGCATTGTAAATTATATGACTCAAAAATCTTACTTCAGTTTTAAATAATTTAATTTTGGGCTCAGAAATAACTAAGCCATTTTCAGGATTAACCATTTAAATGTTTTTAAATGATTAAAATGTTCTTCAATAGTATTTGAAAAGACAAGAACATCATTAATATAAATAAGAATATATTTAAAATAGTCTTTAAATATATTATTCATAATATATTGAAATTTGGACGCATTTTTAGTAAATGGCATTACATTCCATTCGTAATGTCTGAAGGGAACATTAAAAGCAGTTTTATAGCGATCCAAATTTTTAATTTTGATCTAATCATTTTAAATCAAATTTTGAAAATATATTTTTGCATTATGCAAAGCGATTTAATAAATCTTTTTTTAGAATAGAATTCTAATCCATTTTAATACTTTATTTAGAGGCTTGTAATTTATTACAAGTCTCGGTCTCGCTCTTTCTTTTTCAGCTAATCCTATTACATAGAATGCAATACAACTTCATGGGGAGTAAAATTGCCAAATTATTCTCTTATTTAATAAATCAGCAATTTCAGCTTTACATAGGGTTATAGGCTGAATTTTCATTAGGTGTTTCCCGTTCTTTTGGAAGATCCTTAGTGCTTAAGTCAATTTTGCTAAGGAGGTCTTCTCTTTAGTGAAAATTATCCCACCATCCTTTGAGTTCAGAATCACGAAATGATGGCGGAGTGAATATAAGGATTTCACTTTCTTGATGTCTAAATTGAATTGATAACATAAGCATTCGAAGAAGGGTATGAATGATTTGATGTTCACAAATCCATCAATATTCCATTCATATAAGAATCTCCATCAAAGGCTACAAAATGAGTATCTTCTAAATATCATGTGTTGGTTTTATAATAATGTTTTCCAAATTTTTCTTGGGATTATAAAGTTTTGGATATCAAGGAGGATGAATCTTGTAATTCAGAACTTTTAACATTACTTTTCTTGTCATTTTGCTATTAGTTCGGTTGAGATTCATTTGAATCTTCATCCGGTGGTCTTTAAAACTCAACATACTTTTCTAAGTTTAAATCAAATTCTTAATGTGAAGATTTAACTTGCATTTGGATATTTAAAATTTCTCAGTATTTGAGGATTTCATATTTAGACTTTAGGATAAAAAGATGATCAATAATTATTTTAAGTATACTATTACTATAATTATGTTGTTTAATTATTTTAAGTATACTGTTACATAACACCAATAATTTATGCAAATTTTGTACTGTAAATTAGTGGAGGATAAAAAATACATTTTTCTCTTGGAATGGAGTTAGACCCCATTCACTTTGATGAAAGATCTTTTGTATAACACATTTGCTAATGTATGATTGTCGATCACGAACACGATTAATCTCAACACACTTGTGTAAGATTTTTTCATAATTCTGAGATTAAATGGGAAAAGTTGTTTCCCAAATATCTTTCAAATAAAGCCGGATTATTTATTGAATAATCGAGGATTAATTTTAATATTCTATTTTATTTCTTTAGAAAATAAATAGGTTATGTCTGATAATCTTTAGGGATGGTGTCTAGAGATCTCACCCTTTTGTAGTTGAAGAGGATGATGTACCATATAAGTATGTCTTGAGGTCGATCATGTCAACCGTTGAGTTGATCGGATCTTTTCCATTAGCGGCCCGCGGTTGACCTCCAAAAGACCACCTGGTTAGGAGGAGGCATCTTTCCATGTGGGGTGATCCACCCTCGTCCTAGAATTCTCGGTTAAAATCAAGAAGAAAATTTTCATTACCTTTGATGAATTCAATATCAAAATCAAAGATGGGATTTGAGCTTGCCATGATGCAAAAATTTGCTTAAAGACCAAATTTTTTACATCTTGATCAATTATGTTTTTGACTGAAGAACAGTCAATACGAAGAAGAAAATGTTGATTTAATAAATCATCTTAAAATTTAGAGATGCTTTTGACGACTGAAAGTATTTCCCTTTTAATAATAATACTTTTTTCTTTGAGTGGGATTCCATCGTCCCGAAACAAAGCGAACTAATTCTTCTTTAGAATTTTTTCTTGTTAGTCTACCAGTACCATCAAAATCGGTTTCAACAATTTTGAAACTTCAGATGAAGGTTAAGACAAGAAAGATTCTTAATCCTTTCTTTAATTTTTTTTGGTATGAATATCGACCATGGTGGTGGAGTCTTTAATCTGTCAAAAGCATTTCTTTAGATTGATAAAAAATTATACATAGTTGGGGCTCTTAAGAACCTCTAAATATTTTTATCGAGAATAATATCAAATTTGTTATAAATTCAATACTTATTAATTGGAATAATAGAAGCATTGGAAATTATATGATCCAAAAACCTTACTTCAGTTTGAAATAATTTAATTTTGGGCTCAGAAATAACTAAATCATTTTTTAGGATTAATTATTTAAATATTTTTAAATGATTAAAATGTTCTTCAATAGTATTTGAAAAGATAAGAACATCATCAATATAAATAGAATATATTTAAAATAGTCTTTAAATATATTATTCATAATATGTTGAAATTTGAACGAAGCATTTTTTCCAAATGGCATTACATATTAAATGTCAAGAGAATAAAAGTAGTTTTATAGCGATCCAAATTTTAATTTGGATGCATAAGATTTTAAATCAAATTTTTAAAATATTTTTGCATTATGCAATGATTTAATAAATCCCTTTTATTAAGAATATGATTCTATTCCATTTTTACTTTATTTAGAGACTTGTAATTATTACAAGTCTTGTCTCTCTTTCTTTTTTTATCTCATAGAATGTAATGCATCATAAATAATTGCAAATTATTCCTTCTTTAATAAATCGATAATTTTAGCTTTACATAGGGTTAGATAATGCTCGTTCATCTGACAAGGATGAGCTTTAATGGGGATATCCCTTTCATTGAAATTATCAATGTACGGGAGTTCCACTAAATGAACCTTTCTTTCCCAGAAAGTAATTGGGTTGTCCCCACAAACTTCTTTCTCAAAATCTTGGAGCAATGATTAATTTTTCTCCTTTATGGGAGAAGAAATTTTTTGTTTAAGAGTTAAATCACTAATTTCTTCTTTAGATAATTAATATGCATAGACTTATTATTAAATTATTCATTTTATTTATGATAATTTCTTTAGATTGGTGATAAAGCGAATGTGATTTCTTTATTTCAAAGAAAACACAATTTTATCATCAATTCTAGTGATAAATTATCTTGAGAAGAAAAAACTTCCCAAAATAATGTGTTATGTCAGTTTTAAAAAAAAAACATTTGAATACAAACATCATCTTGACACATAGGAGATGATAATTTATATATAGATATTCACCATTGCGACCTTTAATGGTAGTTTTTTTTCAAAATATTTAAAGGAATTATCCTTCTTGTACAATTTACTCCTTTCATTTAATAGTTAAATTTGATAAAATAAATTCTTTATTTATAATTAATTTAATAAAAATACCATTTACGGTATATTGCCTTTGAATATTTTGCAGAAACACGGTTCTTGATTAAAATATATGTTTTCAAATGAATTAAATCTTGATTTAATTCAAGATCCATAAGGCGATTCATCAATTCAGCTTTATTTATTTGAACTTCTATTTTAGTTCTTTAATTGATTTTAATTACATAAAAGTAGAAGAAAATCTTCATTCTCTCAAATACTTGAGTGGAGTATATAGAGGCTTTAAATCAAATTTTTCTAGTTTATCTTTCTTCTTATCATTAAGAAGATTTATAATTTTATCACGAGTTGAATCATCTTCAACTTGTGCTAAGTTTAATTAGTGATCTTTTTTACTCGTGAGTGTATAAAGACCATACATATTAATAATATTTTTGTAATAATCTACTTGTGAGTTTTAGATTTAGATTTTCAATCGATGAAGATGAGGATGAAGTGTTTTCTACTTCTCATTCTTTTCAATATTGTAGAATCTTCATAGGGTTTGTTTCAACCCTTCTTCATCAAGTTCACTTAACTTCTTCTTGACACATTATCTGCATAGTATAATCACATTTATAATTTTATTTCTCTTGTCTCTTTGGTTTTGAAGGAGGGAATGAGTTAGATTATTGAATTTCTCTTTTGTGAGATTTCTCACTTAGAAAAACAATCTTTTTTTTCCTTTATGTTTGGAAGGTGAAGACTTCGAGGATCACAGTTGAACGATCAAATTCTCAAGCTATTTTTTGCTCGAAATTCTTCCCTTTTTATCTTTTAATTTAAGATCGAACAAATAACCAATTTTGTTTTACAGTGAAATAAGGTTTCCATATGTAAGTGTTTCATATGGAATTATTCCATCATTAAAGGAAGTAGCTTTGACCTTTTACGCAAATAGATGGGAAGGACAATGAATTTTTGGTTTCCAATGAAGGCTATCATAAAGCATCATGCGTCTAGAAATATCATTATACCATCAAAAATGGGTTAAGGATGGACATTTTAATTTTGGAGTAAGGAGCGAGTTTTCCCCTTGATCTCCAATAGATCCAGCAAAATGATCTATAATTGTTTGAAGAAGATTATAGACCAAATTTTCATTAGGTATTTTTGGAAGATCCTTACTACTTAAGTTAATTTCGCTAAGGAGGTCTTCCCTTTGAGGAACAGTGAGAAAATTATCCCACCATCCTTTTAGAGTTCTAGAATCACGAAATGGCTCAGTGACAATATAAGGTTTTTCTTGCAGATAATAGATTGAATAGCGGTTGCAAACATAAGCATTCGATGAAGGTATGAATGATTTGATGTTAAAAAATCAATATTCCATTCATACAAAGAATCTCTATCATAGAATTTCACTGAAATGAGTATCTTCTCAAATAATAAATCGAGGTGTTGGTTTTTATAATAATGTTTTCCAAATTTTTCTTGGGATAAGAAAGTTTTGGATATCAAAAGAGGATGTGAATCTTGTAATTCTTGAAAGAGCGAACTTTTCATTACTTTGATTAATTTGATCGGATCAGTTTTGGTTGAGGATTCATTTGAATCTTCATCCTTGATATCTTCAAACTCCTACATACTTTCTCTTAAATTTAGAATCAAATTTGAATATCTTTAGAAGGGTCTAACTTTAGCAAATTTAGGAGGTGGTTGGATAAAAGGTTTCACAAATGGGTTTGTACTAGTAGAAGCTTTTTCTGAAGCTTTTCTAGTTTCAAGGCTAGAAACCTTTTGTTTAAGCATTTGATCGATTTTATACTCTAGGCTAAAAGATGATCACGATTATTTTAAGTATCTTCTATAATTAAGTTGTTTAATTATAGTAATAAATTCTTTAGAATTTGTGGATCGAACTTATTTTTTGAAGGCGCTAATTCGAAGGTTTATCTTCCACCATTTTGCAACTAATGGAGGATAAGATGCTTCAATAATCTTCTCTTGCTCAGTTTGCCATTTTTTGGTGGTCAAAATAGTAACTTGAGCAGTTGAGCATAGTAAAAACTGCAAGCGAAAGGAATAGTTGCTTTGGCTTGACTATTCTTTCTCTCATTTTCTCAAATATAAATCAAAATTTTAGCGTTGGTTTTCAAAGTAAAACTTTCTATAAGTTGAAAGTTAATACTTGGTGAAAGTATTCCTTGACTACTTCTAGTCTTAGAACCGATTTTGTTGCTCATTAAGACTAAGTTCATTTTGATGGAGTGGGAGATTGATTTTCTCTCACTAGATGATAGATATGATTTCTTTTTAGGCGAAGGGCCTCGACTGATGGTTCAGGAGTTTGAGAACCATCCGATCTGAACTTCACTGAGGTTTCAGAAGGGATAGAAACCCTAGGAAGTGTGATAGATCGACAAGGGTTGAATCTGACTTCAACATCGTCATCAGCCATTTGAATTATCTAATCAATATCTTGATTGATGGACGATCTTGGTGTGACCACAGATGGTATGGTCCATGATTATATACCATTCATTCCATTTAATCACACATTAGTATGAGATGCTAGATTTGTTTCGATCGAGTAGTTTCATTTTGGTTGAACAACTTTTTGAACTCTAGGATTTAGGGTATTTAAAACTCGAAAATAGATTCTGAAAATTAAAGCAATAGTTTCAGAACCTGGGAGGAAATCATAACCATAAAGCTATAAATGTAATTTTAGAGCTTCAAAAAGATTTATATCATAAAGAGATAAACTTAAATTGGGAAAGATGTTAAAGTAAATGGCACATGGCAGGCTGTCTCACAACACTCATAGATTGTGCCCAATGAAGGCATCGCCATCTCTAAGATTGCTAATATAGAAACATTTAATCCTTTGATGGTTAAGGCTTGAATCTATCTATCATTCAATATGGATATATTTGAAGTCTTGCATATATCTATGTTCATGAGTTAATAGATAAATGGTTTTGTCCATTTGATCTACTGATATGGTTTGTTTTACAATTTTTATCGAAGATTTTCCCTTAAAATCAAAAGTTCGAAATTGATAAATAATAGTTTTATCAATTTTGGGGAGAGACCATTTGTTCAGGTCTTCTTCATTCAAGGGGAGCTTTGCCATTTCAGAGTTCTTGTTTAAATTATTATTCCTTCTAATAGTTAAATTAGAAGTTATGTCTGATGAAGATGAAGATGCCATATAGAGGGGAGGAGAGAGAAAGATGATGAAAGAGGTAGTCTTCATCTGAACACATAATAAGGATTAACTAACTAGTTAAACTTTCACCCAATTATTCGTCAACAAAATAGGACTTACAACCCATATCCCATTTATGGCCATTTGATGAAGGCAAATCTGGCATGGGAAGTTAGAACATAGTCTGTTAATCAGTAGAGATCAAAGAAGAAAACTTAACATCCTTCCCCCTGTGATCACTACATGGTTACGATGCCTACCAAGATATATAAAACTTAATTATTATTAAACAACTAAAACTTACGATTGCCAATGCGAGGAAGCACCAGAGAGGAAGAACAGAGAGGAGAAGGAGAAAGAGAAAAAGAAAGAAAACTAAGCACACTAAATACAAAGAAGCCTACTTATATAGAAGTGGAGGCAGAAGAAAAAACTTTACTTAGACATTAAGCAAAGGTATAATTATTAGACAGAATTATTTCTATCATAGAGGGTACAATAATGTAACAACTTTCCAGGTGGAAAGTTGCATTATTTCATCTGATGGGATTACTTTATGAGTTGTAAAATAGATTCCCTGCTGGTGGAGATAATGTCATCCGCTTTTGAGGTGTAAAGTAAAGTGAGTCTAGTGGAGATAATAATGCATTCCTTTTGCGCTGTAAAGGCAAAGTGGAAGTAATAATTTAGCTGCATGAAGCTGTAATCCATTAATTATCTCCAGTGGATTTGACGTCGACACCGTCAGAAGAGTCGCCACTATTGTAAAAGTAGATAGGGTGATTAAACACCTTGGCGAGTTGATTCTCGTAAATCTTTATGAGACGTTCCTTATGTTGGATTTCATTTTCATGAGGGTAACGTCTTTTGATACTTTGAAGCACCTCATCAACTGATAGCTCAAAATCCGTAGTTTTTTTAGGGATCGTTAATTCCAAATAAGCTTTAATAATAGCTTTAATTTATTTGAGCTTATCTTCAAGTTGATTAAATTCCACCATTTTAATAAAATTATCTTTGAAGGACAGGTGATTAAATGGATCCTTTCCAAGTAACGTTCCTCAAATCAGATTTGGCGGTCAAATGAAGAAATGAGCAAGATTTTTGCCTTAATCATTTTAAATTAATAGCTCATTTTGGGGCGACTTCCATCCATTCATTGAAGACCTCTTTGATTGGATCAGAAGAATATTTAATTACAAAATTAGTTCCACCATCGAAAAACTGGAAGATCTTTGTTAATAATATATTTGTTTATTATGAACATCCATGAATCTGCTTTTTTTTGTTGAGAAGGAAGAAGACCTTCATCATAGCTTGCACATAACACCAATAATTTACGCCGATTTTGTACTGTAAATTAGTGGAGGATAAAAATATATTTTTCTCTTGGAATGGAGTTAGACCCCATTCACTTTGATGAAAGATCTTTTGTATAGCATTTGCTATACAAAATTATATGGATTCGTCATGAAGAACAATTAATCTCACACTTTAATTGTGTTAAGATTTTTCATAATTCTCTCTTGAGATTAGATTCAAATGGGAAAGGATTGTTTCAAATATCTTTCAAATAAGGCCCACATATTATTTATTGAATAATCAGAGAGATTAATTTCAATAATATTCTACTTTATTTCTTTAGAGAAATAAATAGGTTCTTACGTAACGACATCTTTTAGGGATGGTGTTGCAGCTTTAGAGATCTCACCCTTTTCAACCGTAGTTGAAGAGGATGATGTACCATATAGGTATGTCTTAAAATTGATCATACAACCGTTGAGTTGATGGATCTTTTTTCCATTAAGGCCGCGGCCGACCTCCTCGAAAAGAGTTACCACCTCGGTTAGGAGGAGACATCTTTTCATGTGGGGTGATCCACCCCTGATCTTCCCTGCAAGAATTCTTGGGTTAGAAAATCAGGAAGAGAATTTTCATTACCTTTGATGAATTCGATATGAAAATCAAAGACGGACAGCTGAGCTTGCCATGATGCAAAATTTTTTAGAGACCAAATTTTTTACATCTTAATCAATTATGTATTTGACTGAAGAATAATCAATGAAGAAGAAATTGTTGATTTAATAAATCATCTTGAAATTTAGAGATGCTCTGAAAGCATTTCTTTTAATAATGATACTTTTCGGTGAGATTCCATCATAGAAAACAAAGCGAACTAATTCTTCTTTAGAATTTTTTTCATTTGTTTAGATACCACCATAGCCTTGATCAGGAGTTTCAATAATTTTGAAAGTAGGGATCATGATTAAGACAGGAAGGTTTTAACCCTTTCTTTAATTTTGCATGGTATGAATATCATGGTGGTGGAATCTTTTCAATCTGTCAAATGGGGTGCATCTTGTGCGGTTGTGAGAAAAATAAAACTACATAGTTGAAAGAAGAATCTATGGTTTTATCTAAATATCAGAAAATTTATTAGCAAATTCAATACTTTATTAATTGGAATAATAGAAGCATTGAAAAATATGACCAAAAAACCTTATTTTAGTTTGAAATAATTTAATTTTGGGCTCGAAATAACTAAACATTTTTTTTAACCATTTAAATATTTTAAATGATTAAAATATTCTTCAATAGTATTTGAAAAGATAAGAACATCATATAAATAAGAATATATTTAAAATAATCTTTAAATATATTATTCATAATATGTTGAAATTGGAGCATTTTTTAGCCAAATGACATTACATTCCATTGTAATGTGAATGTAAAAGTTTTATAGCGATCAAATTTTTAATTTGGATGCTATCATCGATTTTAAATCAAATTTTGAAAATATTTTTTGCATTATATGTATTTAATAAATCCTTTTATTAGAATTAGATCTAATCTATTTTAGTACTTTATTTAAAGACTTGTAACTCCCTCTTTCTTTTTCAGGTGATCCCATTACATAGAATGCGGTATAGCTCCATGGGGAGTAAGATTGCCGAATTATTCCCTTCTTTAATAAATCGACAATTTTAGCTTTACATAGGGTTAGATAATGCTCATTCATCGAGGAGATGAGCTTTGGTAGATATCTCTTTCATTGAAATTATCAATGCGGGAGTTCACTAAATGAACCTTTCTTTCCCAGAAAGCTTGGGTTGTCCCATAACTTCTTTGAAATCTTGGAGCAATGATTAATTTTCTCCTTTATCTGGGAGAAGAAATTTTTGTTTAAGAGTTAAATAATTTCTTCTTTGATAATTGATATGCATAGACTTATTATTAAGTCTATTCATTTCATTTATGATAATTTCTTTAGGATTGGTGATAAGCGAATGTGATTTCTTTATTAAAGAAAATACGAATTCGGTATCATCAATTCTAGTGATAGGCATTATTTTAGAAGAAAAGTTCCCAAAATAATGTGTTGTGTCAAATTTTGACTAAAATAAAAGGCATTTGAATACAACATCATCTTGACACATTGCCGATGATAATTTATACTTAATCAGAGACTCACCATTGCCTTTAACTTGGCTAGTTTTCAAAATATTTAGAAGAAATAATTTCTTCTTGAGTGCAATTTAAGTCTGCTCCGCTATCTACTAGAGTAGTTAAATTTGGTAAAATAAATTCTTTATTTATAATTAATTTAATAAAAATATACCATTTCTGGTATATTATCTTTTGAATATTTTGTAAGAAACGGTTCACAGTAGAATCATCCATGTTTTCAAATGAATTGGCGTCTTGATTTAATTGATCCATAAGGCGTCCATTCATTCTTGCTCAATTTTTTATTTGAACTTCTATTTTAGTTGCTTTAATTGATTTTAATTCTTTTAAAGTAATGAAGAAGAATAAGACTCTCATACTTTCATGGGTATATGAGGATTTAAATCAAATTTTTTGTTTATCTTTCTTCTTATCATTAAGAAGATTTATAATTTTATCACGAGTTGAATCATCTTCAACTTGTGCTAAAAGTTTAATTAATTGATCTTTTTGCTCATGAGTGAGTGTATAAAGATCAGACATATTAATAATATTTTTATAATAATCTACCTGTTGATAGGATTTGCAACAGTTAGATTTTTCAGAATCAGATGAAGATGAGGATTAGGTATTTTCTACTTCCTCATTCTTTTTTCGAAATCAAGTTGTGAGTAGAATCTTCATTAGGGTTTGTTTCAACCCTTCGTCAATCTAAAGTTCACTTAACTTCTTCTTGATAGTACATCTTTATAGTTAATACGCACATTTATAATATTTTATTTCTCTATCTCTTTGGTTTTGAACCGAGGGATGAGAGTGCTTATTTATTAAATTTCTCATGTTTATGTTTATGAGATTTCTGCTTAGGAAAAATAATCTTTTTTGTTTTTTTATTTTTTTTTTATGTTTGGAAGGTGTGACGTACATCCAGTTGAATCACAAAATTCTCCAAAATTTTTTTTTTTCTCAAGCTTCTCTTTTCATTTGATCTTTTAATTTAAGATCAAAATAACCAATCTTTTTTTTATCATAAGGTTTCCATATGTAAGTGTTTCATATGGATTGTTCCATCATAAGAGAGTAGCTTTGACCTTTTGCAAATAGATTGGGAAGGCCTTCAATGAATTTTGGTTTCAATGAAATTGGCATCATAAAAGCGCATGAGTCTAGAAAAATATCCTTATACCATCGAAAATGGGTTAAGAATAGACATCTTAATTTTTGGAGTAATGAGCGAGTTTTTTTTCCCCTTGATCTCCAATGGATCCAGCAAAATGATCTATAATTGTTTGAAGAAGATTGTAGACCGAATTTTTATTAGGTGTTTTTGGAAGTTCCTTAGTACTTAAGTCAATTTCGCTAAAGAGGTCTTCCTTTTGAGGAACATTGAGAAAATTATCCCACAATCCTTTTAGAGTTCTAGAGAATCCCGAAATGATGGCTCGGTCAATATGAGATTTTCTCTTTCTTGTCTAGATTGAGCGGTAGTGAAACATATTATGAAGGGTATGAATGATTTGATGTTCAAAAATCCATCAATATTCCATTCATAAAGAATCTCCATCATAGAATTTCCAGAAATGAGTATCTTCCTCAAATAATAAATCGAGGTGTTGGTTTTATAATAATATTTTTCCAAATTTTTCTTGGGATAAGAAAGTTTTGGATATCAAAAGGAGGATGTGAATCTTGTAATTCTTGAAAAAACTTGAACTTTTCAATATTTGTTGATTAGTTTCTATGATCGGTTGAGATTCATTTGAATCTTCATCATTGGTGATATCTTCAGGTCCTACATACTTTTTCTAAATTTAGAATCAAATTCATGTCTTCAAAGAGGGTCCAAACAGCAAGTTTAGGAGGTGGTTGGATAAAAGGTTCAAATGGGTTTACTAGTAGAAGCTTTCTAGCTTTCTAGCAGTGAAACCTTTTTTAAGCATCGATCGATTTTAGACTAGGCTAAAAGATGATCAATGATTATTTGAAGTATACATTCTTATAATTAAGTTGTTTAATTATAATAAATTCTTTAAATTTGTGGATCGAACTTATTTTTTGAAGGCTAATTCTAAAGGTTTATCATCCACCATTTTGCAACGATGGAGGATAAGATGCTTCAATAATTTTTCTTGCTCGGTTTTATTTTTTGGTAGTCAAAATAGAGCGATTGAGCATATACAAAACCAAGTGAAAGGAATAGTTGCTTTGGCTTGTTATTTCTTTCTCTCATTTCTCAAATATAAATTATGAAATTTAGTGTTGGTTTCAGTAAAACTTTTACCAATAGAAAGTTATACTTGGTTGGAAGTATTCCTTCAGAACTACTTCTCTAGTCTTAGAACCGATTTTGTAGCTCATTAAGACTAAAGTTTATTTTAGATGGAGAGAGAGATTGATTTTCTTTTACTGGATGATATATATGATTTATTTAGGCGAAGGGCCTCAGATGGTTCAGGAGTTTGAGAACCATCCGATCTAGACTTCGAGGTTTCAGAAGGGATAGAAACCCTAGGAAGTGTGATAGATCGTCGAGGGTTGAATCTGACTTCAACATCGCCATGTAGTTTGAATTATCGATCAATATCTTGATTGATGGGATCTTGGTGTCCATGAGATGGTATGGTCCATGATTACGAAAATACATCATTCCATTTAATCACTTTCTATTAGTATATGAGATCTTTTGTTTCGATCGAGTAGTTCATTTTTGGTTGAGCAACTTTTTTGAACTCTAGGATTTAGTATTTAAAACTTCGAAAATGGATTCTAAAATTAAAGCAATAGTTTGAACAGGAAATCATAACCATAGCTATAAATGTAATTTTAGAGCTTCAAAAGATTTATATGAGAAGAGATAAACTTAAATTGGGAAAGGTGTTGAAATAGCCGAGTAGTCTCTGACACTCATAAGAGATTGAGCCCAATGAAGGTATCTGCCATCTCTAAGACTGGCTAATATAGAAGCATTTAATCCTTTGAGGGTTAAGGGCTTAAATGCTTATCTGTATCATTCAATATGGATATACTTGAAATCTTGCATATATCATGCGTCTTCAGTTAATAGATAAATGGTTTTGTCCATTTGATATGATAATGGTTTGTTCATGATTTTCACGAAAATTTTCCTTTAAAATCAAAGTTCCAAATTGATAAATAATAGTTTTATCAATTTTGGGGAGAAACTGAGGCCTTCTTCATTCAAGGGAACTATTATTTGAGTTCTTGATTAGTATTATTCATTCTAATCGTTAGATTAGAAGTTATGTCGGCGAAGATGAAGATGCCAGAGAGGGAGGAGAGGAATCGATGAAAGAGGTAGTCTTCATTTGAACACATAAAGGATTAAACTAACCTAGTTAGTAACTTCAAATATTCATAAGATAAAAATAGGACTTACAATATTATTAATTTATGACCATTTGCGAAGGCAGTCTGATGGGAAGTTAGAGGAGAGTTAATCGGTAGAGATCAAAGGAAGAAAACTTCTAACATCCTTCCCCCCCAAAGGATCACCCCATCATGGCTCTGATATCTGTTTATTTTTCTAAAGAAATAAAATAGAATATTATTGAAATTAATCTCGATTATTAATAAATAAATAATTGATTATTTGAAAGATATTTGAAACAATCCTTTCCATTCTCAAATCTCGAGAATTATGAAAAAATCTTACAGATTGGTGTGTTGAGATTAAGTTTATACAATTTTATATAGAAATATGTTATACAAAGATCTTTATCAAAGTGAATGGGGTCTTCATTCAAAAATGTATTTTATCTAATTTTGATTACAAAATGATAAATTATTGTTTATCATTCGATAATTTACATAATTTATCAAAACATTATAACCAAAAACTTTAAAACACAAAATCAAAAAAAAAATATTGAAATTTATGACCATTTCAAATCTACATGGGAAGTTAACATCTATAAATAGTAGATCAAAAAACTCTACCTTCAAAATCACCTCATGGCTCGATATGTTTATTTTTCTAAAGAAATAAAATAGAATATTATTGAAATTAATCTACGATTAGATAAATGTCTGAGAATTTGAAAGATATTTAAACAATCTTTCATTATCAAATCTAAGAGAGAATTATGAAAAAAATCGATTGATGTGTTTTCGTGCAATAATCTGATTTTGTATAGCAAAATTTATCTGAATCTTTCATCAAGTCATTTGAGGTGCTTCAATTCAGAAAATATATTTTAATCTCTAATTCTGATTCAAATCGAACAATTATTCTTTATATCATTCAATATTTATATGCTAAGTTCAAATTTTAACCAGAAATAATCCTAGAAAAAAATCAGGAAGCAAAGATAAAACAATTCCTCCACATCAAAACCAAAATATGCACTTTTGTAAATACTCTGCCTTAAGATCAATACTCTTGCTCCCAAAAACTAGCACTTAACAAACATAAAATCGTTCAGCATAGTACATATGATATAGGCCTTTAAGATAAATGATCTTTAATCTTACCCTCAAAGACTAACTTAAATAATCGTTAAATATTGTACATAAAAAAAAAAATGGATGGCAAAAGAAAGGAAACGGTAATGACCAAAACCCTTTTGCAGCTGTGATTCGTGGAAAAGTACATTCAGGTTCCATATATATGTCTATGAACGGCATCGAAGTTCTTGACTACATCCAACCATTCTCTAATAAAACATAGAATTTTCTGACAGATGACCAACAAATAAAACAGGATCTTTGAACGCACAAAACTCAAAGTTCATTTTCTTATTTAAATTCATTTCTTGGTCTATTTTTCCTCTTCTATTTGCCTTTACGCTGTTGTTTGAGATGACTTGCTTATCCAGCAATTGATCTTGGCTAACATTTAACTCATCATCGTGATGAATTGGCATTAAAGTCAACCAGGCACATAGCATGAATATAGAAATTACAAGCACAATAAATTCAATGTAACTGTCAAAAGTTTGCCATATGAACAGTTCTCTTGTGCAGATTTACTGGGAAGAAACCAGACCTTATGTGCGTATTGCCTTGTCTGTTTTAGTGGAGGCGGTGGGGTATGAGAGGTTGGATATAGGAGAGGGATAAAAAAATAGCTAGTGGGAAGATTAACTTGAAATATTGCATTAATAATACTTTTAAGATGGTTAGAAACTCTTCAACCTATCAAAATGTGTCAAGTATGCCAGGGAAAGAAATTTTAATGCACCGTTCCACTAATGTATCTAGCCTATAGAAATCAAGTGAAAAGTTTAAGAAAGAGTGGTTCATGTACGTAATATTCCAGGATAAATCCCAAAATAGTATTCCAACTATTTGTAGATGACAAATTTAATCTCAAGTATCAAATTGCTTTAATTTAATCCCTGAATATATAAATTTGATCTAAAATGATTCATCAAAGACTAAATTATGATCAATTTTATATAGTTAAGACTAAATTGATGTTAATATTATCACTATTTATCATTCTATCAATTTTGTAAATAATTGAGTAATTTGATCTCTAAGATTAAATTACTACAAATAATTGAGAGATCATTTTAAAATTTATTTCAATATTATCTCTAACTTAGAGATGCACTATATATATCTGGTGTTGTAAGTATGCTGGTTCTCACATAATAAGGCATGTATTTTCTTTTTATAGGGTGAATATTTATGCTTTATTTTCTTTTATTCAAAAAATACTTGCAACATGCCTTTCTTCCCACAACCAACCATCACCAGCATTCCTTAACATTCTTGGAACGTTACTTCTTATTTTTTATCAAGTATGCATCATCTGAGCTGAGGCCTAATAAAATTATCACCAACACTAATATGAAACTAAACTTTTAATTTGCTAAACGTAGTTCAGCAGAATTTTGCCACAATGCCTGCAGATGGTGTTTATTTGAAGGTATACTGTAAACTGACCCATTAAAGGTACAAAATGCATCTTTGGGGCCTTTGAAATTGATCTTCTAAATTAGAATATATATTAACATGTAAAGTTTGTGCAAATTTTCTCTTGATTCGAACTTCTATTAAATCCAATAAAGCATGCCTTTACCTCATGAGACTAAGGTACACGTTAGAACCGGGTACCAGGAAACTTTCCAACAGGTACACATGAAGGACTTGACAAGAATATTAAAAAATACTCAGGCGTTATTTCAAACTAGTCGTCAACTAGTTATTTTAACCTCATACGCCATGATAATATAATCCCTACTCTTTACCTAGCATAGCTGGTATAATCCAAAATAAGCGACCAAAACCAAGTCAGATCTCTTGCGAGATTGAAGAAATCCCTTGCACTATCAATAAAACTCAGAAAAAGAATACTTGAAATCAATTATAAGAAACCAAGTACCTTGAACTGTTGATCATCACTAATGTTGAATGAGAAGGTGGAAAAGATAACCTATAACCTCCACGGAAAATCTTGAAATCTTCTAGGCAAAATGTTTTTTGTGCCTTGATTATTCGCCTAATTGCTTTGCTTACTAATAAAACACATAAATTTGGTTGAAGATGTTGTAATGACTAATGCATTATTTTACTGGAAAAAACCTCCTGATGAAGCACCATCAATCGAGAAATAAACCAATGTTGCTGCCGTGATGAGACAAAAATAGAGCCATCAAAACAACTTTATGAGGGGTATATGCAGGGAAAAACAATGTACTCTTACATGTAGAAACACAAAAATATGAAAGTAGAGCAAATTACTCAACCATGAAAACCAAAATACATACCAAATATCAACTAAAAGGTTGTGCTCTCTTACAATAGCAATAAAACAAACTTGATGGAGCTAGAGACATTTTCATATGCCCAATTCTAGTAGACAATGTTGGTTATTACCCAATTCTAGTAGACATATGACAAGATTTTCTAAGATCTATTTTGTGAATTATTATTTTATGTATTTTTTTGTTGATTGGTTGATGTCATTAATCTATGTGATTTTTTTTTTTAAATTTATGATCTATAAAGTTCTTATAATGCAATTATTAAAATTTATGAGGATTTATGTATTTATATAATAAAAAGATATATTTTATTTAAGAAAGTTAATATTAGTGATATGGCTCTCAAAATACCAATTAAAACACAAATCTTGATGTTGAAAGCGATATGATTTTGAGTAAACAATCGAGATCAAGCTTAAAATATCATTAGAATCTTGGGACATCAATTAAATCCCAAAAAAACTCTCAAATGTGGAGTGTTTATAGTCAAATCGGCGTCTCGACGAGCGGATCTAATGAGCCTAAGATCTCATAATTACTTCATTTGGGCATCAAATGCTCAAATACATCAAATGATCGAAGGAGTCATTCGAGTCCGTCAGGGGAGTGGTGGTCGGGTTACTAGAATACCCTCCCATCTATAAACCTCACTCCTCACATGGGTAAGCCAAATAAAGTGAAAGGAGAAGAAGGAAGTGAAGCAAGTGAAGAAGAAGGAAGGCTGCAAGTGAAGAAGAACAAACAGCAAGGAAGAAGAAGAAAAAACAAGTGAAGAAGAAGGAAAACAAGGAAGAAAGGAAGAAGAAGAATAGTCAAACAAGTGAAGAAGAAGGAAAAAAGCAAGGAAGAGAAGAGGAAGAGGAAGTCGATCGGGAAGAAGAGGAAAAGTGAAGTGAGGAGGAAGAGAAGCTCTAAAACTTGAAGATCCGAGCAAGATCCCCCCAGCAGCCATAATTATCTAATTTTACTACCAGCATCTCCATCTCCAACATTACTGATCGTTTTACATGTTGTCCCTTTCTCAAATAGAATTCTGTAATCTGTTCGGAAGATTTTGTACTGAAAGGATACATAGTGGAATCTTTTCGGGCTGGCCAGTGGTTTTCCCTCTTTTGAGGTTTTCCGTTAAAATTGCAGGTGTCTCATGTTGCTCTTTAATTACCTGTGTCTTTGGAATCAACAAGGCTAAGGCATAAATTTTTTACTCCGGTTTTCCAGCATGCAGTTTGGCCCGTCGTGAAGTAAAACTCTTCAACCACAATTCAGTGAACATCCACGTTATGGCACAAACTCGTCCACGAGCTTCCGTCAACTCCGTCATTCTCAAAACCCATCCACGAACCAAGGGCCAGTTGAGGGCAGGAATCTCTTTGGAAGATCGTGTCCGTCGAATGGAGGAGTCTCAAAATAAGATGATCCGCTTTTGCAAGGATACAAGCTACTACGACAAACATATCTCCCCAAGATCGGTCATTGGAGGAGGTCAAAGCGCTAATCCTCCGACCGGGTTTCTCCATGGAAGTAGCACGATCTCCTTGACACTAGTTCCACTCATCCATCGTGCGTCAGCGGTTCTAATCCGACGTTGTTGATAGCTTCACACATGCTCATCTCATTAATCCACGCGTAGCGAAATGACGCTTATACAAGATGAATTTCACCTTCAAGATAGAAATCATCTTCACCCGCATGTTATGAGTCCTCACCTTTAGGCGAAGCCATTCTTGACATCCAATTCCGTGGGTTTCAAGCTTCCGAGCATTGATTCTATGATGGGGCGACCCACCACGAACACATCGACCATTACAGACTATCATGTATCCAGCTCGACCTGCTGCACACGGGTCTTTCTGTTACCCTCAAAGGGCAAGCTCGCGCGGTTCTATTCTCTTCCAAGGGGATCCATCCATACCTTTAACGAACTTCGCCAGTTCTTTGTGGAAGTTCATTGCAAATGAATCATTAAAGATTCCTCCCATCTTTCGGTATTGAGCGAGGGTGAATCACTCAAAGAATACTTCCGAGGTTCTCTTTAGAAGCTCGCCAAATACTGGGTACCACGAACTATTAAGAGGAGTTTTCCTTGGAGGACTCGTCAGCCTTTCTATTAGGTCATTAATGAGGGGGTCCGTATGCCGACTTAGTTCATCGTGTAGAAGCACAAATCTCCGGATGAAGCTATTAATGCTCATCGCATAAACAATTTGAACAATATGCGGGAAAGCATAAAACACCCGAAATGTGGACCGGTGCCCATCAAAAGAAGCGACAAGGTAGTCATGATCTCCTCCACGACCCATATCAACAACGTGAACCTCGTCGGAAAAGACATACACACCGAACACATCTCGTGTTAACCTCCGATGGCTATTAGCAATGAAGAACATATCAAGTGGCGCATCCATTGAAACCAATTGAAACCGGGAGCAATATTGTCATTTTCATCGCCGCGTGGACATACTTGAAGCATGTATACAACTCAAGGAAGAAATCGAGACTCATTCAACAAGGATACTACGTTTGTGAAGAATCAACCACCTCAAACAAACACACCTCCGTTTGGGGCAACCGGACAATCATCACAAAAACAACCAAATAATCATCAAATAATTGGAGAAATGAAACAATCGCGGAGGATCGATACTACATAATCAAGTTCGTTCGCCTCCAAAGAACCAGAGTTGAAGAAGTCTCGTATTGATCATTCTATCACTTTCAATGACTCAGACTTAGAAGGAGTCCATATCCCTCATCAAGATCCACTTGTCATCAGTGCGAGGATCGGTGATCCTTGTTATAACGTTAAAAGAATTTTGATCGATAATGGGAGTTACGCGATGTCTTATTTTACTCAACTTTTCTTAACATGGGCCTAGCAGCAAAAGCTCCAACCATCTGGACCACTATATGGGTTTGATAATCACCCGATGCAGGCGAGAAGGGACAATCACTCTTCCTGTTACCCTGAGAATTCCCTCGACAAGTGACTCATTTAATACAATTCATGGTGGTGAAGTCGATTATATCTTGAATGAGGCCCCTCCAATCAATTTTCGGTGCTATCACTTCAGTGCCTCATCTGAAGATAAAATTTCCTACCCCCGGTGGAGTTGGGGTGGTTTGTGGAAATCAACAGGCAGCTCAATCATGTTATCTCAGACAAGCACAACTGTGCCCTTCCATCACCTTCAGCATCGAAGATCTTAACTTTCGAGATGAAAGAGTACCTCAAAAAGCTTCCCCTGTAGAAGATTTACTCTCAATAGCATTATCAGATGACCAACCATTACGAGCGATTAAGTGGGATCTTTACTCTCAAGAACAAAGGGAAAAGTATATAAATTTCTTACAGGAATCAAGACATATTTGCTTGGAGTCCAAGATATCGTCGACCCCAATGTAATCACGCACTCCTCAAAATTAATCCAGCGTTCAAACCAATCATCCAAAAGAAGCGGAGTTTTGCACCGATCGTCTTGGCTATTGACAAGAAGTTAACAAGCTCATAGAAGCGGGATTCATAGAAGTGCATTACCCCATGGCTAGCAAATGTTGTCATGGTTAAAAAAATAAATGGAACATGGAGGATGTGTGTTGATTATCTTGATCTTAATAAGGCGCCAAAGGATAGTTTTTCTTCCTCCTCGATCGATCAATTGGTGGGCCTACATCCGGACATCAAATGCTCAATTTTTTGGATGCTTATTCTGGGTACAATCAAATAAAGATGAACCCAATAGATGAAGAGGCTACAGCGTTTCAAACATATAAAGGTTTATATTGTTACCAAGTCATGCCATTTGGATTAAAAAACGCTGGTGCTACCTATCAACGCCTCATGAATAAGGTTTTAAAGACTGCTAGGCCTGATGGAGGTGTATGTGGATGACATGTTAGTGAAAAGCTTAGAAAAGTCACAACATATTTGGACTTAGAAGCATGCTTTGACCTCCTTCGACGCTATACGACTTAACCCAACCAAGTGTGCTTTTGGGGTTACGTCGAAAATTTCTTGGATTTATGGTAACTCACGTGGGATAGACCCCCGAAAAATCAAAGCTCTCAAGATATGATTCCTCAGAAGAATATCAAAGGCGTTCAACGTTTGAATGGTCGAATTGCATTATCCCGTTTCTAGCCGTTGGGGACAAATACTTGCCATTCTTTAAAATATTGAAGGGAGCTAAAATAATAATTTTCAATGGGACCGATGAATGTCGGTATGCTTTTGAGCAACTAAAAGAATCTAGCATCTCCGCCCGCTATCCAAACCTATTCAAGGAGAAAGCGTTATACTTATATCTTGCGGTTTCTTCCCATAAGCTTCAGTTTAGTGCGAGAAGAAGATGGGGCACAACAACCAATTTATTACGTCGGTAAAATTCTCTCTCGATATAGAAAGTCGTTATCCATTTTGATAAAGTGGCGTTAATTTTCTCGCCCATTGCGTCCATACTTTCAAGCTCACACCATTTTACGATTTACCATTAAGGGCCATCTTACTAAACCAAGCATCGGAAGATTGATCAAATGGTCGAACTGGGAGAATTTGATATAAATTTTCTACCTACCATAAAGTCTCAAATACTTGCAGACTTTATAGTGGAATGCCAACCCAACTCTAGAAGAGCTATCTGCTACGTGTCTTTCATCTCCTCGATGGACTCTACGTTGATGGAGCTTGGAGCTTTGGTCGGTGCGGAATCTACTTGTTTCCCAAAGAAAATACCCTAGAGTATGGACTTCGCTTAAAATTCCCACCCACAGAATATAACAGGCTCTCATGCAGGTTGTTGAGACTGCCATTGTGCGAAGCCCAAAACTTAGTAATTCACCGACTCCGGCTTGTCGCCTCCCAAGTTGGAGGAGATTTTAATACTCATAATCCTCAAGTGCAATATCTCCACTTGGTAAAATCTCTTCTTACTCATTTCAAGACACATCAAATCATCCACATACTACGAGAGAAGAATACTGTGGCTCTTCTAAGCTTGCTACCTCTAGGAGATCTATTTAAGAGAAAGCATGTTGAAGAAATACATTTTCCTAGTATCCAAGGGCCATGGATAATTCAAACTATTGATGAGGAAAAGGAAGCGTTAGGTGGATAAACCCGATCCTATCTTTTCTACAAGAAGGGACCCTTCACGAAGATCCAACTTCCCGCCTCGTCTCAGAAGACAAGCTTCAAACTTTGCTATTATTGGAGGTGAACTATACAAGCGAGCTTTCTGGTCCATATCTCAAATGCCTTCCACCTTGAAGATTCTGCGTTAAAAGAGGTTCACTCAGGAATATGTGGGAACACCTTGGAGGAAGAGCATTGGCCCTTAAAATCATGAGGCAAGGGTTTTATTGGCCTACAATGAAACAAGGCGCCTTGGAATTCACAAAGAAATGCGCAATGTCAATTGCATTCTAACCTCCCTCACATGCATCAGAACTCTCATCCATTCAAAGCCCATGGCCTTTTGCTCAGTGGGGATTGATATCATGGGACCTTTTCCAATAGCAGGGGCGAAAATTTATCATTCTAGCCGACTACTTCACAAAATGGGTAGAGAACCACTCGCTAAAATCACAGAGGCAAATACCAAACAATTTGTGGAAAAATATAATATGTCGATTGGTCTTCGCAAAGATCATGGAACTCAATTTCTTGGAAAAGTCTTTACGTCCTTTTGCAAAGATCTTCACATTCATTTCTGCATCAGTAGCACATCCTCAAACTAATGGGCAACGAAGTTACCAATAGGACCATACTCAAAGGACTAAAACACGTCTTGAGAAAGGGGCAATGGGTTGATGAGCTCCCCAATGTTCTTTGGGCCTACCGCACCACGCACCCAACCGGGAGACACCGTTATAACTTGTGTTTTGGTACAGCTATCATACCTGGATATCGGGTTCCAAGTCAAGAGTCCAGTTTTTGATCATGGAAGTAATGAAGAAAAACTCCGGCGAGACCTACTCACAAACTTCGGGATATGGCCTACCGGTTGCTTCCTATCCTGCGGGTAGCTCGCCACTTCAGCGAAGAGTGAAACCTCGTCCCATATCTCGTGACTTGGTCCTGCTGAAGTCTCGGCTGCAAAGGCCCTGCCGATAAACTCTCACCTCTCTAGGATGGTCCGTATGTGGTCATAGCTATGGTCAAGCCAGGAACGTTCAAGCTCAAGGACCCAGAAGGAAAAACTCTACCTCGAACTTGGAATACTAAGAATCTTCGAAAATATTATCAGTAACTCTTACTGCATAATTATTATGACTTTTATCTCGTCTGTCATTTCATCCTTGTATAACTAACCCCACCTACTAGGATTAAAGCTTTTTGTTGCAGTTGTTGTTGTCATTTTCTCTTAAAGCCCTGCACTGTCTTATGATTATATCATTGAACTAGTGAATTCACTTTGTTCTAACAAGATTTGCTTTTCTTTACTTTTCCTCCCACTTGAAATATACAACTCATGTTACATCTCATTGGGACATGATCAATCCTAGGGACTTGATCGGACCTCTTCCATACAGTTAACGTCGCCACTCGGCAAACAACCTTGGATAGGTCAAAGATCTCGTCGGTAGTCGACTCTGCGCCAACCACCCCCGCCGCCACGCACGGTCGCCGCCGTCTACCGTCGCCACTCGCCGCATCTCACCATCATCGGTCATCATTAATTGCCGACTATCGACTTCGCGCCGCCCTGCGTCGGTGGACTTCTGCGATCTCTTCCATACGGGTTAACGTCAGCAAAGCTCGACAAACAACCCGGAAAGGTCAAAACGCGTCCTTAGTGGACTTCTGCGATCTCTTCCATACGGGTTAATGTCGCCAGCAAAAGCTCGACAAACAACCAGAAAGGTCAAACTTTGTACCCACTCGCCGGGTTAATGTCGCCAGATAACACTCGACAAACAACCTTGGATGGGTCAAAATCTCATCGTCGCCCGGTGCCATCGGTACCATCGTCATCCGCTGCCGACCATGCGGCAATCACCGCGGTCATCTCACCATTAATCGCGCCGGTCATGACGTGGTCGCACCGTCGACAACCATTACATTCGTGCCACCTTCCTGGCGCTTAATGGCGGTCCGCGCCGCTACCGTCGCCCGGTCTTTGCCATGCTTATGTCTTGGCGGTCATCACCATTGTCGCCGGTCATCCGCGCCCGACTAGTCGGCCACACGTCGACTACTCGTGATTCAATTCAACCTCTTCCATACGGGTTAACGTCATGAAAACTTCAACGAGAAGAAATCAACGTCCTTGGTGGACTTCGCGATCTCTTGCGGGTTAATGTCATGAAAAGCTTCGACCAAGGAAAGGTAGCGTCCATGGCGGACTTCTGCGATCTCTTCCATACGGGTTTAATGTGAGCAAAAGCTCGACAAACAACCCGGAAAGGTCAGGTCGGTGGACTTCACGGCCTCTTCCATACAGGTTAGCGTCGACGAATAATATTCCGACCAACAACCCAGGAAAGGTCAAAAGGTCCTTGGTGGACTTCCCACGGCCTCTTCCATAGTTGGTCGGCGAATAATATTAGACCAATAACTAGAAAGGTCAAAACTTTGTACCCCTCGCGCAGTTAATGTCGGATAACACTCGACAAATAACCGGATGGGTCAAAATCCTCGATTAATTATATCTCTAACGTGCAAGTGGGCCGATTCGTGCCGACCACGTCGGCCAACCACTCTGGCCGGTCGCTGCCATTACCGTCATGCGGTCGCGCCTCCGTACCATTGCGGTCACCTCGATTATCCGGCATCCCGCGGTCACCACCATCGTCGCTGGTTATCCTCGTCGGCCACTATCGTCGAGCATCTTCGTCCCCTCTCCGGTGATGCCTCCCTACGGGCCGGTCGCGTGGCATCGCCGGACCACGGCGTATCTGGATGCTTGATCGCCTCTAACGGGGCATCATGGCGGTAGCGAACCGGCACGTATATCGTGATTGATCGCCTCAACGGGCCGTGCGGCGTGGCCAACCCAATATCCGTGGCAATCGCCTCTAACGGATGCGGCGGTGGTAACGAACCACGGATATCGTGGGCGCGGTCGCCTCTAACCGGACGGTCACGACGTGGCATAACGGAACCACGGCGTATCCGTGGGCTTGATCGCCTCTAACGGGCAGTCGGCGTGGCATCGGAACATGACGTATATGGATCGCCTCTAACCCGGACGGCATGCGGCGTGGCGGTCGCCGGGCCACGTATCGCGGCATGACGCCTAACGGGCCAGCGGCGTCGGTAAACGGAACCACACGGATCTGGTGACGCGATCCTCTAACCGGACGATGCAGCGTGGCCGTCGCCGGAACCACACGTATCACTGGCCTTGATCGCCTCCCGGCCGGGATACAGCGTGGCGATGTAGAACCACCAATCCGTGGGCCTTGATCGCCTCTAACCGGACGACGGCGTGGCGGTCGCGGAATCTGAGGAAAGCCTCGCTCTAACGGTTGGCGATTGGCACGGCGTATCAGTGGGCCTTGATCGCCTCCACAGCGTCTCTTGATCGCCTTCTTGATTGCCTCAAGGACCCTCACTCAGAAGAAAGGGAGGGAAAGGTGTGCCTCTCCCTCTTACTCTAGGTATTTATAGACGAAAAAGGGTAAAACCCTCAAAAACGGTTCAAACGGCTCAAAACCCAATTTCTCGGCGGGCCCGTGGGCGCCTGCGGCAGCCCGCAGGCGCCTGCGCGCAAAACCTGAACCGCGCGCACGGGTGCCTGAACCTGGAGCGCCTTCAGCCTGCGTTGGGCCTCAGCCCGCCCATTCGACCGGGACTGTTCACCTGGCTGATCCAGGCCGTTACGCGGAATGGCGTGACCCGATCCGTTACGCGGAATGGCCCGCGTTACGCGGGTGGCCCTGAGATCCGTTACGCGGAATGGCCCGCGACCGACCGTCACGCGGAATGGCCCCGGCGCGGCGGGCTAACCCGCCGCGCCGCGCCGTACCGCCCACGGTCCGCGCTAATCGGCCCGCCTCGACCCGACGGGCCGCCACCGTCGTGGACGCGCGCCCGCGCGCTCGCGCCGCGCGCTCGCCGCCGCGCTCATGCGCGCGCCCCTTCACGCCAGCGGACGCCCGACCGGGCGCGACGCCTAAAACTTTAGTTATTTTGAGCATTTTGCTATATTTTGGATGATTAAATGTCATCCAAAAATAGAAGCGATATGGCTCTCAAAATACCATCAGCAAATCTTGATGTTGAAAGCGATATGATTTTGAGTGAAAAATCGAATCAAGCCTTAAAATCATTCGAATCTTGGGACGTCAATTAAATCCCAAAAGCTCTCAAATGTGGAGTGTTTATAGTCAAATCGGCGTCTACGAGCGGATCTAATGAGCCTAGATCTCATAATTGACTTCATTTGGGCATCAAATGCTCAAAATCATCAAATGATCGAAGGAGTCATTAGCGTCCCGTCGAGAGTGCAGGCCTTTAGGTTAAGAATGTACTTATATAAATGAACTCCTCCACATTTCACTTATATGAGTAAAAAGTGGAAAGGAAGTGAAGTGAAGAAGGCTGAAGAAAGAAAAGGCGAGGAAGAAGAAGAAAGTTAAAGCAAGTGAAGAAAGAAGGAAGCTAAAGAAGGAAGAGCAAGGAAGAAGAAGAATAGTCAAACAGTGAAGAAGAAAAGCAGGAAGAGGCAAGGAAGAAGAGAGTCAGAGGAAGAAGAGGAAAAGTGAGTGGAGGAAGAGAAAGCTCTAAAGCTTGAAGATCCGAAGATCGCTCTTGGCCATGATCGTTAGTATACCCGGCATTCCAGGAAGTACCATCTCAACATTTATAAACTCGTTATTCGCATGTTGTCTCAATAATTGTAATCGCGTTATCGGAAGATTTTGTACTCGAAAGGATACATAGTGGAATCTTTTCGGGTGGTTTCCCTCTTTTTAGGGTTTCGCGTTAAAGTGCAGGTCTGTATTTCTTTAATTACTTTGTGTCTTTGTAATCCAAGGCTAGGCATAAATTTTACTCTAGTGGTTTTAGCGCCATAATATTATGTAATTTGAAAGATTTAATTGTTATGTAGTATGAAATTATATATGTTAGATAATATATAAAATTGCGACGTAATTCTTCTTAAAATGAGGGTTATAATAAAATTTTAGCCTTTATTTTACTATTTTTCAAATTTTTTATTGAAGATAGTATCATATTGTTATGTTTTAAATATTTTCAGATATCAAATTTTAAAAGCAAAACATTTTAATCTTATATTATTTATGAAGTGCAGGCCTAAATCTTTCGAGAAGATGAGGTCCCTCACCATTTTTTATGAATACTTCTTCCAATCGAATCAATTTATACAGGCTTCTATGGAACGCAGTAATCATTAGATCTTTATTAATTAGTATTGTAATTAGAATGATAAATAGTAGTATTTCATTATTATTGCATGGGAATGTTTAATTATAATGTTAATTGGCCTTAATTTGGCATATCATAATATTTTAATTAGTTGACGTGTCGCGAAAATTCGGTGGCGAATCTGGCGTTTTGAACGCTTGATCAGCGATTTTTGGCTTACAAATTTGCCCGAGAAGGCGAACATCACACATCAAGCATAGTGATCCAGAAGAATCATCGGATCAAGTATCGGGCATGAAAATGGATCACGATCCGCCAAATGGTCACAAAAGCGGACATATTTATAGTCGGTCGGCGGCTCGACGAATCCAGAATCAGATCACCCAATTCGACATCATTAAGGCACGGATCAAAATCACGTCGATCAGATCGCTCGTCCGATTGGTTGAGTTTCGAATTCTATCAAAATCTATAAATAGAACTCATCTTACGAAGAGAAATCGATTCAATAGAGCTCAAAACCAGATTTGATCTATCATCAGCAAGTCTGTTCAGTGATCGCGAATCGCTCTTCAAAGATCTCAGGACTAAAAAAAATCTCTTTCTGAAGATCAGTTTTAAGATCTTCCTCGCTTCGAAACTTATTGGGTTATTGCTAATATTGTTTCATTGTAACACTTCTTCCAACGAGAAGCCCTTATCTTGAACACGTAGTGAAAGTTCTGTTCAAGGCGTGGTTTCCTGCATTTTATTCTTTTTCATATCCTATTTGTGTGTCGGATAATTTTTTCTGACGAAGATCTATCTAATAAATTCTGTATATATTTCATAAATTAATGTCATTAACTGTTTATTAATTACAATTTCAATAAAAGTACTAAATAAGTTTTAATTATGAAGGATTAGAAAGACCTGATTATACTAATTAAGATCACTAATACTTTTATTTTCCTGTTTTTTTTGTAAGAAAAAGTTTTTTATTTAGGGCCGAAGTTCAATTGCTGCTGAGGGGCTGAAACAGTGAAACTCTCCTATAATCTCGATTCTAATATTCATCTTCATCGTTCATTAGATGAATCCCTTAATCTCACGTCACAGCAGTCACTTTCGCTCATTGAAATGACTTGCGGCTATTAATAAGTCGTGATACCTTGTTGTGTTGGAGCAACTTAAATAGTATTCGATCTGATCGAATTTCGAAAGACGATTTTATAAATGTCTTCGAAATATTCTTAAGCTAAAATCATTGAAAATAATCAAAAAATCAATCAAAAAAAAATTATCGAACTAGTTTTATCTTTTATATTGAATTTATTTAAAAACTTTACTAATTTTTTAATAAGTTTATTTATAAAATTAATTATTATAATAAAAAATATGATTCCTCAGATATAGTCTTGGTCACTTATTTTTTTATTGGCGTGTAATTTCATATTGACTTGGAAGTCGTCACATAATATAAGAAAAATAAATAAATTCATTTTCTTTTAGCGGATTATAATCGTCGGTGACCCGTACGAAAATAAAATATATTATATTATAATAAATTATTTATTTATATTTTATTTTTAAAAAAATTATATGCACATAATTCTTCTATATTATATATCTAATATCTTAAATTTATATTTATAAAAATAATATTTTTTTTTAATATATAAATTATGTATTTTCTTTAAAAAATAATAATGGTGATATTATTTTAATATAATAATAAAAATTTGATTGTTATTTAAATAAATATGAAAATAGTAATATTAAATATGTAAATATATAAGAACTGTATATTATATATATAAATGCTCACTAATTTTTTTTTTTGGGTCCTTTCGACGAATTTGGTGAGAACTTCCGCAGTTCCGTGGAAATTTTCCAGTTTGAACTTTGAATGGTAATCCAACTAAATGATAAAGGACGAATCTATATATTTCATTGACAATTCATTGAAAATGACCTTTTCTGAAATTCTGTAAGTTTTAACCTAAATTTATGTGAGAAAAATATTTGATTTGTTAAATTTACTAAAATTAGAAAAAAAAATCCATAGTTATATTTAATTTGTGGAACAAGATAATTCTTTCTTAAATTTCAAGATATTTCTGTAAAATTATAAGATATTCTCTCCTATTTTTACAAAGAGAACAACCAAGATAATTATTTAATAATAAATAGTCATTTTCATAAGGTTAAAAAAGAAAATAATTATTGACATATCCTTTTAAAATTTATAAATCAAAAATGAATCTTAAGGTTAAGTATGTATACAATAATATTAAATGACTCAATAAGATAAGTTTAACGATATTAAAATCAAGTCAAGCAGAGACCAAATAAGCTGGAATCAAACTCAAAAATTATGGATAAAATATATATAATATAAGAAAAAATAAATAAATTCATTTTCTTTTAGCGGATTATAATCGTCGGTGACCCGTACGAAAAATAAAATATACTATATTATAATAAATTATTTATTTATATTTTATTTAAAAAAAAATTATATGCACATAATTCTTCTATATTTACATATCTAATATCTTAAATTTATATTTATAAAAATAATATTTTTTTAATATATAAATTATATATTTTTCTTTAAAAAAATAATAATGATGATATTATTTTTAATATAATAATAAAAATTTAACTGTTATTTAAATAAATATGAAAAATGTTAATATTAAATATATAAATATATAAGAATTGTATATTATATATATAAATGCTCATTAATTTTTTTTTTCGATCCTTTTGAAGATATTTGGTGAGGACTTCCGCAGTTCCGTGGAAATTTTCCAGTTTGAACTTTGAATGGTAATCCAACTAAATGATAAAGGACGAATCTATATATTTCATTGACAATTCATTGAAAATGACCTTTTATGAAATTCTGTAAGTTTTAACCTAAATTTATGTGAGTAAAATATTTGATTTGTTAAATTTACTAAAGTTAGAAAAATAAAAATCCATAGTTATATTTAATTTGTGGAACAAGATAATTCGTCATCGCCACCGTTAAAAGTTAAAAGTTCGAAATTCTAGAAGCAAAACATGAGAGTTAAAGTTGAAATTAAATTAATGCGTTATTTGATGGTAGTTTATTATTCTAGATTATCATCAATGACTTTTATATACAATTACCAATTGTATAAAATTGTAACATGATTCTTGAATTCGATTTCTTAGGAATTTTTTCTCATCCAATCTTGTAATCTCATTATTGAAAAATTTAAACTTTGTACTCTAAAGTAGATATATAGTGAAGCAACTTTACTACGCTATATCTCATAATTTTTTTTTCCTTTTTAGAGTTTTTTCACGTAAAATTATGAAATTTTTTATTCTCTTTTCAAATATTTATGTGTATGCTTAATTTTTTAATAAAGTTAAGATGTAAAATTTTATCATGAGATCAGTATTATTCTTATCTAATAGTCATTGAACACTACTTATAGAACTTTAAGAAGTAGTGCATGAAATAAAAAGTGTTTTAAGGGTTGCATTATTATTTTTTCAACATCTCGTTGTGATATATACACACACACAAGAAATACACACCCAAAAAAAATGTCGTGAAAAAAAAAACCCATAAAAGTTACGGAATGGGAGAATGAAAACCAAAATCAATCTTCCATGCAGAATGATTTTATCTTATCTGTCATAATATTTAAACAACAATTCAGAGATTCACCGATATTAGAGTGTTATGAAGTTGCATGGAAGAAAAACATCAGAATTATGAAATTGATCATCATATTCATTAATTTGCAACATTTAGTGGCTATAATAAATCCTTATACAATACATCTTTTCTAATTACATTGGCCTAAGCCAAAACTTGATTTTTAGATGTATTTAATTTGAATTAAATCAAATACAAAATATTTATACCGAGAATTTAAAGTATTCTAAGATATATATATATATATATATATATATATATATATATATATATATATATATATATATATATATATATATATATATATATATATATATATATATATAAGATTCTAAGAATTACGATATTTTTAACAAATAAATACATATAAATTATAAGAATTTTTACAAATCATCAACTCAATATATATGTATTATTTTTTTTTTTTATAATGTTTAGCATCTTGGCATTAGAAAAGGAGGACTTGATTTCAAAGATAAAAGAGATGTGTTAGCAGGACAATGCCATGACGTTAAGATCACTAGGAAGAGAAAGAAGTTAGGGTCTCAAAACACTGTAGGAGGTAGCTCTGCAATGTTAGGACTAAAAAATCAGAGGCTAGAAATAGAGTCACGATGCTACAAGAACAACTCTTGAATATGTGCATAAAACCCTAAAGGATAGTGGTGCTAGTTCCTATGCATTAGGTTTGCAGCACCGCGATGTTACGAGATGAGAGACTTCGTATTTAGACGATTTTCTGCATTTTATGTATTTTTCTATATTATTTAATGAGTGAGAGTGAAGTAAAGTGCCATAGAGTGACTAAAGTGTGAAGAAATTTGAGATAAGTGTAATTTGTATATTTTTCATCAATTTTTTTATAGTGTATTTCTTAGTGGCATGGTTCTGTGAATTTTTTCTCATTCTAGAGTCTTTACATGTTAAATCTGGTATTTCTGATTATTTTTTACTTTAGTTTAATTTATTCGATATATACTTTGAAATACGAATTAATTTCAAGCTTAATTTTTATCTCTCAATAATATGCATTTATAATTTAATCACTTTTCTTATTTTTTTTAACTATAGATATATGAATTTGTATGTACTATAATTAAATCTTTGAAACTTTTTTAAAAATAAAAAATGTAGATTAGGCTTTTATTATAAATTTAAATATTTAAATATTAATTTAAAAAATTAAAATTGAAGATAATTAATTTATAAATTTAGAAAATAGAATTACTATATATATATATATATATATATATATATATATATATATATATATATATATATATATATATATATATATATATATATATATAAAAGCTCTTATTATACGATGATTATATTATGTGTGAATAGTTTGATCTTTGAGATAAGCAAGCAATGTCCTTTGGCCAATAGCATCACTGAAAAAGAGATTTCACTGTATAGGATTATTAATTTTTTTTTTGAGATGAGTATCCACTCAATATCTTATCTATCTTATAAGTAGAGATATCATTGTGACTAATTTTATAAGTCATAAGTGACACATTCATCACTCATTTATATGAGGTCCTCATTTGATATTTTATGGCACATCTTCATCCTAAAAAAAATTGAATATGATTCAAAAAATTATCAATTATACTCGTTCACCAACTGAGCTAAAAAAACGGTGAATCGAGACCATCAATTTGATTCGTTCGTCGAGCTTTCTGAAATATCCATTGGCCAATAATTCAATAGAGTGGCCAGTGGCGACCACGCGGCGGTCCCACGTCAGCAATACGTACCACACACTCGCCGTTCAATGCTCCAGGATATATATTTTTAGGGATTATTTTAAAATAACAGTCTTGTGATAATTAGTTATTTAAAAAAAATATTAAATACGTAGTCGTCATACGGACGACTGCGTGTCTCCACGTCGCGCAAAACGACTTAAAACTCTTTTTTTTTTTTTTTTTCTGGTTTGTAACGGCGGGGAGAACGGCAGAGAGAAGAGAGAAGAGAGAGAGAGAGAGACAGACCTTTTTTTTTTTTTTTTTTTTTATAACGACGAGAGAGAGAAAGAGAGAGGAAGATTTTATTTTTATTAATTTTTTAAATAATATAATTATTTAAAATATATAATTTAAAATTATTTTTATAAAATATTTAATAACTAAATATTTATATATTTAGTTATTAATTTTTTTATTATATATATAATTAAATATATAATTTAAAAATATTTTTAATTATATATATAAATTTATAAATTTATTTAATATTTTTTATTAATTAATATAATTATGTATAATATATAATTTTATTAATTTTTGTTAATATATAATATATAAAATATTTAAAATATATAAATAAATAAATAATTAAAAGAATAAATTATATAAATATTTTATAAACTATATAAATAAAATAATTATATATATATATATACATATATATTTATAAATTTATTTAGTTATTTATATGTTTAAATTATATAAATATTTTTAAGTTATATAAATAATTTAAAAATAATTTTTTAGAATATTTTTAATTATATATAAATATATATATATATATATATATATATATATATATATATTTATTAATATAAGTCTTTAATAATAATAATAACAAAAAATATAAAAAATATAAAAATATAAAAAAATAAATAAATAAATAATTTTTAATAAATAAATAAAGAAATGAATAAATATATAATATATATATATATAAATGAATAAATAACTAAATATTTTATAAATATATAAATAACTAAATATTTATATAATTTACAATTATTTATTTATTTATTTATTTAACTAATTATATATTTTAAAGAAATAAATATTTTAAATAAATAAAATAACTAATTATATATATATATATAACTATTTATTTATTTATATATTTTAAATATTTTTAAATTATTTATATAACTTAAAATATTTATATAATTTAAATATAACTAAATAAATTTATAAATATATATATATATATATATATTTATTTTATTTATATAGTTTATAAAATATTTATATAATTTATTCTTTTATTTATTTATTTATTTATATATTTTAAATATTTTTATATTATATATTAACAAAAAATTAATAAAATTATATATTATACATAATTATATTAATTAATAAAAAATATTAAATAAATTTATAAATTTATATATATAATTAAAAATATTTTTAAATTATATATTTAATTATATATATAAATAAAAATTAATAACTAAATATATAAATATTTGGTTATTAAATATTTTATAAAATAATTTTAAATTATATATTTTAAATAATTATATTATTTAAAAAAATTAATAAAATAAAATCTCTCTCTCTCTCTCCCCGTCGTTATAAAAAAAAAAAAAAAAAAAAAAGGTCTGTCTCTCTCTCTTTCTCTCTCTCTCTCTCTCTTTCTCTCTCTCTCCCCCCGTTCTCCCCCATGTTACAAAAAAAAAAAAAAAAAAAAAGGGTGGTCGTCCGTCAAACGGACATTTTGCCATGTCCACGTCGCGCCAGTCATTTTACTATTTAATTATTTTTTTCGTGCCTAAATAATTAATTATCATTAAGAGCTATTTTAAAAAATAATATATTTTATCCTACTCGTCCTTTTCCTTTCATGTGACAGGCACGTGGCCACTGGCAAACTTGTTTTCTTCCGTTTGCCGTGATCTTCACTCTGCACGTCTCTTTCTTTTTTTTATTTTTTATTTCTTTTACATCACATCTAATATATATATATTTAAATCAAAATTTTTAATTAAAAATTAAAATTATCAACTACTAAATTAAGATGACTCTGTATATCTCTTTCTTTCACTAAATTTTTTCTTTATTTTTTTTAAAAATTTATTCGAGATTAATCTTATTATATATTATAAAATTTTATTTTAGTTTATTTATATTTTAATTTAAAATAAAATATATTTGATATACAAGCTGATTTTAAAAATAATCAAGGTTAAAATATTTTAAAAATAATAATAAAATATATTAAGTGTTTGTTTGACATCAATTTTATTTTATACTTTGTATTTTAATTTTATATTATTTTTTTAAAATATATTTATGTTGTGTGTTTTTAAGTAATTTTACTTTTAAAAGACTCTATGTAACCTTTAGGGATTATTCGAGATCAATTTTATTTGGTGTTTTTATTTTTGTTTTTATGTTATTTTTAATATATGTCCATCTAGTATATTTTGTATTATTTAAAATAAATAATATTATTTTTAAAAGCACTCAAATTAATTTTTAGCTATTTTGAATATTTTTAAATACAATTATCACCACCAATACATATTTTAATTTAAATAAAATATAAAAAAATATAAAACAAAAAAAATAAACTAAAAAATAAAAAATAAAAATAATAAAATTGATCTCAAATCACATCTTAGATATTTTGAGTATTTTAAAATAACTATTATCATCAAATATATTTTATTTTGAAAGAAAATATAAATAAAAAAATAAAATAAAATAAAAATAAAATTGATCCCAAAAGGGCCCTAAACAAACATTTTTTTTTTTTTAAAATAACATAAAACGCAAAACATAGTAATTGATCCCAAACAAACCTTTATTTTTTATTCTTGATTTAAGGAGATTTATTTTTCATATATTGGAATGAATTTAATCAAAACTTATACATATAATACACATACAAAATTCTGAACTCAAAATCTCTTAGTTTAAAATTTAAATTCTTAATCATTAAATTAAGATGACTTACATGATTTAAAGAGAGCTTACAACCAAAGAAAATTTAAATGTTTTATTGTCAATAAATCAGAGGAAGATAGACACAAATGTGAAGCTAGACTTTTTTTTTTTTTTTTTTTTTTGATGAGTGAGACAGCCTTGGCTTTTTTTTGGCTCCCTTAGAGACTGTTTAGAATGTGATCTTGACATCTGAGCTCACCCTTATTAAATTCCTATGCCCACGTGATTAAAATTTGTTTAATCTTAATGAGTTGGCAATCACATCTAATTTATGATTTTATTAACCACTTGCTTCTACAAGCCAAATTATTTCGCTTCATGTGTCGCTTTTTTTTATTAATAGGTGCGAAATTAATATTAATTTTAGGATAGATAAATTTATATATTAGAATAAAAATAAAAAATAATTTTTTTTTAACTCCGCCACTATTACTAATGAAATATATTATAGGTGAGTGAAAAAATATTGCTCGTACACAATTAACTATTATTTAATTTTAGATGCAATTTTTTCGAACTTTCAAAACATTTTTATGCTAAAATTGAAGTGAAAACTATCATTATAATTATGAAAGTTCTATGGATAACTTTTACTTGTGCTTAACAAAGAAGCTCAACTTGTTCACCAAGAATTTTATAGTTCACAAAGAGGCTTTAGGCAACTTTTTTTCTTTTATAAGTGGTTGTAAAGTACCCACTTCAGCTTTCTAGCTAGTCTGCTAATTTCTAAATGGATTAATTTTTAAAATAGGCCTGTTTATAATACTAATTATGTGATTAAAAGCTAAAAAAATTTAAAATACTGGTCAAAATGGCGACTAAGCGATTCGCGTCCGACATTAATAATTTTTTAAAAAAAATTAAAATTATCACATTTATATTGGCATTTGACATCGTGGATGTCGGTTGGGAGTCTTGGTATCGTTGGAAAGATAATAAAAATCCTACAACTTTTATGTTCACTTTTTTGTGAATCTCGTCCGTGAGATCAGATGTTCTGAAATGCGGCTTGAAGTTCTAAAAAATATTGATGCAGAATTAATTTTTTTTGGATAATATAAAATACTCTTATTATATTCTATTTATAAATTGAGTTTGAATCTTTATCAATTCGGTTGAATCTCTACTCTTGATTTGATTTAATCAAAATATTGAATAATATCTGTGAAATAATCTGATAAAAGGTACATGAATGGAAGATAACAAATATAAAATAACAAAATACCTCCACCTATCTTGGTGATGCATGTGGTGGAATCGCATCATTGCGCGGAGTGTAATGTCGGTGGTGCAATGGCGATCGCGAGATGATGTTCTTGATGGTCATCCTCTTCTTCCACTGCCGACGGGTTGTTGCGAATACCAAGTCACATACAGGTATATGGTACCCACGTAGCAAATACGAATACCATACACTCATATGGTGTCATATGGAATGGTGTATTATGTGGGAATTTTGCGTGCCATGGGTGCATCAGAACATTCTCTTGATATATATGAATCGGGGTGGTGAGAGAATGTAATGCATTCGCCCCACCAGTGTCGAGGATGGCATCCATCGAACATGTGTATTGATGATCGAGTATCACTCCACTCTTCCAACATATCGATTAATACTTCAGCCATATCTGCTCTCCCGTGAACATATATCGCGGCATGCGATCGATGTCATATGGCTCAGATGACCCAATCTGATATAAGTTATTCTTTCGCTTTGATCATGAATTTGCCAAATAAGATTACATTAACTTCGACTCACGACTGTAGAAGTCCGCTCATCCATGTACACTCGAGATTGAATGGCATTTCCCAACATACCCGTTCGCAGAAAGCCAACACTAAGCCCATCAATGTAATGGATAATCACATATTAGTCTTCCATGAATGTGCTCCAGCCCATACTGCATAAATGTACACATCGCCATGTTAGGTGCTTTGGTTTGGTGGCTTCAGTAATTCTATAGATGGAGTGCAATTTGGGCAGAGACAACTCCCAAAGTGTAATACTCAGTAACGGTGAATCTTTGAGTGAACCTGACCGCAGTATGGTAGAAGAAATGATCCGATGATAAATAAAATGTGATATCATAGTGAACTCGAGCTGGGTAGATCCAAATAAGAGTCACGATAGTATGTGCGCAGTGGTAAACAAAGCGTGCATCGCTTTGTCCCATCGAAACTTCGGATGTGATCTACGGATGGACAGGATCATGGTAGATGATATGTGGCTCTGGATGTGCTCCGTCCATCATGTCATCATGAAGCCCACCTTCTCCCTCCACAACCAATCTTTACATCATTTGGGCCATCTATCCGGACCTTTTTCATCCATCCTAGTAATCGTCTCTCCGTAGCAAGTGAAATGAATTCGTCAGGGCACCGGCGTTCCAAGTCTTAGTGATGATCAAACTTTATATCTCGAGACACTAATATTGAACTTTGCCTCGCCCCCACAATTTGGTTTTATATCTGATTCGATTGGGTTGTATAAAATCGATAATTCGATGTACATTGTATGACCGATTGGCGAATGAGCGTAAATTGTGACGTCGAATCTTCCATGACTTACTAACCTCTGCATGTAGACGCCATAAATCGTCTAACGTGAGTGAGTGCGCGAAAGTGAATTTAGATTTGTTAGCATATATGACATACTCACATTGTTTGTGATAGGCAGGAGCAAAGTATAATTGTTTCTTGTCACAGCGAAACCTTCTACCATTTCATTTGGAATGCGGTTCTCTCAAAGATTGAATTATCAAGTGGGCCATCAAATGTGGCGTCTGTCCACTCTCCCAGTTGTTTGGGCACTACAAAATAGTCATTCATTATCAGTGTTGTTGGTTGGCGTTCTGTTGACTTTAGATCAAATCTCAACGGGATGGTTACGTATCCCTCAAATCACTCCATGCAGCGTTATCATCCTCTTCCATCACTACTACTCGGCATAGTTTCATATCCTTGGTCTTGAGAGATAGATTAATATCATCTATGCAGGTCCTTGTATAGAACTTGTCAAATATTCATGTTCTCTTGCTCCAGACCCATAATACTCCACCTGAGAAGATAGTGTAATGTTCTCAGTGCTGTTTCGACCTAACTGGCATTCCACTGCACTGTTTATCTCCCTATCACCACACGGCTGTTCGTTAACTTTTACATAAATGAATGTTTCGTCTTTGCATTAAACAACTTACAAACTTATCGAAAATGTGTGTTTGCATCCGTCTTTACGACTACAAGATTAATAGATATTTGTCTTTGGATCAGCGTCAGCGACCTCATTATTATTTTTGTAATTCATCAAATTGAGTCGTGGGATTTGAGTGATTTTTCCCACCAATGTATGTTGGAATGAAGTCGTGGCTTACTCTAAGTTCACACCTAGTAAAGAATATCGCTCTGAATTCATTTTCAATTAGTAACAAAACAACGCTATCTCGTCTCACGATGAATTTGCCAAATAAGTTCAAATCGGGATAGATCAATGATGGGGCTAATACACGCAACTCTGAAATTTAGTATTTAAAAAATTTAAATTGTCGAGAATTATCACAATCAAACAAAGCTTTCACAATTATCGATAAAGTCCTATCGGTAAAGTCCACAATCATCTATTTCATACTACATGTTCTACATCATAATCTTACAAATTCCACAATTATCACATTCAAAGGACACAAACTAGCAAATTACATAAATTCATGTTTATAAAACAATAACTTTGTAAAAAATTGACAAACCAACGCTTCACAATAATCGACCTCATTTCCTTCATCTCACTAAATAATTTACACATTATGCTCTTCATCATAAGCATACTTTCATTTCTTAAAAAAAGCATATTCATAAGCATAAGCATAAGCATCCACCTCAAATTTAACAATTTCCTTCAAAATCTCACTAAATAACATCTAACAAATATTTCCCATCAAATAAATCAAACTAGATCTAAAATTTCTTTTGCATTTTATAAAAATACCTAAATCGTGAAGATCTCTCAAAAGCTACTTCACCGGTGGAAACAACCGAAGGCACAGGCGACCTTCCGGTGACAAGCGGCGTCTTGATGATCGTGAGCACGGATCATAAAGGGAAAAGGAAAAGCGGGAGAAAGCAGAGCTCAGCGTCACTCGGTTCGGCTCTAATTTTAAGTTAGGTCGCCGTGTGACTGGCGTAGCAGCTGTAAATTTTTTTTAGTGTCTTTGTCACATAATTAGTATTATAAACAGGCCTATTTTAAAAATTAAGCCTTCCTAAACTACTTCCTCTATTGGGTTTGATGTGTTATGGATCCCTCTTGGGACAATATCTAACAATATGAGCCCTCCAGAGAATTTTGAATGAATTGACCTTTATTTCTCATATTACACTTTTGTGGTGCTATGACTTTCTTTTACTAGATAAGTTATATAAATATGAGATTCTCTTCAAAGTTTCAAATGTAATTTCTTTTCTATATAAAAATCACTTTTATTTTTTTGAGATTTAAAAATCACTTTTATTTTTTTGTTTTATTTTATTAGAATACTTTTCAAGTGGCATATCATTCAGCTACTCATCCTGAATATTAATAAATTATTTTCATTTTCCTATTAGATGTTAAAGATTAAAGGTAAATCAAAGAAAATTTGTCTAGAAATCTCTCTCTCTCTCTCTCTCTCTCTCTCTCTCTCTCTTTAGCCTCCAATTGGAAACAAATGCAAATCATTAAGTTTTTCTAAAAGAAATGTACTAATGATTTATTTTTAAAATTTTAAGATGATTTGATCATACATCATGGATATAAAAATAATGCTTTAACGTACGTTCAATCAAGCTAGATAGTAACAAAATATTTTTTTTTGGAAGTTATTCACCAATCTTATAGTGGGGATATGTTAATTATTCTTTTTTCTTACATTTTCATCAATGGGTCCCCTTGATATATCAGAGAGCTCATGCGGAAGAAGAATCGAGCAGCGGTCGGTTCCGGTTGCATGTAGAATAAGAGACGGTAGGTAGTAACAAAATATTTCATAATTTAAGGATATTAAAGTACTTAAAACAAAAAAAATAAAAAATAAAAGAGAGTACAATGATAATAAATAATTTCAACTGATTTGATTTGAAAAGATTTTATAGAAGTACGTTTATAGAGAAAAGCACTACAAATTAAATGTTAATTTCTTTATCAATTTTGTTGAATGATAAATCCCATGAAAAGTGACTAAATTTAATCACTATATTGTGATTAAACTGTGGACCTATATTAATAATATTGCATTTAAAAGTAGTATAAGCCTTCTTATGCAACTTCAAAATGCTTGGAGATCAATTGTTTAAAGCCTTTTTTATGTAATTTTTATTTTTATTCAAAGAAGATGAATTTTCTTTTCCGAGGGGAGCTTTCTCAGTGGTTCTAATTAGGTGGCGTAATCTTTCATTAAGAAAAAAATAAATAAATTCAGTAGGGAATCACCTAAATATCTATATTATTTAAATAACCACTCAAAGGAGAAGATAATCAATTTTAAAGAAGGAAGGACGATTAGTTTGGTTTCTAGCGAGTTAACCCATTTAGGTTATGGCTCTTAATAATTAATTTGCCTTGGTTTGCCGAAACCTTTTCGGTGAGTTTGATTAACTCAAGTCAATCAGGTTTGTCTATATATAGAAGACCTGCTCCCTGGACTTCTTAGCTGTATTTATCATTGATTAGTCTAAGATGCCAAAGTTAAATCCCACAAATAACCCACTGTCTCTTAGCTCAGTTGGTGAGCGGCGTAACTGAGTTGAATCTCTTGGGGTGGCTGTCTTTAGGTGGAAATCAGTGGGGGCGCACATGTGGGTGATGAATGTGGCGTAGCTCCGTGGGATTAAGTAACAATATCATGATATAGGTGGGGTGTTGGGTGCATACCCATTCAAAAAAAAAAAAAAATCCCACAAATAGCAAGTGTCCAAAAGGTCAAAGAATCACGTCACATTGAATAACACATCAAACCATTTTTTTTTCTTCTTTAAATCAAGTGGTTCAAGATATTTTTAAATAATTGATGCCACCACCTAAATTATTTACTGTTGGGAAAGAAAAAAAAACACTAGAAATTTTGAGATAATCATAGTCATATTTTTTTTAAAAAATTATATTATTAATAATAAAATTTTAAAACTATAAATAAAATACATTTTAGTTTCTTATATATTTTTGAAATTTTAAAAATTTTAACGGCTAACTGCAGTAGTTTCAAAAACACTGTAAAATTGATGTGAAACCGCCCTTCTACCATAAAATTGAAATTGTTGCTAATGCAATGAAAAGCTGTGCGAAGGGATGGGGGTAAAAGGGCATTTGAGAGGTAAAATCGTGGTGATATTATGATATTTGTCTTGAACCTAATTAATGTTGCTAATTCTTATCTTAAATCAGATCTATATGCGATGTGATTATACATGGTTGATCAATGAAAATAAATTTAAAATAAAATACAAATAATTGAAAAATGCATTCATATTTATTATGCTTGTATGATTTGAAAGATATAAAATAAATTAAATTATAAGATTTAATATCACTTATTGGATCCAAAATTATTTGTGAATTAATTCATTGCTTTAATAGTAAAAAAAAAGAGAATATGAGAAAAATAGCAGATTTAAAGTTTTAAAAAAAAAACTCTAGGATTTCTTTTTAATTGATTCAAGTACAATATATTGAGTAACCCAAACTCTCCTTATAGCCCCCTATTTATGGATTTGGATAAGGATTATTTGAGAGAGGAGAGGTCCACAATGGTAGATTTAGATTTGCACTATAATGATTGGAGACAACTGGAGAGATCCAGAAATTAGTATATATATATATATATAATTCAAAAATTATTTTTTATTATAAAATTTAAATTATAAATTAATTAACTTATAAGAATAATAATTGATAAATTTGTCCTAAATTTATAGTGATTACATAGTTGTAAAAGAGTGAAAAAAATCGCTACTCTCTTCTACTCGAAGTTACTATTAATATTTTGATATGAAATACAGTATAATTGTGCAAAATATCTTAGCCTTACGATTGAGTGCTTCGTTGTTAATCAAGAAGTTTAAGATTTAAATCTTTGCACATATTATATATATTTATACGTCACTAAAACTCCTATCAAATCCTTCAAATGGTATATATTAATTATAACCTTATTCGAAAATAGGCATAGTTTGAAAAACACTTTTATTTAAATTTTACATTTGTTTATATTTTATTTTAAAGTAAATTATATTTGATTATTATTATTATTTTTAAAAATACTCAAAAATATTTTTGAATGTTTTGAGTATTTTTAAACATAATATTATTTATTTTTAAAAATAAAGAATAAAACCATATAAAAGTAAATTAAATAAATATATTTTTTAAAAATATCATAAAAACAAAAAAAAAAAAAAAAAAACAAAAATAGCCTCTTAGTAAACCAGCACTTCAATCAATATAAGTCAAATTTTAAACGTTATTTCGTAGAACTTATATTGAATAGATAAATAAGACCGATTTTTGAAGAACTAATTGACTCTAATATTAATTAAATTGATGATTTCATGATTTCAATCAGATGATTAGAAATAAAATTATTAAATAAATTTTTAAAATAATTAAATTTCATGTCATAAAGTTTTGATTTAGAATAATATTCAAAATATTGAGAAGTGAAGAATCATGAATTAAAATATTGTACATTGAAGTGATTGAAATATCATTATTGTATTATTATTATATCATATAAATCATATCAAAATAATTATTGATATGACATTCAAAATTATACTAGTGTAAGCATCAATCTTGATGTCGAAAGCAATCTGATTACTCAAGTAGCGGATCGGCGTTTATTATCGATCACTGCGTATTTATAGTAATCGGCGTTTTGATGGCGGATCTAACAATCCCAAGATCTCATAATTCGACTTCATTTGAGCATTCAAATACAAAATATATTAGATGATCAAGGCGTCATTTTGAAATTTTGTCCATGGAGGAGTGGTTATTTTGCATGTATTAACGAAGCACCCCAATCTATAAATAGTTCTCATTGGCGGAAAAGCAAAGAGATGAAAGAGCTCTAAAATTTGAAAATCCTCCAAGCATAATCGTTGCCCACTCGGCCGGTCGACCATGCCGGTCGACCTCCAACCCGCCGTAGCCCGGTATGCGCCGTCGGCCCGCCACCACGTCGGTCTCCGATCATTACGGTCATCACCATCATGGGTTCTGCCGTGCGACTGCCGTCATCTGCGGTCACCACCATCGTCGGTCATCTCATTCGCCGATTGCCCTGCAGATCGTATTCGCTGCCGACCACTCATGTGCGCCAACCACCATTGCTGCGCTGCCCATGCCGTCGATCATTGCTGTCATCGCAGGTTTGGTCATCCCGTGACCATCGTCGGATCTCGTCGGTCACCACCGTATGGCGATCATCCCCGTACTGCGGCATTCGCAGCGTTATTCACGTCGCCGATTCGCATTCTACCATTCAGCTATCATCGGCCACAATCGATATCATCATCGCCATTCATTCATTTGGTTATCTCTCCAGGTCGTTGGTCACCATTGTAGACCATTGTCATCGCCACCATGCATTCTTGTCGAGCGTCGCCGATCACCCGACCATCGTGACCATCTCAGGTATAGATGACCATTATCATCGTCACTCACCTGTTCACCATCAACTACTACTTAGTAAGCTATTCTGGCCTAACCATTTATCTGGGTTGTTGTCGATTCGGATTCTCATTGTCGCCTTCATATATTATGTAATCTGTTATCGGGAAAATTTTGTACTTTGAAAAGATACATAGTGGAAAATTTTTTTGCTAAATGGCTTTCCTTTTTTTTGAGGTTTTCCACATAAAAATTCTTGAGTTATTAATTCTTCAAACGTCATTATTGTCTTTGGATTTTGACAAAGCTAGTAAACTTTTATTCTACCGCATGATTTTCTACCCACAACAATTATAATATTTATTCGAATAGTTTAAATATTGAACTTCTCCTTCTTATTAAGTATTCGATTCTATTTTCAAAATCTTAATAAATACAACACTCAATATCAATATTTACCTTAATTATTTTAAAAGGTTTTATATCAATCATCATTGTTAATTTTGTTTTAAATTTCAGCTTGTTTAACTTTAAATGAAAGTAACTTTGTTGTGGCACAAATTTGCCCTATTCAGATTAGGCTTAATTATCTTGCTTTTAAATCTCTTTGCTATGTATTTTCTATCGTATTTTGTATATGTTTTTTTGGACACATTCTCTCGAATAAATAATTTTTAAACCCTAATAAATTGAGTCCATAACCTATGTTTTTAAAAAGCAACTTAAAGCTATTTTACTACTTAATATATGCTAAAACATGCCATAAAATACTCTTCTGTGAGCAATCACATGAATATTAGCTACAAAGCCACTGGGTCTCTTCATTTTATTTCTTCAACAACTTCTCACAGTGAAAGTGTTTAAAAAAAAAATATTCCCATTAACTATAATTGCTGCCTACAATAAGCCTTGGTACAATCAAGGAAACATCATGCAACTTGTGATAAAATAGAATGATGAACCCTAAAAGCACCTAATAATCATGATGAAGATGATCAAAATCTTTAAAATCTATCAAAAAAAAAAAAAATTATAATGCCCAAGTTTTATGAAAACTCGTAGAAATTTAAGATTATTACTTAAAAGCTTGATATGACTCTCAAAATACCACTAGTCTTGATGTGTGATATGATTTTGAGTGAACCGTCGAGAAACTTAAAATATCATTAGAATTTTGGGACATCAATTAAATCCCAAAACAAATTCAAATCAAATATGGAGTGTTTATAGTCAAAGCGTCTCGACGGCCTAACGAGCCTAAGATCTCATAATTCGACTTCATTTGGGCATCCAAATGCTCAAAATACATCAAATGATCGAAGGAATCATCTGGCGTCAGATCGAGGGGGTATGGCTTTACATGAATTACAAGAATGCTCCTCCCATAAATAGACCTTCATTCCTCACATGAAAAAAAAAAGGCCAAGCCGAGTGAAGTGAAGTGAAGTGAAGAAGAAGAGGAGCTGAAACAAGTAAAGAAGAGGAGGTGCAGCAAGGAAGAAGAGGAAGAGGAACAAGGAAGAAGAGGAAGAGTCAGAACAAGGAAGAAGAGGAAGAGCAGAAAAGGAAGAAGAGGAAAGAACAAGGAAGAAGAGGAAGAGTCAAGCGGGGAAGAAAAGAAAGAGTCCAAGCAAGGAAGAAAAGGAAGAACATGAAGCGAGGAAAGAGGAAAAGCCAGTGAGGAGGAAGAGAGAGCTCTGAAGCTTGAAGATCCTCAAGCAAGATCGCACTAAACAAGATCGCACTCCCTCGGCCATCATCAAACCGCCACCCACCGTCGATCCTATTTGTACCCTGTATCCCCGAGTTACCGCATCTCCACCATGATGTAATTACAACGATCATTGTTACATGGTTATTCTCCTCTCCCATATACAATTCTGTAATCCCGTTATCGGGAAGACTTTGTACTCAAAAGCATACACAGTGGAAGCTTTTTTTTGGGCTAGGCCCGTGGTTTTCCCTCTTTCAGATTTTCCACGTTAAAATTGCAGGTGTCTCTTGTTCGCTCTTTAATTATCTGTGTGTCTTTGGACTTCACAACAAGGCTAAAGTAAACTTTCACTCTCTCTGTGGTTTTTAGCATAGCAGGTTTGGCCGTCGTGGGATGAAAACCCTTCAACCACAATTTTGTGAACATCCGCGTTATGGCCAATAGGCACAACACTCTGGTGCACTCCCAACTCGACTCATTCTCAAAACCCATCGAACCAAGGGCCAGTTTTTGCCTCACTCTCCCCGATAGCATGACCTTGTTGAGGAGAAACAGAATCTCTTTGGAAGATGGGTGTCAGGTCAGAATGGAGGAGTCTCAAAAGCAAGATGATCCGACTTTTGCAAGGACTACAACGAGTTACTACGGCAAACATATCTCTCAAGATCGGTCGTTGCGGGAAGAGGTCAAAATGCTAATCCTCCCGGAGTTCCTCGCATGGAGACCGTACGATCTCCTTGACCGCTAGTTCCTCATCCATCGCGTGCGACTCAACCGTTACTAATCCACCGTCATTGTTGATAGCTTCACACATTCTCATCACTTTCGTCGACATTGAGAATGACGCTTAATACAAGATGAATTTCACCTTCAAGATAGAAATCATCTTCACCCACGTGGTTATGAGGAGTCCTCACCTTTAGGCTGAAGCCATTCTTGATATCCAATTCCGTAGGTTTCAAGCTTGAGCAACAGCCCGACCCACGAACACATCGACCATTCTGGGACTATCATGCATATCAACGAGCTCACGACAGCTTTGTCGGTCTTTCCGTTACCCTCAAAGACAAGCTTCGCACTTGGTTCTACTCTCTTCCAGGGGATCCATCCATACCTTTAAGCAACTTCGCCCGAGGTTCTTTGTAGAGCGATTCATTACAAATCGAGAATCATTAAGGATTCTCCCATCTTTCCGGTATTCAAGCGAGCGGGTGAATCACTCAAAGAATACTTCAGAGGTTCTCCTTAGAAGCTCGCCAAATACAGAGTAGACCACGAACTATTAAGAGGAGTTTTCTTGGAGGACTCCGTCTAGGGCCTTTCTATTTGTCGTTAATGTGGGACACGGTCCGCTCATATCTTAGTTCATGTATAGAAGCACAAATCTCGCCGATGAAGCTATTAATGCCCATCGCAAATAATTTGAATAATATCAGGAAACACAAAAGCACCTAGGAAATGCGGACAGGGCCCATCAAAAGCGACAAGATAGTGTGATCTTCCTCCGACCTCCATATCAATCGACTCAAGCGAACATGCCTTCAACGGGGCAACTCTTAATCTCAAAAGATTATCCAAATCAAAATTACGGATATCGATTGATTATTAGTTGAAAAATAAACAATACCATTGAAAAGGCAAAGATCAATGACCGACTCGGCTACAAGCTCAAACAAATATTTAATTGACCTCTTCCATACGGGTTAGCGTCGAATAATATTCCGACCAACAACCTCGGACAAAGCGTCTTTGGTGGACTTCTCTGACCTCTTCCATGCGGGTTAAGCGTCGAGCAAAACTTCACTAACAACCCGGATAGGTCAAAGCGTCTTTGGTGGACTTCCGACCTCTTCCATGCGGGTTAATGATCGAGCAAAAACTCTGACAAACAACCCAGGATAGGTCAAAACGTCCTTGGTGGACTTCCCACGGCCTCTTCCATACGGGTTAATGTCATCGAGCAAAAACTCTGACAAACAACCCAGGAAAGGTCAAAAGGTCCTTGGTGGACTTCTCACGGCCTCTTCCATACAGGTTAGCGTCGACGAATAATATTCTGACCAGCAACCTAGGAAAGGTCAAAACTTTATACCCACTCCACACAGGTTAAGGTCATCGGGTAACACCCTGACAAACAACTTCGGATGGGTCAAAATCCTCGTGGATTGATTATATCCATAACGTGCAAGTTAACAACATCATTATCAAGTTGAACCATCGCACAATATTCGCGGTCACCACCATAGTTGCGTCCTCCGTGCTACAGGCGTCCGTCGACTACCGTCGTCGATTGCGCTGCCACCACCCGTCGGGCGCCAACCATAATCGTCGGTCACCGTCGCCGACTATCAATGCCAGTCTCCACCATCGCTGACTATCGTCGTCGGCAATCTTTGCGGTCACCACTATCATCGCCGGCAATCTTCGCCGGTCACCACCATCGTCACCGGACACTGCTGCCGACCATCGCCGATCTTCTCCGTCGCTGGCCATTCTCGTCGGACATCGCCATGAACCCTCATCTCCATCGCGGGCCTCGCCTCCCTCCGGATGGTCGCGAGGCCATCCGGAACCACGGCGTATGCCGTGGGCCTTGATCGCCCTCGACGGCCAGAAGCAGAAAGCGAGTCGCCGGACGAAGCGGCGAACCGGCGTATGTCAGTGGGCCTTGATCGCCTCTAACGGACGGTCAAGCCGGCGAAGCCGGGCGAACGTGTACCGGGGACGCGTATGCGTGGGCCTTGATCGCCTAACAGACGGTCCGAGCCAATCGCCGGACGGCGGTGCGTACACGTATCTGCGGGCGCGATCGCCTCCCCAACGGTTCCGAGGCCGATGGCGGACGAGCGATGGCGGAACCACGTATGCTGCAGTGGGCCTTGATCGCCTCCAACGACGGTCAAGCGAGGCCGGTGAACGGCCCATGCCGGAACCGACGTATGCGTGGGCGAACCGGTCCGACGGTAGATGGCGGAACCGACGTATGTGCAGGGGCGGATTGCCTCTAACCAGACGGTCGACGAGGCCGATGGCCGAGCAGGCGGTAAAGCCGGAACTCCCATGTATCGAGTGGGCCTTGAACCGGTCAGCAGGCCGATAAACCGGACGAGGCCGATCGCCGGTAAACTGTGGGCCTTGATCATCTCAGACGGTCCGACGAGGCCGATAGAACGAGGTAAGCGGAACCCGACGGTATCGTGGGCCGAACGACGGTTCGACGATGCCGATAACGGACGGTGCGTGGAGCGCGTATGTACCTGGGCCTTGATCGCCTCATAACTCGGAAGATCGGACGAGGCCGTAACCGATCGTATCTGGTGGGCCTTGATCGCCTCATAACGGTCCGAGGCCATAAAGCTGGGCGGCCGACCGACGATATCGTGGGCGATCGCCTCTAACGGACGGTCCGAGCGGCAGACGGCGGTGAACCGGAACTACGGTACAGGCCTTGACGCCCTAACCCAGACGGTCAAGGAGGCCCGTCGCCGGAGTCGGTAAAGCTGAACCGCGATGTATGTACCGTGGGCCTTGATCGCCTCCTCAATCGCCTCCCTGAACGCCTCTTGATCGCCTTATTGCCTCAAAGGACCCTCACTCAAGAAGAGGGAAAGGTCGCCTCTCTCTCTCTAGGGAATTTATAGCCACGGGGACAAAAGGGTAAAATCCCTCAAAAATGGCAAAACTTCTCAAAATGGCTCAAACTACTCAAAAATGGCTCAAACTCCTTGAAAAATGGCTCAAAACTCCTCAAATGAAACGGCCCCCTGATTCGGGCGGACCCGCTGACCACCCCCGACATCCGACCACCATCGCGGGCAGACGTTCGCCGAGCCGTCATGACCGGCGTAGATCGACCACGCGGCCCGACATCGACCCGACCGCTCACGCGCCATCCCGTAGTTAGAGTGGCGACGACGCCGCAGTCAGGCCTGGCGGATACGAAAACTTCCTCGGTATCCAAATAAATCTGTAACCTCAAAATCATGCCTACGCTACACATCTACTTCCCTAATCATAATTTTGTATTTTATGATGATTTCTTCTCTCAAAATGTATGATTCATGGCACGCGTTTGTTGAAGAATTCGTTATTTTCGAGCATTTGACACATATATTTTTGAATGATTAAGCTAATGTCATCCAAAAATAGGGGGGCAATTGATATGACTCTCAAAATACCACTAGTCAAAGCACAAATCTTGATGTCGAAAGCGATATGATTTTGAGTCAAAACCGAGATCAAGCACTTAAAATATCATTAGAATCTTTGGGACATCAATTAAATCCCAAAATATCAAATATGGAGTGTTTATATAAATCAAGGCGTCGAGAATCTAACAAGCTGATCTCATAATTCCGACTTCATTTGGGCATCCAAATTCTCAAAATACATCAAATGATCGAAGGAATCATCCTCAGTCGAGGTGAGTCTACATGAATTTACATGAATTCTGCCCCTCTATATAAATTAAGTGAAAGGAAGAAGAGGAAAAGAGTAAGGAAGAAGAGGAAGAAGTAAGGAAGAGTCAGAAAGAAGAGGAAGAGAGAGGAAGAAGGAAGAAAGGAAGAAGAGGAAGAAGAGTGAGGAGGAAGAGAGCTCTGAGGAAGAATCCTCCAAGGCTCGAATCGCCTGGCAGATCGCCCTCAAGATCATCAACCACCCACTGTCCTTATTTGTACCCGTATTCCCACCGGTTACCCGCATCTCCACCACATCGTATACAACCTGATCATTGTTACATGGTTATTATTCCTCACCTCTATTCTAATCCGTTATCGGGAAGACTTTGTACTCAAACAGGATACGTGGAAGCTTTTCTTGGGCTGCCAGGTGGTTTTCCCTCTTTTTGAGGTTTTCCACGTTAAAATTGCAGTGTCTCTTGTTGCTCTTTAATTATCTCTGTCTTTGGACTTTGGCTGCAAAAACTTTCACTCTCTCATTTGGTTTTAACGCAAACAAAGCTTATGAGAAAAGATACATGCTATGTAAACTCTACAATCATGTAGACATATGTATATATTTTATATTGGCTAATAATCTGATCTTTAATAACAATTGAAAGAAAAGAAGAAAATTCACGATATAATTTATATGTTTGAAAAAAAAAGGTCTAATTTGAAAAATCTTATAATGCATGAATTTTAAAGCACTTTTGAGAGGTTTAGAATATCAAATGCTTGTATACTTCATTTTTATTATATCCAAAATTTTATGAGGGTGGTTCAATAGGACATGGAGTGTGAATTAACTCTTTAAAATGAAGGTCCAAATAAGAAGAAGCTCATAGTGGGTTTCTATTGAGGTGTGAAAGATTGAACCATAACCCACTTCAGAAGGGGAGAAAAGACTAATGATCTACTAGAGTAAAATGTTAGAGCAATTAAATATATAATGCATTTTTTAGTGTGAAAAATTATGTTTTAATAGAAACTTTATAGTTAAATATACTCTAGTCGGTGAACTCCATGATAGGTAACCTTCTATAAATTGACATTAAGAATGATAAAATTATGATATTTAACTTGGTATTAGAAATATTTATTCAATAACACAATTCTTTAAATAAAGTCATTACATTTAGTATTAAAATTAATCCTCTTTTTGTATATGTTGTTGTGGGCTCCAAAAATTACTCGATCTCTCAATGAAAGAGTTAATTAGATGTAGATGAGATTTTCAGAAGGCAGATGGAATAGTAGATAAGACACTACCCAAATATTTAGCTCTCATTTTGTGAGGACTTTAGATATAGTTCGGGTTTCTATGGCACAAGCCCTTAGTTAATTACCCTCTCGGTGAGTGAGAGAGAACTTTCGATTAAATTTAGTTAGATAACAATATGGCGTATAGTAGCGTGGAGTTTGAGTTTAAATTATGAAATTCATCATTTAAGCTTAAACTAGATAGTTGGGGGAATGATGAGGTGCCCGATCTAGATCCCATGGTTTCATCATCCCTGGCAGTCGCGGTCCCTAGTGTACTTAGTCAGAGGAGATAGTCAACTCAACCTGACAGAAGGATCCTCATCAGCAACACATGGGTTACATTATCCAAGAAATTCTTGTAGACCTGGGGTGGTGTTTGTCTAAGGAGACAATCTTAAGTCTACCTTAGCTGACAGAGGAGTGTTTGCCTATCAAGTATATCCTATGATTCATAACTCAAGGAGAGCTATTGGGAGCATATAGACTCTGATCGTGATCGTAATATAATGGAA
>JAKCPB010000732.1:0-145181 GCA_021442155.1 Cymbidium sinense | reverse complement strand
AGCCAAACCAAATAACTAATAAACTAATAAGAACCAATAATAACCAACTAAACCCACAACCAAATAACCAATAAAACTAAACTAATAATAAGCAACTAACTAATAACTATTAATAATATACTAAATAAACTAATAACTAATAACTAATAACTAACTAAAAAACCTACTAATAAACTAATAGATATAAAAAAAACTAAACTAATTAATAAACTAGTAAAAACTAATAATAAACTTAATAAACTAATAAATTAACTAATAACTAATAAACTAACTAACTAATAATAATAAACTAATAAACTAATAACTAATATTAATAAACTAATAAACTAACAATTAATAATAATAACTAGATATAATAACCAAAACTAATAAAAACTAAAGAATAACTAATAATAAACTAATAAAAATAATAAATAATAAATAATAATAACCTAAACTAATAAATATAATAAACTAAAAACTAATAAACTAATAACTAAATAATAACTAAACTAAAACTAATAATTAAACAAATAATAATAATAATAATAATAATAACTAATAAAACTAAAACTAACTAACTAATAAATAACTAATAAATAAACTAAATAACTAATAAACTAATAATAACTAAACTAATAACTAATAAACTAAACTAATAACCTAAAAAACTAATAACTAAATAATAACTAATAAACTAATAACCTAATAAAAATAATAAAACTAATAATAACTAATAACTAATAAAACCTAATAATATAAACTAATAATAAACTAAAAAAACTAATAACTAAATAAAAACTAAAAACTAATAAAACTAACTAAACTAATAAACTAATAACTAATAATAACCAATAATAATAAAAATAAACTAAACAAACTAATTAATAAACTAACTAATAATAACTAATAATAATAAACTAAATAACTAAACTAATAACTAATAAAACTAACTAATAATAAAACTTAAAAAATAATAAACTAATAAACTAACACTAATAATAATAACTAAACTAAATAACTAATAAAACTAATAATAATAATTAATAAATAACTAACCTAACTAGAGCTAATAACTAATAACTAATAATAAACTAAAAAAAACTAATAATAACTAAAACTAATAATAATAATAACTAACTAATAACTAATAAAAATTAAACTAATAAATAACTAATAAAACTAAAAAACTAATAACTAAAATAATAATAAAATAAATAATAACTAATAACTAACTAACTAATAAACTAAAAGCTAAACTAATAATTAATAATAACTAATAATAACTAATAATAACTAACAATAATAATAACTAAATAATAAAGCTAATAAAAAACTAAAATAACTAATAATAAACCTAATAAAACTAAATAACTAAACTAACTAAAAACTGAATAAACTAATAACTAAATGAACTAATAAACTAACTAGTAAATAACTAACTAATAAAAACCTAATAAAACTAATAACTAATAAACTAATAAAATTAATAACTAAATAACTAATAAAAATAATAAACTAAAACTAACTAATAACTAACTAATAAACTAAACTAATAATTAAAACTAACTAAATAAAACTAAAATAGTAACTAAATAACTAAACTAGTAATTAAACTAATAATTAATAACTAATAAAAACTAACCTAATAATAATAATAAATAATAATAATAATAATAATAATAATAATAATAATAAGCTAATAAAACAAATAACTAAACTAAATAAAATAAAACTAACTAATAAATAATAGTAAAACTAAATAACTAAACTAATAATAATAATATAATAAAACTAATAAAACTAATAACTAAAACTAATAAGTAAAAAATTAACAAACTAAATAACTAAACTAAAATAATAAACTAAAACTAAAAACTAAATAACTAAACTAATAAGCTAAAATAAATAACTAAACTAATAACTAATAAACTAAAATAATAAACTAAATAATAAAACTAATAAATAACTATATAACTAATTAATAATAAAAACCAAAACTAATAACTAAATAACTAAACTAAAACTAATAACTAATAAAATAACCTAACTAATAGTAACTAATAAACTAAAAACTAATAATAACTAATAATAATAAACTAAAAACTAATAAAACTAGCAAATAAAACTAATAAAAACTAACAAACTAATAAACTAATAAAAACTAAAAAACTACCTAATAAAATTAATAAATAGAAAACTAATAAAATTAATAAATAATTAACTAATAACTAACTAATAAATAATAACAAATAACTAACTAATAATTAAATAATAAAATAACTAAAACTAAAATTAATAACTAAATAACTAACTAAATTAGACTAAAAAACTAACTAATAATAACTAATAAAACTAAATAACTAACTAAAATAACTAAACTAAATAACTAACTAAAATAACTAAACTAAATAACTAATAAAATAAACTAATTATAATAAACTAATAAAAACTAATAATAATATCTAATACTAATAATAAGATTAAAAACTAACTAAAAATAATAACTAATAATAAAACTAACTAAACTAACTAAACTAATAATAAAACTAATAATAACCTAATAATAACTAATAAACAATAAACTAAATAAACTAATAACTAAAACTAATAATAATAATAACTAAAACTAAACTAACTAAAAACTAATAAACTAAATACAAATTAATAACTAATAACTAAAACTAATAACTAATAACTAATAATAAATAACTAAACTAAACCTAAAAACTAAACTAACTAACTAATAACTAATAACTAAACCTAATAACCTAATAAAACTAACTAAAACTAAGAAAACTAACTAATAAAATAACCTAACTAATAAACTAAAAAAACTAACTAACTATCTAATAACTAAAAACTAAAACTAATAACTAACTAATAATTAAATAAACTAACTAATAACTAATAAACTAAAATTAAATAATAACTAACTAAATAAAACTAATAAAACTAATAATAATAATAACAAATAACTAAACTAAACCTAATAACTAAACTAAAAACTAATTAAATAACTAACTAATAATAACTAAACCTAATAACTAATAACTAACTAAATTAATAAATAATAAACTAAACTAATAAACTAATAACTAAATAAAAATAATAAACTAATAAAACTAAACTAATAACTAATAACTAAACTAATAAAATCAATAAACTAATAAACTAACTAATAAAAACTAATAACTAACTAAACTAATAATAAACTAATAATAAACATAAAAAACTAAACTAATAACCTAATAAACTAATAACTAACTAATTAATAATAACTAAACTAACTAAACTAACTAACTAATAACTAATAATAACTAAACTAATAAACTAATAACTAACAAATAATAACTAACTAAATAACTAACTAAAAACTAATAATAATAATAACTAAATAATAATAATAACTAAACTAATAAAAACTAATAAAACTAATAACTAACTAAATAACTAATATTAAACTAATAAAACTAAAACTAAACCTAAACTAATAAACTAAAACCTAATAACTAAAATAAAATTAATAACTAATAAAACCTAAAAAACTAATGAACTAATAAACTTATAAAAATTAACTAACTAATAACTAAAAAATAACCAACTAATAATAACTAATAACTAATAATCATAAATTAATAAACAATTAAACTAATAATAACTAACTTAATAATTAAAAATAATAACTAAATAACTAACCGAAAACTAAAATATTAAACTAATAAACTAATAATAAACTAATAGATAAACTAATTTATAAAACTAAATAAACTAATAACTAAACCTAATAACTAATAAATTAAAACTAACTAATAATAAATAAACTAATAAACTAATAACAAAATAAATAAAAATTAGATAAATCAATAACTGATAATAAAACTTAAAAACTAATAATAACTACTAACTAATAAAATAACTAAACTAATAATACATAATAATAATAACTAACTAATATAACTAAAAGCTAATAAACTAATAACTAATAATAAAAACTAATAAAACTAATAACTAAAGAAACTAATAAACTTAAAATTAAAACTAATAAACTAATAATAATAATAATAATAATAATAATAATAATAATAAACTAAACTAAAAACTAATAATAAAATAAATATCTTATAACTAACTAATAAAAAAACTAATAAACTAAAACTAATAACCTAAACTAATAAACTAAGTAACTAATAACTAAGAAAAAGATAAAAACTAATAATAAAATCTAGCTAATAATAACTAATAATAACTAACTAACCAATTAACTAATAACTAATAGTAATAATAAACTAAACTAATATAACTAATCATAATTAACTAATAAACCAAACTAATAACTAACTAATAAAACTAATAACTAATAATAACTAATAATAAACTAATAAACTAATAACTAACTAATAATAATGACTAACTAATAATAACTACTAAATATATAAAAAACTAATTAAAACTAAAAACTAATAATTGATAACTAAATTAATAAATAATAATAATAATAATAAACTTAATAAAATAAAAAAATAATAAACTAATAAATTAAACTAATAACTATAAAATAATGAAAACAACTAAACTAAAGAACTAATAAAACCTAATAACTAAACTAAACAACTAATTAATAATAAAACTAACTAATAACTAACTAATAATAATAACTAAACTAATAAAATAAAATTAATAAAACTAAACTAATTAATAATAATAATAAATAAATAATAACTAATAAAACTAATAATAATAACTGATTAATAAACTAAATAAGTAACTAAAAACTAATAAAACTAAAGTAATAACTAATAAACCTAAAAATAATAATCATAAACTAATAACTATAATAACTAACTAAAAACTTAAAAAAAACTAACTAATAATAAAAACTAATAACTAATAAACTAATAACTAATAAACTAATAACTAAAGTAATAATAACTAAAAACTAAACTAATAACTACTCTAATAATAACTGATAACTAAAAAACTAAACTAATAAAACTAATAACTAATAAACAAACTAAAACTAGTAAAACTAATGATAATAAAACAAACTAATAAAAAATAATAAGAACAAAAAACAAAATAACTAAAAACTAATAACTAAAATAATAATAATAACTAAAATAATTAAACTAAATAACCATAAATAACTAATAATAACTAACTAATAACTAATAACTAATAAATAAACTAATAAAATTAATAACTAAATAACTAACTAATAACTAAAACTAATAATAACTAACTAAATAATTAAATAATAACTAAACTAATAACTAAATAAACTGACAAACTAATAAACTAGCTAACTGATAAAACTAATAATAACTAAAAACTAATAATAATAATAATAAATAACTAAACTAATAAAACCAAATAACTAATAATAATAATAACTACTAATAACTAATAAAATTAAACTAATAAAACTAATAATAACTAACTAAGAATAATAATAACTAAAAATAACTAATAAGAATAAACTAATAACTAAAAATAATAATAAACTAAATAACTAATAATTAAATAACTAAACTAAAACTAACTAATAACTAACCTAAATCTAAACCTAATAATAATAAACTAAATAAATAACTAATAACTAAACTAACTAACTATTAATAAACAAAATAACTAATAATAAACTATAAAACTAAAATAATTAATAAAACTAAACCATATAATAATAATGAAAACTAATAACTAACTAATAGCTAACTTAATAAACTTAACTAATAATAATAATAATAATAATAATAATAATAATAATAATAATAATAATAATAATAATAATAATAATAATAATAATAATAATAATAATAATAATAATAATAATAATAATAACCAACAATAACTAATAACCAAAATTAACTAATAAAAATAAATAACTAAGTAATAAAACCAAAAAACTAATAACCAAACTAATAACTAATAAACTAAACTAACCATAACTAACTAATAACCAACTAATAATAATAAAAATTATAACTAAAACTAAAACCAATAACTAATAACCAATAACCAATAATTAATAAATAACTAGTAAACTAATAACTAATAATAACTAATAAACCAATAATAACCAAAAACTAATAAATAATAAAAAAAACCAAAAAATTAATAACCAATAAAACCAAATAATATAATAACTAATAACTAACTAATAACTAAATAACCAATAATTAATAACCATAATAATAACCAAAAAACTAACTAATAATAAAAAAAATTAATAATTAACTAAAAAAACTAATAACTAACTAATAAAACTAATAATAATAATAATAATAATAATAATAATAATAACAACTAAACTAAATAAATAAATAATAAAATAATGATAACTAATAATAAAACTAACCAAATAAATAAAAACTAAACTAATAACTAATAATAAACTAATAACCTAACTAATAATAACTAACTAATAATTAAAACTAATAATAACTAAAAAAACTAATAATAACTAACTAAAACCTAATAACTAATAATAATAACTAAACTAATAATAACAAAATAACTAAACTAATAACTAATAACTAACTAACTGATAATAAAAACTAACAAAAAATTAATAATACAACTAAATAAAAACTAAACTCATAACAATAAATAATAAACTAATAATAACTAATAACTAATAACAATAATAATAACCTAATTTAACTAAAAATTAATAACAATAAACTAATAAACTAAAAACAAAAAGTAAAACCTAAAAAACTAATAGATAATAAACCTAATAATAACTAATAAAAAACTAACCTAAAAACTAATAAACTAACTAAAACTAAATAAACTAAACTAATAAATTAATAACTAATAACTAATAACTAATAACTATAAACTAATAATAATAAAACCAAACTAATATTAACTAAACTAAAAAAATTGAAAAACTAAATAACTAAAAACTAACTAACTAAAAACTAATAACTAAACTAACTATTAACTAAAAATAATAATAAAACTAACTAACTAAAACTAATAAAACTAAACTTAAAACAAACTAATTAAAACTAAACTAAAAACTATCTAATAATAACTAACTAATAATAAACTAACTACAATAATAACTAATAAACTAATTAATAACTAATAATAATAAACTAATAAAAACTAATAAAATAAACTAACTAACTAATATCTAACTAACTAAACTAATAACTAATAAGCTAATAAACTAAACTAAACTAATGAAACTAACTAACTAATAAACTAATAACTAATAAAATAATAAACTAATAAACTAATAAATAATAACTAACTAAATTAATAAAACTAACTAACTAATAAATAATGGCCTAATAAAATAAATAACTAAATAATAATAAAATAACTAATTAAAACTAATAACTAAACTAATAACTATAAATAACTGAACTAATAAACTAAATAAAACTAAACTAATAACTAATAAACTAATAACTAATAAAACTAAAACTAATAACTAATAAAACCTAACTAATAAACTAATAAACTAACTAAAATTAATAACTAATAAATAACTAATAGCTAATAAAAAGTAATTAAACTAAACAACTAATAATAATGAAAGTAAAACTAATAATAATAACTAAACTAATAACCAATAAATAATAAAACCTAAAAAACTAAAACATAAACTAAATAATAAACCTAATAAACTAAAAACTAATAATAACTAATAATAACTAAAATTAAACTAATAATAAAACCTAAATAATAACTAAACTAACTAAATAATAAAACTAACTAATAAAAAATTAATAATAACTAATAACTAACTAAATAAATAAATAACTAATAACTAAAAAACTAATAATTAAACTAATAACTGACTAAATAACTAACTAATAATAAAACTAACTAATAATAAGCTAATAACTAATAACTAAACTAATAAATTAATAACTAAAAAAATAAACTAACTAACTAAAACAAATAATAATAAACTAACTAAAATAACATAATAAAACTAAACTAATAATAACTAACTAATAAACTAAAACTAATAAAATAATAAATAAACTAACTAAAACTAAATAAACTAATAAACTAATAACTAATAACTAATAAACTAATAATAATAAAACCTAACTATTAATAACTAAACTAAAAAAAATAAATAACTAAATAACTAAACTAACTAACTAACTAAAAACTAATAACTAAATTAACTAATAACTAATAAAACTAACTAACTAATCTATAAAACTAAACTAAAAACAACTAATAATAACTAAACTAATAACTAACTAATAATAAACTAACTATAATAAAAACTAATAAACTAATTAATACCTAATAATAATAATAAACTAATAAAAACTAATAAACTAAACTAACTAAAACTAAACTAACTAACTATTGTTTAACTAACTAAACTAATAATTAATAACTAATAATAATAAAACTAATAATAAAACTAAACTAAAAACTATAGCTAATAACTAATAACTAATAAACCAATAAACTAAACTAAACTAATGAAAATAACTAACTAATAAACTAATAAACTAATAAACTAATAAACTAATAAATTAATAACTAATAATTAAATAATAATAAACTAACTAAACTAATAAAACTAACTAACAAATAAATAATGACCTAATTAACTAAATAACTAAATAATAATAAAATAACTAACTAAAACTAATAATTAAACTAATAACTAATAATAACTAATAATTATAAATAATTAAACTAATAAAATAAATAAAACTAAACTAATACTAATAAACTAATAATTAATAAAATTGAAACTATTGACTAATAATAACAAATAACCTAAACTAAATAACTAATAATAATAACTAAAACTAAAACTAATAAACTAATAAAATAACTAAACTAACTAAACTAAATAACTAAACTATTAAACTAATAATAAAATAAATAAACTAAACTAATAACTAATAATAATAACTAATAATTAATAATAAAACTAAAACTAATAATAAACTAATAACTAATAACTAACTAAAACCAAAATAGAAACTCATAACTAATAATAACTAATAAACTAACTAAATAACTAACTTAACTAAAAAATTAATAAAACCTAATAAATAACTACTAAACCTAATAAAAACTAATAATAATGAACTAATAATAATAATAACTAATAACTAACTAAAATAATAACTAAACTAACTAATAATAACTAACTAATAACTAAATAAAAAACTAAATAAAATAATAAACTAATTACTAAACTAATAATAATAATAACTAATAAAAACTAAACTAATAACTAATAATAAATAACTAAATAAAATTAATAATAATTACTAATAAAATTGACTAATAACAAAAATAATAAACTAATAACTAATAACTAATAACTAGAATAAATAACTAACTAATAAAACTAAACTAATAAATAATAAAACTAATAATAATAACTAAACTAATAATAACTAAACTAATAAACTAAAACTAAATAATAAAACTAAAACCTAATAATAACTAAAAACTAAACTAATAAACTGACAAACTAATAAAAACCTAATAACTAAACTACCAAAATAAATAATTAATAATAATGAACTAATAACTAAAACAAATAAAACTAACTAATAATAATAATAAACTAACTAAACTAATAATTAAAAACTATACTAATAATAATAAAACTTAAACTAATAACTAAATAACTAAATAACTAACTAATAACTAATAAATAAAATAATAAACTAATAACTAATAACCTGATAATAATAATAAAAACTAAACTAAAACTAATAAAACTAATAATAACCTAAACTAATAAAATCAATAATAATAAACACATAATAATAATAAATTAATAACTAAAATAATAACTAAACTAATAATTATAAAACTAAATAAATAAATAAACTAATAACTAATAATAACTAAACTAATAATAATAAACTAAAACTTAAAAACTAATAACTAATAATAATAAACTAACTAATAAAACTAAAACTAAATAAACTTATAACTAACTAATAAAACTAACTAATAAACTAAAACTAATAATAAAACAAAAACCTAAACCTAAACTAATAAAAATAATAATAACTAATAATAACTAATAACTAAAACTAATAATAAACTAATAACTAATAATAAAACTAATAACTAAATTAATAACAAACTAAACTAAAATCTAAACTCTAAATAATAACTAAAATAACTAAACTAATAACAAATAAATAAACCTAAATAACTAAACTAATAAATAATAATAAACTAACTAATAAGAATCTAATAACTAATAATATTTAAATAAAACTAAACTAAAAATTAATAATAATAACTAACTAAAACTAATAACTAATAATTAATAATAAAGCTAACAAACTAACTAACTAATAAAACTAATAAACTAATAACTAACTAAAAACTAATTATAATAATAAACTAATATTAATAAATAATAAATAATAAATAATAATAAACTAATAAATAATAACTAAACTAAATAATAAAATACTAATAAAACTTTAATAAATAAATAACTAAACTATTAATAAATTAATAACTAATAACTAAATAAATAACTAAACTAATAACCAATAAAACTAAAAACAAACAAACTAATAAAATTAAACTAATAAACTACCTAATAAACTAAAAAATTAAACTAAACTAATAAACTAATGAACTAATAACTAATAACTAAAATAAAAAAACTAAACTAACTAATAACTAATAATAAAACTAAACTAACTAATAACTATTAACTAAACTAAAACTTAAAAACCTAACTAATAACTAAACTAATAACTGAAACTAAATAAATTAATAAACTAATAACTAATAAAAACTAATTAAACTAATAAATAATAACTAATAATAATCTAATAACTAAGCTAAAAACTAAACCTAATAACTAATAAACCTAATAATAACTAATAATTAACTATAAATAAATAAATTTAACTAAAATAAACTACTAGACTAAATAACTAATAACTAATAACTAAAATGAAAACTAGACTAATAAATAATATAAATAAATAAACTAATAACTAATAAACCTAACTAATAACTAACTAAACTAATAACTAAACTAATAAACTAATAAACTAATAAATAACTAATAAAACATCACAACTAATAACTAATAACTAATAATTAAAATAATAACTAATAATAATAATAATAACTAATAATTAATAACTTAAAATAATAATAAAATAATAATAATAAAACCAAATAACTAACTAATAATAACTAAACTAAACCTAAAATAACTAAATAATAACTAACTAAATAATAATTAAATAACTAAACTAATAATAAAACTAATAAATAATAAAAACTGATAAAAAATAAAAAAATTAAAAACTATAACTAATAACTAATAACTTATAATAATAGCTAAAAATAAACTAAAAACTAATAATAAATAACTAATTAATAAATAAAATCTAATAAACTAAAAAACTAACTAAACTAATAACTAATAAAACTAAATAACTAATAAAACTAACTAAATAAACCTAATAATTAATAAAAACTAATAACTAATAATAACTAACTAATTACTAATAATAAATAAATAATAAAAACTAATAACTTAAACTAAACTAATAACTAAAAACTAATAAAACTAATCACTAAACTAATAAACTAATAATAATAACTAATAACTAAACAAAAACTAAAACTAACCTAATAACTAATAATAATAACCAATAACTAAACTAACTAACTAACTAAAAACTAATAAAATTAAATACCTAATAAACCTAAATAACTATTAACTAATATCTAAAACTAATACCTAATAACTAAATAATTAATAAATTAATAAAATAACTAAACTAATAACTAATAAATAATAAAACTAATAAAATAAAACTAAAAACTAAACTAATAAATTAAAACTAATAATTAACTAACTAATAACTAATAAAAACTAATAACTAAATTAATAATACTTTAAAAATAAACTAACTAAACTAATAACTAATAAATAATAAATAAACTAATAACTAATAATAAAACTAATCAAATAATAAAACTAACTAAACTAAACTAATAAATAATAACAAAACTAATAAACTAATAACTATTAAAGAAAATAACTAAACTAATAACTAATAAAACTAATAAAACCTAAAAAATAAAAGAACTAATAAACTAAAACTAAACTAAATAAATAGCTAAACTTATAACTAATAACTAACTAATAACTAATAAAAACTAATAATAACTAACTAAATAAATATTGAAATAACTAAACTAAAAACTAATAATACTAAACTAAATGATAAAACTAATAAACTGATAAACTAATAAGTAATAACTAACTAACTAATAAACCACTAATAATAAACTAATAACCAAAACCAATAAAAAATAACAAAAAACTAAAACCTAAAACTAAAAAATTAATAATAATAACAACAACAATAATAATAACAAAACTAATAAATTAATAATTAAAACTAAATAAACTAATAATAAATAACTAACTAATAATAAATAATAAATAATAAACTAAATAACTAAACTAAAACTAATAAATAAACTAATAACTAAACTAAAATAATAACTAATAATAACTAAAACTAATAACCTAATAACTAATAAAATCTAAGAACTAATAATAACTAAACTAATAACTAATAAATAAACTAAACTAAGAAAACTAACCAACTAACCAACTAATAACCAAAACTAATAAACCAATAACTAATAATAATGACAATAATAAACTAATAAACTAAATAATAAACTAACTAACCAATGATAAAACTAATAACCAACTAATAATAATAAAACAAAAAATAAATAACTAAACCAATTCAATAACCAATAAAATAAAACTAAAACCAAAAAATAATTAAATAAGAAATTAACTAATAATAATAACTAATAAATAATAAAACTAACTAAACTAACTAAACTAATAATAAAATAAATAAACTAATAAACTAATAAAGGCTAATAACTAATAATAACTAATAAAACTAATAAATAAACTAATAACTAATAAATAAACCAAATAATAAATAAACTAAAAAACTAAATAATAAAACCAAAATAACTAATAACCAAAACCAAATAACTAATAATAACTAAACTAATAAACTAATAAAGCTAATAACTAAATATAATAAACTAATAAACTAACTAACTAATAATAATAATTAATAAACTAAAATAAAATTAATAAAAAACTAAACTAAAAACTAACTAACTAATAATAATAAACTAATAACTAACTAAACTAGTAATAAACCAAATAAATAAACTAATAATACTAATAATAACTAAACTAAATAAAACTAAAAAAACTAACTAAACCAATGAAATTAATACTACCTAAAATAACTAACTAATAATAACTAAACTAATAATAAATAATAACTAAATAATAAAACTAAACTAGTAACTAAATAATTATAATAATAAAACAAATAATTAACTAATAACTAGCCTAATAACTAAAAATAAACTAACTAACTAAATAAAAACTAATAAATTAATAACTAATAACTAAACTAAAAAATAATAACTAAATAATAAATAAACTTAAATAATTACACTAACTAATAACTAAACTAATAAACTAAAACTAGATAAACTAACTAACTAATAAATAACTAAAATAATAAACTAATACTAATAAAAACTAATAACTAATAAAAATAAAAACTAATAAAAAAATAAAACTACCTAATTAATAACTAACTAATAATAATAAAACTAAAAACTAAATAACCAATAAACTAATAAAACTAAAATAAACTAATAGATTAATAACTAAATAAAACTAATAAATAATAAATTAAATTACTAAATAAAACTAATAACCTAACTAAACTAATAACTAAAAACTAAAACTAATAATAATAACTAACTAAGAATAATAGCTAATAAAAAACTAACTAAACTAACTAATAACTAATAAACTAAACCTAATAACTAATAATAACTAAAAATAACTAATAAACTAATAACTAATAACTAAACCTAATAACTAATAACTAAACCAATAATAACTAAACTAATAACTAAAACTAATAACAAATAATAATAAACTAATAACTACAATAAAACAAACTAACTAATAATTAGCTAACTAATAAAATAACTAATAAATAACTAATAAACCAATACCAATAAAAAACCAAAAAACTAATAACAAACTAAAAACTAAACTAATAATAACTAACTAAACTAAATTAATAAACTAATATAATAACTAATAATAAATAAAACTAATAACTAATAACAAAAACTAAATAACTAAACTAACTAAATAACTAAATAACTAACTAAAAACTTAAACTGATAACTAATAATAATAACTAATAAGTAATAAATAATAATAATAATAATAATAATAATAAAATGAACTAATAAAAAATAACTAACTAAAATTAATAATAATAACTAATAATAACTAAACTAACTAACTAATAAATAACTTATAACTAAACTAATAACTAACTAATAATAACTAAAAAACTAATAAAATAATAACTAATAACTAATAATAATAAACTAAAACTAATAACTAAACTAAACTAATTACTAAGTAAAAAACTAACTAAAAAAACTAATAAACTAACAATAAATAACAAATATAAAAACTAATAATAACTAATAAAATTAATAATCTAATAACTAAACTACTAATTAACAAACTAATAAATAATAAACTAATAATAATTAAAAATAAACTAAATAAATAAATAAATAATAATAGGTAAACTAATAAATAAATAATAAAAAACTAATAACTAATAACTAACTAAAATAAATAAACAAATAAACTAATAAACTAAAACTTAATAAACTAAACCTAAATTAACTAAAATAATAATAACTAATAAATAAACCTAATAACTAATAAACTAATAACTAAACTAATAATAAAAAAACTAAAAACTGAGATAACTAAACTAACAAAACTAATAAAAAACTCAAATTAATAAAACTAATAAAAAACTCAAATTAATAAACTAATAACTAAATAATAACTAAATAATAACTAATAACTAACTAAAAACTTTAACTAAACTAAAAAACTAAATAATAACTAATAAGCTAATATACTAAAAACTAATAATAAAACTAATAAATAAAATAACTAAACTAATAAACTAAGAACTAATAAACTAAAAACTAAAAACTAATAACTAATAAATTAATTACTAATAATAAATAATAAACTAAAATAATAACTAAACTAATAAAGTAATAACTAATAAACTAACTAAACTAATAACTAAAAAAATTAAAAACTAAATAAACTAATAACTAATTAAAAAAATAATAAGAAAACTAAATTAATAACTTAAATAATAATTAATAAACTAATAAACTAATAATAATAAATTATATAAATAAACTAATAACTAACTAAAAAACCTAATAAAACTAATAAAACTAACTAAATTAATAAACTAGTAAATAACTAATAATAATTAAAACTAATAGCTAAACTAACTAACTAACTAATAATTAATAAAACTAAATAACTAAAATAACTAATAACTAATAAAAACTAACTAAACAAATAAACTAATAAACTAATAACAAATAAAAAACTAAACAAATAATTAATAATAATAACTAAATAATAATCTAATAAACAATTAATAAAAACTAAATAACTAATAACTAATAACTAATAAATAAATTAAACTAATAACTAATAAACTGATAAACTAATAACTAATAATAATAATTAACTAATAACTAATAACTAATTATAATAACTAACTAACTAAATAACTAACTAACTAACTAACTAATTAAGCTAATAATAACTAGCTAATAACTAATAAAACAAAATAACTAATAATAATAACTAACTAAAATAACTAATAATAATAAACTAATAACTAAATAAAGTAAAAAATTAACTAACTAATAAAAACTAAACTAAATAACTAATAATAACTAATAACTAAATAAATAAACTAATAAAATAACTAACTAATAACTAATAAAAACCTAATATAAAACTAATAATAATCTAAACTAATCAAACTAATAATAATAAACTAATAATTAATAACTAAACTAATAACTAATAAAACTAATAAACTAATAATAATAATAAACTAATAACTAAACCAATAGTAATAAAACTAAATAAATAAATAAACTAATAACTAATAAATAACTAATAAACTAATAAAACTAACCAATCACTAACAATAATAATAAACTAACTAATAAAACTAAATACTAAATAAACTTATAACTAACTAATAAAACTAACTAATAAACAAAAACTAATAATAAAACTAAAACCTAAACCTAAACTAATAAAAATAATAATAACTAATCATAACTAAAAACTAATACTTATAATAAACTAATAACTAATGATAAAACTAATAATTAAACTAATAACCAACTAAACTATTACATAAAAACTAAATAATAAAACTAAAATAACTAAACTAATAACTACTAATTAATTAGCTAATAAAAAACTAATAACTAATAATAACTAAATAAAATTAAATTAAAAACTAATAATAAGAACTAACTAAAACTAATAACTAATATTAAAACTAACAAACAAACTAACTAATAAAACTAATAAACAAATAAACTAATAATTAATAAAAACTAATAACTAACTAAAAACTAAAAAACCAACTAAACTAAAAAAACTAATAACTAATAATTACCTAAAAATTAACTATAATAACTAACTAATAATAATAAATAATAAAACTAATAAAAATGAATAACTAATAAGTAAACTACTAATAAAAAACTAATAAAACTTTAATAACTAAATAACTAAACTAATAATAAACTAATAACTAATTATTAAATAAATAACTAAACTAATAACTAATAGAACTAAAAACTAACTAATAAAACTAAACTAATAAACTACCTAATAAAATTAAAAAAACTAAACTAAACTAATAAACTAATGAACTAATAACTAAAAACTAATAATTAATAACTAATAACTAATAACTATAATAAAAAAAACTAACTAATAACTAATAATAAAACTAAACTAACTAATAACTAATAACCAAACTAAAACTAAAGGATTGAATATTAACTAAACTAATAATTAAAACTAAATAAACTATTAAACTAACAACTAATAAAAACTAATAAAACTAATAAATAATAACTAATAATAACCTAATAACTAAACTAAAAACTAAACCTAATAACTAATAAACTTAATAAACTAATACTAACTAAAATAAATAAAACTAACTAAAATAAACTAACAAACTAAATAACTAATAACTAATAACTAAAATACAAACTAAACTAATAACTAATAAAACTAAATAAACTAATAACTAATAAACCTAACTAATAACTGAGTAAACAAATAACTAAACTAATAAACCAATAAACTAATAATAACTAAATTAATGATAAATAATAAAATTAATAAAACTAATAATAACTAAAAAGACCTAATAAAACTAATAAAACTAATAAATAACTTATAAAACCTAATAACTAATAACTAAAATAATAACTAATAATAATAAAATAATAATAATAAAACTAAAAAACTAACTAATAATAACTAAACTAAACCTAAAATAACTAAATAATAACAAAATAACTAAACTAATAATAAAACTAATAACTAATAAAAGCAAATAACTAAATAAAAATAAATAAATAAATACTAAAACTAATAACTAATAACTAACTAATATATAAAACCTAATAAACTAAAAAAACTAATTAAGCTAATAACTAATAAAACTAACTAAATACACCTAATAACTAAACTTAATAACTAATAAAAACTAATAACTAATAATAACTAAATAATAATAACTAAAAACAAAAACTAAACTAATAATGAAAAAAACTAATAAAACTAATCAATAAACTAATAAACTAATAGTAATAACTAATAACTAATAATAATAATAACTAATAAAACTTACTAATAATAAAACTAATAATAATAATAATAATAATAATAATAATAATACTAATAATAATAACTAAATAACTAATAACTAATAACTAAACTAAAACTAACCTAATAAGTAATAATAATAATTAATAACTAGAATAATAATAACTAAACTAATAACTAAACTAACTAATAAATAAACTAATAAAACTAATTTACTAATAAACTTAAATAACTAATAACTAATAACTAAAACTTTTAACTAATAATTAAATAACTAAACCAATAACTTGTAAATAGTATAATTAATAAAATAAAACTAAAAAACTAAACTAATAAAGTAAAACTAATAACTAACTAACTAATAACTAATAAAAGATAATAATTAAAAATAATAAGTAATAACTAAACTAATAATAACTAATAAATAATCTAACTAACTAAACTAATAACTAATAAATAATAACTAAACTAATTTCTAATAACTAATAATAAAATTAATAAAATAATAAAACTAACTAAACTAAACTAATAACTAATAACTAAACTAATAAACTAATAACTAATAACTAAAATAACTAATCTAATAACTAATAAACTAAAAAAAATAATAAACTAACTAATAAACTAAAACTAAACTAAATAAATAACTAACTAAATAAATAATAAAATAACTAAAATTGAAACTAATAATAATAAACTAAATAATAAAACTAATAATCTAACAAACTAATAACTAATAAATAATAACTAAATAATTAATAAACTAATAACTAATAGACTAATAACTAATAAAACCTTATAAAATAATAATAAAACTAAAACTTAAAACTAAAAAACTAATAAACTAATATTTAAAACTAAATAAACTAATAATAAATAACTAACTAATAATAAATAATAAATAATAAATTAAATAACTAAACTAAAACTAATAACTAAACTAATAATAACTAAAATGAATAACCTACTAACTAATAAAACCTAATAACTAATAATAACTAAACTACTAACAAATAAATAAACTAATAATAACTAAGAAAATTAACTAACTAACTAACTAATAACTAATAAAACTAATAAATTAATAACTAATAACTAATAACTAATAAAAATAAATTAACTAATAACTAATAAATTAAAACCAAGAATAATAACTAATAATAAACTAATAAACTGAATAATAAAACTAACTAACTAATAATAATAAACAAAAACTAAATAACTAAACTAATAACTAAATAGCTAAACTAATAAACTAATAACTAATAACTAATAATAAAATAAAAACTAAAATAATAATAACTATTAACTAATAAATTAACTAATAATAATAACTAATAACTAATAATACTAACTAAACTAACTAAACTAATAACAAAATAACTAAACTAATAAACTAATAAAAACTAATAACTAATAATAACTAATAAAACTAATAACTAAACTAATAACTAATAAATAAAATAATAAAATAACTAAAACTAAATTAACTAATAACTAAACTAAATAACTAATAATAACTAAACTAATGAACTAATAAAACTAATAACTAATTAATAATAATTAATAAACTAAAATAAAACTAATAAAAAAACCTAAACTATAAACTAAAAACTTATAATAAAACTAATTAAACTAATAACTAAATAATAAAAACTAATAACTAGTAACTAATAACTAAACTGATAAACTGATAAACTATAAACTAAAAACTAAATAATAATAACTAACTAACTAGTAACTAATAAACCTAATAATAAGAAACTAATAAATAAATAATAAAACTAATAAAAAATAATTAATAAATAAAAACTAATAACTAAACTAACTAATAAACTAACTAAACTAATAATTAAACTAAATAACTAACTAACTAATAACAAATAAAATAACTAACTAAACTAATAATAAATAACTAAGCTAAATAACTAAATTAATAAAACTAACTAAATAATTAAACTAATAACTAATAATAAAAACTAATAAATTATAATAACTAAAAAACTAATTAAACTAATAATAATACTAATACTAAACCAATAAATAATAATAACCAAAATAATATAATAAACTAAACCAATAATAATAACTAATAACTAACTAAATAAATACTTATAACCAATAACCAAAACTAATAATAATAAAAAATAAACCAACTAATAACTAACTAATAACCAATAAACTAAAACTAATAAACTAACTAATAATAACTAATAACCAAACTATTAAGTAAAAAAAAATAACTAAACTAACTAATAACCAATAAATTAATAAAACCTAAAAAAACTAATAACCAAAAAAATTAACTTAAACCAACTAACTAAAAACTAAAATATTAACCAAATAAAATGTAATAATATAACTAAACTAATAACCAAAACTAATAACAAATAACTAATAAAAACTAACCTAATAAATAATAATAATAATAATAATAATAATAAACTAATAAAACTAATAACTAAACTAAATAAAATAAAACTAACTAATAAATAATAATAAAACTAAATAACTAAACTAATAAAATATAACTAATTAATTAATAATAATATAATAAAACTAGTAAAACTAATAACTAAAACCTTATAACTAAAACTAATAACTAAAAACTAATAACTAAACTAATAAGCTAAAAGTAATAACTAAACTAATAGCTAATAAACTAAATAATAAACTAAATAATAAATTTAATAAATAACTAATTAATAATAAAAACCTAAAACTAATAACTAAATAACTAAACTAAAACTAATAACTAATAAAATAATCTAACTAATAATGAAAATTAATAAAAACTAATAACCTAATAATAACTAATAAAACTAAAAAAAACTAATAATAATAATAATAATAATAACTAAAACCAATAAAAACTAATAAACTAATAACTAAACTAAACTAACTAATTAAAATAATAAAAACTAACTAATAAACTAATAATAACTAAAAAACTAACTTATAAAACTATTAAATAATAAACTAATAAAACTAACTAATAACTAACTAATAACTAAATAATAAAATAACTAAAACAAAAACAAATAACTAAATAACTAACTAAACTAGGCTAAAAACAAAAATTAACTAAAAATAACTAATAAAATTAAATAAATAAATAAAATAACTAAAAAATAACTAATAAAACTAACTAATAGTAATAAACTAACAAAAACTAGTAATTAATAACTAATAACTAATAATAATAACTAAAAACTAAAAGTAATAAAACTAATAAAAAATAACTAATAAAACTAACTAAACTAACTAAACTAATAAAAACTAATAATAACCTAATAATAACTAATAAAAACTAATAACTAAACTAATAACTAACTAAATAAACTAATAACTAAAACTAATAATAATAATAACTAAAACTAAACTAACTAAAAACTAATAAACTAAATAAATAATAAAAACTAAATAAAACTTAACTAATAACTAGTAATAAATAACTAAACTAAACTAACTAACTAATAACTAACAAAGAAAAACTAATAAACTAATAACTAATAACTAAACTAAACTAATAACTAATAAACTAATAACTAAACCAATAACCTATTAAAACTAACTAATTAAAAAACCTAACTAATAAACTAAAAAAACTAACTAACTAACTAATAATTAAAACTAAAACTAAAATTAAATAGCTAATAACTAACTAAATTAAAAAACTAACTAACTAAACTAAAAAACTAAAATTAATAACTAAGTAATAACTAAATAAACTAACTAATAAATAAAAACTAATAAATGAAAACTAATTAATAACTAATTAAATAAAACTAATAAAACTAAAAATAATAATAACTAATAACTAAACTAAACCTAATAACTAAACTAAAAAACTAATTAAATAACTAAACCTAATAACTAATAACTAACTAAACTAATTAATAATAAAATAAACTAATAAACTAACTAACTAAAAACTAATAAACTAATAACTAACTAAAAATAATAAAACTAATAAAACTAAACAAATAACTAACTAACTAAACTAATAACTAAAATTAATAAAATTAATAAACTAATAACTAAACTAATAAATAATAAACTAAAAAATAAAAATTAATAACTAACTAAATAACTAACTAAAAATTAATAATAATAATAATAATTAAACAAAAAAATTAATAATAACTAATAAAACTAGTAAAACTAAAACTAAACCTAAATTAATAAACTAAAACCTAATAACTAAAGTAAAACTAATAACTAATAAAACCTAAAAACTAATAAACTAATAAACTAATAAACTAATAATAATAAACTAATAAAACTAACTAATAAATAACTAACTAAAATTAATAATAAACTAATAAAAGCTAATTAATAACCTAAACTAATAACTAAAAACTAACTAAAAATAAGTAATAAATAATAATAATAGACTAATAAATAACTTAAATAATAATAACTAACCTAATAACTAATAATAATAACTAAAGAACTAATTAAAAACTAAACTAATAAACTAATAAACTAATAATAAAATAATAAATAAACTAACTAATATTACTAAATAAACTAACAACTAAACCTAATAACTAATAAACTAAAACTAATTAATACTAACTAAACTAATAAACTAATAGTAAAACAAATAAAAACTATATAAACTAATAACTAATAACTAAACTAAAAAACTAATAATAACAACTAACTAACAAATAACTAATAATAAACTAATAAAATAGCAAAACTAATAATAAATAATAATAATAACTAACTAATAAAAATATAAGCTAATAAACTAATAACTAATAATAAAAACTAATAAAACTAATGAGTAAAATAATAATAAACCTAAACTTAAAAATAATAAACTAATAATAATAATAAATTAAACTTAAAACTAATAAGTAATAATAAAATAAATAACTAAGAACTAACTAATAAAATAACTAATAAACTAATAACTAATAATAAACCAACTAATAACAAACCAAAAACTAACTAAAAACTAATAAAAAAATAAAAAACTAATAATAAAACTAACTAATAACTCATAATAATTAATAACTAACTAACTAACTAACTAATAACTAATAAAAATAAATAACTAAAATAATATAACTAATAATAACTAATTAATAAACTAAACTAATAACTAACTAATAAAACTAATAACTAATAACAACTAATAATAAACTAATAAACCAATAACTAACCAATAATAATAATTAACTAATAATAAATAATAACGAAATAAAAAGCTAACTAAAATTAAATAAAACTAAAACTAGTAAATAATAACAAAATTAATAACTAAACTAGTAAATAATAAATAATGACTAAGAAATATAACTAAAATAAATAACTAATAAAACCTAATAACTAGACTAATAAACTAATAAATAATTAATTAATAATAAAACTAACTAATAACTAACTAATAATAATAATAACTAAAACTAATAGCTAATAACTAATAATAAAAATAACTTATAAACTAATAACTAATAACTAAAATAATAAATAAAACTTATAATACTAAATAACTAATAACTAATAAAACTAATAATGATAAATAAATAATAAACTAAATAACTAACTAAAAACTAATAAAACTAAACTAATAACTAATAAACCTAAAAACTAATAATAATAAACTAATAATTATAATAACTAACCAATAAACTAAAAAAACTAACTAATAATAAAAACTAATAAACTAATAACTAAACTAATAATAACTAAACAAATAATAACTTAAAACTAAACTAATAACTAAACTAAGAAAACTGATACCTAGTAAATAAACTAATACTAGTAAAACTAATAATAATAAAACTATATAATAATAACTAATAAAACTAATTAAAAACTAATAAAATTAAATAACTAAAGAATTAAATAATAAAAAATAATAAACTAACTAATAATTAAACTAATAATAATAACTAAATTAATAATTAAATAAACTAATAATAACTAAAACTAATAATAATAATATTAATATTAATATTAATAATAATAAAATAATAACTAAACTAATAACTAAATAAACTAATAAACTAATAAACTAACTAACTTACTAATAAAACTAATAATAACTAAAAAAAACTTATAATAATAATAATAAAATAACTAAACTAATAAAACCTAATAACTAATAATAATAACTAACTAATAATTAATAAACTAATAAACTAATAAAACTAATAATATACTAAACCAATAATAACTAACTAATAATAATAATAACTAATCATAACTAATCATAATAAACTAATAACTAAAAAAACTAAGTAAACTAACTAATAACTAAATAACTAATCTAAAACAAACTAATAACTAAACCTAAACCTAAGCCTAAACCTACTAATAATAAACTAAATAAATAACTAATAACTAAACTAACTAACTAACTAATAATAATAACTAATAACTAATAATAAAATAAATAACTAATAATAACTAAGCTAATAATAATAATAAACTAATAAACTATAAAAATAAAATAACTAATAAAACTAAAACTAATAATAATAAAAAACTAATAACTAACCAAATAAACTAAACTAATAATAGTAATAATATAACTAAAACTAATAATAATAACTCATAACTAAAACTAATTAATAAAATAAATAACTAACTAATAATAAATTAAAAGCTAAACACTAAACTAATAACTAATAAACTAAACTAACTAATAACTAATTAATAATAATAGAATTATAATTAATAATCACTAATAACTAAAACTAATAACAAATAATAATAACTAATTAAACTAATAACTAATAATAATTAATCAACTAATAATAACTAAAAAAACTAATGAAATAAAAACTAATAATTAATAACTAATAAAAAGCCTAATAATAATAATAAATAAAATAACTAACTAATAAAAATAATAATAACTAAAATAAACTAATAAATAATAAAAAATATAACTAATCATAAAACTAACTATAACTAATAAATAACTAATAACTAACTAATAACTAAAACTAATAATAACCGAAAACTAATAATAACTAACTAAAATCCTAATAACTAATAATAATAAGTAAACTAATAATAATTAAATAACTAAACTAATAACTAATAACTAACTAACTAATAAAGAAAATAACTAAAAAGTAATAATAATAACTAAAAAAAACTAAACTATTAATTAATAACTAATAAAGAAATAAAACTAACTTATAATAAAACTAATAATAATTAATAACTAATAATAATAACCTAATAATAATAACTAAAAACTAGTAATAATAAACTAATAAACTAAAAACTAAAACTAAAACCTAAAAAACTAATAAATAATAAACCTAATAATAACTAATAAAAATCAAACCTAAAATCTAATTAAGAATAAACTAAAAAACTAACTAATAATAATAATAACTAATAAAAACTGAAAACCTAAACTAATAAACAAAAACTAATAATAAATAACTAATAAACTAAACCTAAAAACTAATAACTAAACTATTAACTAAAACTAACTAATAACTAATAAAAACTAATAAATAATAAATAGTAAAAACTAATTAAACTTGCTAATAATGACTAATAATAATAAAAATAACTAATATAAACCTAAAATAATAAAACTAGAAACTAATCAAACTAATAAACTAAACTAATAAAAGTAATAACTAATAAACTAATGCAAACTAAACCTAATAATAAACTAAACTAACTAAATAAAATTAACTAAATAAAATTAAACTAATAATAATAATAATAATAATAATAATAATACAACAACGAGCCTTTATCCCACTAAGTGGGGCCGTCTACATGAATCCTTTGTCTCCATTATGTCCTATTATGTGTCAAATTCTCATTTAATTCAAGTATACAAAGGTAATTTTTTATACATCTTAACTAAGACTTTTTGGGTTTACCTCTACCTTTCTTAACATAAGGCAAATCTAATGCATCTACTCTCCTAATGTCATGGACGCCAACATTTTATGTGGCCAAACCATCTAAGGTGACTCTCTAATCTTATCCGCCATTGAGCTACTCCAACTTTTTCCTAACATACTCATTTCATTTTATCTCATGTAAAGCCACTCATCCACTGAGCATCCTCTTCTCGTAACACTTAACTTAGTCTTATGCTTTCTTTATTGGTCAACATTCTGCACATAAGTCATTGCAGGTCTTACCACCATCTTATAAAATTTTTCCTTAAGTTTAAGTGGAACTTTTCTATCACACAACAAGATAGATGCATTCCTCCACTTCAACCATCCAACTTGAATTCTACTAATAACTTCTCCATCTATTTCACCATCATTTTGAACAATAGAGCCTAAATATTTGAATCGCTCACTCTTATTAATGACTTGTTCACCTAATATCACAACACTACCACTAGAACTTCTACAACTAAAATTACACTCCATATATTCAACTTTATATCTACTTAAATAAAAATCTTTAGACTCTAATGTTGACCTCCATAATTCAGGTTTCTCTTGGACTCCCTCTCTAGTCTTATCAACAAGAAGAATGTCATCAACAAAAAGCATACACCAAGGTACATCTTCCTATAAATGCCTAGTAAGAACATCCATAACTAAAGCAAAAAGATAAGGGCTTAAAGCTGATCCTTGATGTAATCCAATTGAAATAGGAAAATATTTTGTCAATCCTCCTTGTGTTTGGACACAAGCAACAACTCTAGTATACATATCCTTACTAACTTGAATATAACCAATATTAACACCTTTCTGTTCTGGAACTCTCCAAAAATATCTCTTGAAACTTTATCATAGGCTTTCTCTAAATCAATAAATATCATATGTAGATCCTCCTAAATTTTTCTATACTTTTCCATCAAACCTCTTAACAAATGTATAGCATCCATAGTAGATCTGCATGGCATTAAACCAAACTGATTGTGAGAAACTTTTGTATCACACCATAACCTATGCTCAATTACTCTCTCCCATAATTTTAATGTATGACAGATTAACTAAATTCCTCTTTAATTTGCACACTCTTGTGCATCACCTTTATTCTTAAATATAGGAACCAACAAACTCTTTTTTCACTCATCTGCATCTTTTTAGTCTTTAAAATAACATTAAAAAGATTTGTAAGCCAAGAAATTCTTTGATCTCCTAAACATTTCCACACTTCTATTGGAATATCATCAGGTCCTACTATTTTTCCATATTTCATTTTCTTTAAAGCTTCTCTAACTTCAGATTTACTAATACAAACATAAAAATAAAATTCTCTATTTTTTAGGGTATTAAGGTTGCTAAAATCAATCGTACTATCAGATCCTTCATTAAAAAGTTTATCAAAATATCTCATCCACCTATTTTCAATATCTTTTTCTAAGAAAATCACTTTATTATTTTCATCCTTAATACACCTCACTTGAATTAGGACTATGCTTCTCCTATCTCTTTGGTTGGCTAACTTATACATACATCTTTCACCTTCTTTGGTATCTAATATATTGAATAAATCACTAAAAGCTAAATCTTTTGCATCATATATTGTTTTCTTAGAACTATACAGGCCACTTTATATCTTTCCCAATTCTCCAATTTTTTACATCTAAACCAAGTTTTATAACTATGCATCTTATTTTTTATCTTTTCTTGCACACTCTGACTCCACTACCAACTATTTTTTATTAAAAGAAGCTTTTCCTTTTGATTATCAAGCATATTTTTAGCAACTTGCTTAATTTCACTTGCTACTTTTTCTCACATAATGTTAGCTTCCTTATGAACATCCCAAATTCTAAGCTCTTGTAGCTTGCTCTTAAAAAATATTTTTATTTGTAAGTGTCCCCATCTAATCTAGGACAATAAATTGATTTATTTTTTCCCTTACAATCTTTCATCTTAAAATCTAAAACTAACAATCGATGTTGGGTACGTAAACTTTCACTTGGAATGACCTTACAATCTTTACAATCTAAATGATCTATTTTTCTTATCAGAAAATAATCAACTGCGTTTTACTAGATCCATTTTTATAAGTAATAATATGTTCATCTCTTTTCTTAAATAAAGTATTAGAAACTATAAAATCATAAGCTAAGGAAAATATAATATAGTCCTACCTTCTTCATTAGCACTCCAAATCCATAACCACCATGAATACTTTTAAAATCTTCTACCACTCTGGCAACATGTCCATTTAAATCTCCTCCAATAAATACTTTTTCTTTAAGAGGTATCTTTTATATTAATCCCTCTTATTCATTCCAAAATTTTTCTTTTGAGCTTACATCCAAACCTACTTGAGGAGCATAAACACTTATAACATTGATAATCTTAGTATCAACAATAATCTTTAAAGTTATAATTCTATCTCAACATCTACTAATATTTATAACATTATCCTTCAAACTTTTATCTATAATCACACCTACACCATTTCTAGTTTGACTTATACCTGAATACCAAAGTTTAAAACCTAAACTATCAATCTCTTTGGCCTTCTCCCCAACCCATCTAGTTTCTTGAACACAAAAAATATTTATCTTTCTATGAACCATAATATGTATTAATTTTATTAATTTACCTGTAAGAGTACCTATATTCTAAGATCCTAACCTAATTCTAGTTTCATGGATTAACATCTTTGCTTGCATCCGTCCATAATGTGGGAACCCTTGCTTATTTAACACTATACCTGGGCCCCGATGTAGTGGCCCTTGCACATTTTTCATTATATTCTAGCCATACAGAGCGTCGCTTCTAAGGGACACCCTAGCATTAACACAATAATTTTTACACTCGCTATCGACTACCTATCACAACCCTCCACTTTTCACATCCAGACTTGGGACTGGCAAAGGTAGTGTTTAATGATAATAAATAATAATAATAATAATAATAATAATAATAATAATAATAATAATAATAATAATAATAATAATAATAAATAAAACTAACTAAAAAAACCTAAAAACTAAAATTAAATAAATAACTGGTAACTAATAATAATAACTAAAAAACATAAACACTAAAACTAAAACTAACTAATAATAACTAATAACTAATAAAACCTAAATAACTAAAACTAAAACTAATAACTGATAATAATTAACTAAAAACCTAATAACTAAATAATAATAATAATAATAATAATAATAATAATAAAACCTCAAGAACTAACTAATAAACTAACAAATAAAACAAATAAAAACTAATAAACTAATAAACTAATAAAACTAATAATAATAAACTAACTAACTAACTAATAAATAACAACTAAATAATAAAAACTTAAAACTAAAGCTAATAACTAAACTAAAACTAACTAATAATAACTTATGAAAACTAATAAACTAAAAACTAAAACTAATAACTAATAACTAATAACTAATAATAATAAACTAATAAAACTAATAACTAAACTTAATAATTAATAAAATAACTAACTAATAAATAAATTTAAAAACTAATAAACTAATAAATAACTAATAAAACCTAACTAATAAACTAATAAACTAACTAATAAATAACTAATAATTAATAATAACTAACTAAACTAAATAACTAATAATAACTAAACTAAAGGTATAATAATAACTAAACTGATAACTCATAAATAATAAAACCTAAAAACTAAAACATAAACTAAATAATAAACCTAACAAATTAAAAACTAATAATAACTAATAATAACTAAAACTAAACTAATAATAATTAAATAATTAATAATAAAACCTAAATAATAACTAAACTAACTAACTAATAAGAAAACAAATAATAACTAATAACGAACTAACTAAATAAATAATTAATAAAAACCAAATAAAATTAATAAAAATTTAAACTAATAAAACTAATAAAACTAATAAACTAATAACTAAAACTAAATAAACTAACTAATTAAACTAAACTAAAAAACTAAACTAATAACTAATAACAAATAACTAAACTAATAACTAACTAATAATTAAAATAACTAAAACTAATTAACTAACTAATAACTAAACTAATAAACTAACAAACAAACAAACTAATAACCTAACAAACTAACTAATAAAAACTAAACTAACAACAAACTAAACCTAAAATAACTAACTAATAAAACTAAAAATAATAAACAAAACTAATAGCTAAACTAACTAATAATAAAAAATAACTAATAAAGTGCCTAGACTAATAACTAATAATTAATAAAAACTAATAAACTAAACTAATAAACTAATAACTAAACTAATGAATAAAATATAATTAATAATAACTAAACTAATAAACTATTAACTAACTAAATAATAATAAAACTAAACTAATAAAAACTAACTAAATAAATAAAACTAATAATAATAATTAATAATAAAAATAACTAAATAAACTAAAATAAAATAAATAAAAACCTAAACTAAACTAGAAAAATAAAATAAACCTAAAAATAAAAAAACATAAATATAATAAAACTTAAACCTAAAAAAAAATAAAATAAATTTAAAATAAAATAAAATAACAACTAAATAAAAATCTAAACCTCAGAAATAAACTTAAAAAAAAATCTAAAAGTAAACAAAAAACTAAACTTTAAAAAAAGTCTAAACCTAAACTAAAATTAATAAAACTTAAACCTAAACCTAAATTAAACTAAACTTAATATAAATAAAATAAAATAAACTAAAAATAAACCTAAACTTAAACTAGAAAATAAAACTTAAAAATAATCCTAAAATAAAAACCTAAAACTTAAACCTAAAAAAATAAAATAAAAACATAAACCTAAACCTAAAAATAAAAAATAAAACCTAAACCTAAAAAATAAAATAGAAATAAAACTAAACTAAAAAATAAACTTAAACCTAAACCTAAACCTCAAAAATAAATTATACTAAAAAACCTAAACTAAAATAAATAAACCTAAACAAAAATAAAAAATAAAATAAACTAAAATTAATAAAAAAATAAACTAAATAAACCTAAACCTACCATTTACTTAATTTAAAAAAATTAAACATAAAAATAAAAAAGTTAACCCAAATTCCTAAACCCTAAACCCTAAACCCTAACTCTTAAACCCTAAATCCAAACCCTAAACCCTAAACCCTAAACCCTAAAACCCTAAAAATAAAATAAACAAAATAAAATAAACCTAAACCTAAACTAAAATAACCCTAAACCCTAAAAATTAAAAACCTAAACCTAAACTAAAGAAAACCTAAAAATAAAATAAATAAATAAACCTAAACTAAAACCTAAACATAAACCTAAGCATATACCTAAACCTTAAATAAAATAAAATAAAAAATAAAAACTAAATAAAAAGCTAAACTTAAACCCTAAACCCTAGATAAAATAAATACCTAAACCTAAACCTAAACCTAAAAAAGAAAATAAACCTAAAATAAAAAAAAACTAAATAAAAAAAACCAAAGAAATAAACTTAAAAAACCTAAAAAGTAAATAAAAATAAAACCTAAACCCTAAACTAAAAAAAACCTAATCCTAAAATGAAAAAAATAAACTTAACCCTAAACTAAAATAAACTAAACTAAAATAAAGAAGACCTAAATCTAAACCAAAAATAAACTAAACCAGAACTATATAAAATAAAATAAACTAAAAATAAACCTAAACCTAAACTAAAAATAAAACCTAAAAAGAAACTTAAAAGAAAAACCTAAAACCTAAACCTAACAAAATAAAATAAAAATCTAAACCTAAACCTAAAAAATAAAATTAAAACCTAATCCTAAAAAAAAAACTAAACTAAAAAATAAACCTAAACCTAAAGAATAAATTAAAATAAAAAACCTAAACTAAAATAAATAAAATTAAAATAAATAAACTAAACTAACTAAAAATAAAAAAATAAAAATAAACTTAAACCTATCGATCTACTTAATTTAAACAAATATAAAAAAACCCTAACTTAAACCCTAAACCCTAAACCCTAAAAACCCTAAACCCTAAACCTTAAAACTAACCCAAAACCCTAATCTTTAAACCTTAAACCCTAAAACTAACCCTAAACCATAAACCCCAAACCCTACCCTAAAACCCTAAAAAAAAATAAATAAAATAAATAAAATAAAATAAACCTAAACCTAAACTAAAATAACTCTAAACCTTAAACCCTAAACTAATAATAAACCCTAAACCATAAACCCTAAAAACCTACAAACTTAAACCTAAATTAAATAAAACCTAATAAAAAATAAGTAAACAAACCTAAACCTAAATAAAATAAAAATATAAGATTAAAAATAAAAACCTAAACTAAAATTTAAACCTAAACCAAACCTAAAATAAATTAAAATAAAAAATAAAAACTAATCTAAAATGTAATAAATAAAAACCTAAACCCTAAATCCTAAAACTGACCTTAAACCCTAAACCCTGATACTAACCCTAAACCATAGATAAAATAGAAACTAAAACTAAAACCTAAACCTAAACCTAAACCTAAAAATAAAATAAAATAACAAAAAAAACTAAACTTAAAAAATAAATAAAACATAAACTTAACCAAAAAATAAAATAAACCTAAAAATAAATAACCAAAATAAAATAAAAATTAAACCTAAAATAGAAATAAAAAAACCTAAAATATAATAAAATAAAAACAAAATAAAAACTTAAATAGAAGTCTAAAAATAATAATAATAAAAAACCTAAACCCTAAACTAAAAAAAAAAACCAAAACCTAAAATAAAAAATTAAATAAACCTAAACCTAAACTAAAATAAATAAAACCTAAACCTTAACTTAAAATAAACTAAACCTAAACTAAATAAAATAAAATAAACTAAAAATAAACCTAAACCTAAACTAAAAAAATAAAACCTAAAATAAAAACCTAAAACCTAAACCTAAAAAAATAAAATAAATACCTAAACTAAACCTAAAAATAAAAAATAAAACCTAAACCTAAAAAATAAAATAAAAATAAACCTAAACCTAAACCTAAAAAATAAACTAAAATAAAAAACCTAAACTAAAATAAATAAACCTAAAATAACTAAACTAAACTAAATAAAAATCAAAATAAACCTAAATAAAAGTAAAAAATAAAATAAACAAAAATAAATAAATAAATAAATGAACTAAATAAACTAAATAAACATAAACTTACTCATTTACTTAATTTAAAAATATATAAAAATAAAAAGTAAAAATACCTAACCTTAAACCCTAAACCCTAAACCCTGAAACCTAAATCCTAAACCCTAAACCCTAAACCTTAAACCCAAAACTAAACCAAAAAACCCTAAAAATAAAATAAATTAAATAAAATAAGCCTAAACTTAAACTAAAATATACTAAACAAAAATAACCCTAAACCCTAAATCATAAACTAACCCTAAACCCTAAACCCTAAAAATATAAAAATCAAATAAAATAAATAAAAAATAAACTAAATAAACTTAAACCTACCTGTTTATTTAATTTAAAAAAATAAAATAAATACCCTAACACTAAACCCAAAACCCTAAACTGTAAACTCTAAACCTAAATCCTAAACCCAAAACCCAAAAAACCTAAATCACCTCCTCTCTCTCCTCGCGGCGCACTCTGGCGATTGTGATTTCCCTTTCATTTTCATTGTGGCTTGGCCGATTTCCGATCATTCTCGATCATTATTTTTGGTACTTGTCTTTGATTGGCCGCTAATGTTAGTTTCCCTTTGCTCTTTCAATGGTGGAGGAGCCGCTTTCCACGTAGCCGAGCTTTTTGAACTTGGTGGCATCGGTTAGGGCATCATATTTACATGGAATTATGGATCCAAAATCATCCGCTACTCTGCCAGTTAAGTTCTTCAAGGATGCATTATCTGGTAAGAATATTTCCCATAATGCTTTGGTGAATTTGATCTCGACCTCATTTCATTGGATTCCTGCTGTTATGTGCTCGGATCTAGACATGGAAAAGTTGGCGAAGCCTTTTGAATTCTCTTTAGTGGGTAAATTTTTCTTACGCCAACCAACTCTCGATAACATCCGATCAATATTTCATAGCCTTAAACTTTCAGGCATTTTCACTATCGGATTGATTGATCCTAGGCATATTTTAATTCAGCTCTCTAATGACTTAGATTACTCAAGAGTCTTTGCCCGTCACTCTTACTTTATGTTTAATTATCAAATGCGACTTCTAAAATGGTCAACTCTTTTTGATATAAAAGAAGAATCCCCAATTGTCCCTATATGGTTAGCTCTTCCTAATATAAGAATACATTATGTTACACATCAAGTTCTCTTTGCGGTTGGGGCTCTCTTTGGTCGGCCTCTTCAAATTGATCAGGCCACCACTGCGAGATCATGGCCTTTGTTGCTCGTATTTTGGTTGAGATTGATATTACTAAAAAGCATCCGAAAGAAGTTTGGATCGGCTCTGAGAAATTCCCTATTTTCTGCACACATTGTAAGATGCATGGCCATGATCAATTTGAATGTTTTGTGTTGCATCCTCATCTTAAAAAGAATAAATTATCGGATCCTAATCCTACTCTATCAAATGAAAAATCAATAAATTTGCTTATGTGCCTAAAGTCACTCAAAATGGGAATCATCCCCCTACCCCTACTCCTTTTTTATCCACTGATTTGCCTATTGGAGAGCAATCTGAGCATGTTATAAATAATGTTTCTGAGGTTCGTGAGGAGGCTAATGATAACTTACTTAACATTGCTTCTAATTATAATAATTTGGCTCCTCAAGACAATACTTTGACTCATTCTAACCTACCCCTTTTGGCTAATGAACCCAAGGAGACAAATTCTGAAATTGATCCTTTGATGAAAGAGCAAAATCTAAAAATTATTGATCCTTTGATGATGGAACAAAATCTGAAAAGTAATTCTAAAAATGAGCATGAAATCTGTGCTATTAATGGCTTCACAACCTCTCTTTCTACTACCCTTCAGAGTGATACACATGCTAACCCTCTTTCTTTAATTCGAATCAAGAGGGGAAATTACCATTAGGAATGCTTTGACTGATACAGATCCTATTCGAATATCATAAATCACTCTCTCTCAGATGGAATACTTTAGACAAAGATAGACCTTTTCAAACTATTTTTAAAAAGAAACCCTTAAAGCTAGAATGTTCACTAATAGCTCCACTAGAACTATTAGATCTTCTCTAACTTCCCTTAAATAACTGCATCTCTTTTCTTTTCTTCTTGCTTTTTATTTCTTTAGTTATCTCTTTTCCTTTCCTTCCTTTTTTATTATGATCAATTTACTTATTTGGAATGTTAGGGGTATTGGGACTCTCATTGTATGCATCCGTATCAGAAGTCTTTATCATACTCATAACATAGCCTTACTTGTTGTTATTGAACCATTCATACACTCTTCTAAGATCAACCATGTTGCTAGAATGCTTGGCTTTCAAAATTTCTTTTATAATATTAGCAATAAAAATTGGTGTTTTTGGAATAATTTAGTCAACATCTCTATCCTTGATGGTCTTCAATAATTGGTTAATGTCCACATCTCATTGGCTGAATTTTCTATTCTTGGTTCCTTTATTTATGCTTCTTGTAATAGAGCTAGTAGGAACATCCTTTGAGATAACTTAAGAACCTTTGCCTCCCAGTCAATAAACCCTGGTTGGTTGGGGGGTGATTTCAACACTATTATCTCTTCCTCAGAACAAAGGGGAGGTTGCTCTCCTAACATTCATTCCATGGAAGAATTTTTTAATATGATTCTTGATTGCAATCTGATTGATATTGGCTTTACGGGCTCCGACTATACGTGGCATAACTCTAGACTCTGGAAGCGGCTTGATAGGACTCTTTTCAATTCTCTTTGGATCAATCAATGGCCCATTACTTCTATTGAACATTTGAGCAAAACTTTGTTTGATCATGCTCCACTTTTGATTTATGTTGATCCCTCCAGTAGATTATCCTTCCCCACTTCTTTTAGATTCCAAAATATGTGGATCCAACATAGTGATTTTATAAATGTTATATCCATTAACTGGATGGCCTCTCTTCATCCAGATAATTCCATTAAGGGAATGATTCGCCTCTGGCTTAAGCTTAAAAGGCTTAAACAAAACTTAAATTGGTGGAACAAGCATCATTTTAAAAATATTTTTGCCAATCTCAAAAATATGGAACAATTAGTTTGTTCTCTTGAAGATGCTATTTTGACTGACTCTACTAAACTTGAGGAGTTGACTGTAGCTAAAGATAACTTGGTTAAATATTAGAATATGGAAGAAACCTATTAGTAGCAAAAGGCTACAAGCAAACATATTGCTGATGGTGACAAAAATAACAGGTACTTCCATGCTCTTTTCAAAAAAAAGAAAGCCTTAAACTCTACTAAAAAAATTAAAAATGATAACGACAGATGGATCACTGATAATAATGATATTAAAGATTCTATCATACATCATTTTTAAAATTTATTAAATAACAACCCTTCCTTAGAAGCTCTTTCCAACTCACACCTGATTCCCTCAATGATTACTAATGATGATAACCACTTGCTTAGTTTGCATCCTATGGAAACTAAGATTGGTAATATTCTCAGCATGAACACGATTCTTGTCGGCCCCAAGGCTACGACTCAATTTTTTTAGCATTGTTGGCCTGTTATTAAGTCTGACCTTGTTGATGTTTTTGTTGATTTTTTCAATGGAAATCCTTTACCTAGATATTTTTCTAGCACTTCCATTCTTCTCATTCCCAAAATTAATAATCCTGAATCTTAGGGTGATTTCAGACCTATCATCCTTTGCACCTTCTTTCATAAACTCATTGTTAAATTAATTACCAATAGAATTAGTCTGTTGCTACCTAAAATTATTTCACCCAACCAAATTGGCTTCGTTAAAGGTAGAACTATATCTGACAATATTCTTCTTGCCCAAGAGCTAATTCATGCATTGATGCTTCTACCAGAGGTGGTAACATCCTTTTCGAACTGGACATCTCTAAAGCTTTTGACAACATCTCTTGGAATTTTCTCTTCCAAATTCTTTATTTGTTTGGTTTTTCTGACTATTTTATCCACCTCATTAAAAATTGTATTACCAATGTTTAGTTCTCCATTATCATGAATGGTGAGTCCCTTGGTTTTTTTACCTTCGATGCATGGTTTGAGATAAGGAGATCCCTTATCACCCTCTCTTTTTATTATTACTATTGAATATCTTTCGAGGAGCCTTAATGATCTTTTCAACAATAATCCATGTTGAACTCAAGGTGGTCTTCTCATCTTTTTCATAACTTCATAATCTTTTACAATGCCTTTATTCATCACATTAAAACTATTAAGAATCTTTTAAATAAATTTGGTAAAAAAGTGGTCTTTACTTTAATGAAGGTAAAAGTTGTTTCATTCCTTCCTCTAAAATCCCAGTAATAGGATCAACCAAATCTTGAGAATTATTAATTTTTAGCAACAACAACTTCTTATTAAATATCTTGGTGCTCCACTTTTTAAAGGTAAAAAAAGATCACATATCTTTGATGAGCTAATCCAAAAAATCTCTAATAAAATTTTTGTTTGGGAATTTCATTTACTCTTTTTGGTAGGCTCACTTTGATTAAGAGCACCCTTAACTCCATGCCTCTATATCTCATTCAAACCATCAGGACCAATCCATGAATTGAGCCCTCCTTAACAAATTCTTCTGTAATTCTTTTAAAAGAATGCATTAGACCTCTTGGTATAAAAGCTGTGGCACTCTTGTTGAAGGTGATCATGGATGTAAGCCAATCAAGAAAGATATCACTGCCTTTTCTTATAAACTTTGGTAAAATTTTAGGAGCAACAATAGTCTTTGGGCTAATTTTGATCGCCAAATAGGGTAAGCACCCTCTCATTTTCCCTATGAGTAGACTCCTATTTGGAAAAGACTTTGTTCCATCAAAAAGTGAATCATTAATATCTTGGGGATTAACTGTACCTCTTTCTTTGGCAAGATAAATGGAGAGGTGGGTCCATTGATGACTTACTTTCTACCCATTCCACTATTAAAGTGAACTCTTCTAGAATAATATGTGAACAATAGTGTTTACCGATTATATTCCTTTCTCTCTATAAGGTTACTACTATTCCTATCATTCCTAGAATCATAATCGATCCTTTTAAGCTTTCAAAATGGTGATTTCAACCTTAAAATGTTTGGATTCATATTAAAGAAGCTCATGACTTTTCCAATGTGTTTTCAAAATTTAATAATACTATTCCTATTTCTTATTCTATTCTAACTGAAAAACTTCATCCTTGACTCCTTGATGTGGGTAAAGGTTTTACTTACCTTCTCCCGCATTGACAATGTGAATCATGTTTTTTAATTAAGCCATTGCTTCCAAACTTTGGATTTGGTATGATGATCTCTTTAACATTGAAATTCAATGGCTTTAACTTTATACCAACTTCTTGAAGTTTATTTTGAAAACACTATTAAAGGCCACATTATAATCGCTATCACTCTTATTTGGTTCATATGGATGGATGAAATGATGCAAAACATCATGGACTCTATGAACCACATGAGGATAATAGAATATAAATAAAATGACTTGTTAATGCCAATTTAATTAACTACAATCAATTAAAGGTTATAAATTTGTGACCAATAAACTGGTTTTAACTTTGGATCCACCCAATGGTAAGATGACAAGATTATTTATTGGTAAAACCTCATGCTAATACTAAAATTAACATTGATGGCTTTTGTTTCTCAAAATACTTTGTGGTGGCATTTAAACCTTAATGGTAAAGTCTTATGTGCTTTTTACCCCTTAATTTCTTGCTCTTCTTCAAAGCTAATGGCAATTTACAAAGCTATTGAGATTTACCTTCAAAGGTTTTTTTTATTGAGGTGGATGCTGCTTGATTGATCTTTGACTTCCACCAAAATGGGCTAATTGTTACCTTCTAAATGTAGAGAGCTCTCCTCTCTCAACTCTATTTTAAAATCACTCATGTATGGTGTGAAGGTAATGCATGTGATTACTTTCCAATCTAGGTGCTAGATTGATGGCATAAAATTCTTTGATCAACTTACACTTCTAAACATTTGCTTTTGGTTAATTTGGACAATACTAGACTCTCTTACCTCAAAATTAATCCATCCTATTGGTTTGGATGTACATTACATGAACTACATGATCAACTTCTTAGTTTTGATTTCTCTGATTTTTCATGCTAGTTCTGATATTTTGTTAGTTTGATCTCTATGGCATCTATTGGATTACTAACCTTATTTGTTTTCTCTATTTTCATTGTCCACTACTTATGGTTTTCTCATGGAGGAGATGTTATTTATGCTTTCTTCTTTGCTTGATCTATTTCTTTTATCATTATTCTGTTTTTGTCCTATTGTAATTTTTTCATTATTGATTAAGATGTATTTTTCTTTCTTCTTCTAAATTTGTTCATGGTCATGACTTTGCCTCATTATGTAATTTGTTCTTATTCTGTTTTTTCTCTTTAATGTGTTCCTCCTATTATTTTCTAACCTCACCCAACCTGTATGGAGAGACACCATATACCCTTGTTATTATTATTTTCTTCTTGCGGATGGGATTTTATTCTTGATTTCTTTCTTTTTTACTGATGTTTGTTGGTTTGCTTTTCTTTGTCTTGAAGGATTTCAATGATGTTTTTTTGAACCCCTTTGAGTCTATGTTGTCTCTTTTGGTTTATCTTATGGTGGGTGCAATAATTGTTTTGATGTTTTATTTTGTGATGATATTAGGGGTTTTATTTTGTTAATGCCGCTTATCATCTATATGCTACTTAATTGTATTTATTTCATCGGTTGTCTTGGTTTCGATTCCAATGTTATCTTTTGAACTCTAAATGTGTTCTATGATCTCTTATTTATGTTTATTTGTGTTTATTTGATGTCTTGGTTTTTTATTGTTCTAACTATAATGTGGGGGCTTATTTGTCTTGTTATTATTATTTTCTCCGCGATTACTTTCTTTTTTTTCTTTTATTCCGCTTTACATCTTGATTATGCTTTTTTACTTGGTTATTTTTTGAATTTGTATTGTGTAACCATTTTATTTGTTTGTCTTGGTTGTTTAGATTGTTTTATGCCCAACATACTAGGGCTATTTTTTTTCTCGATCCTTTTATTTGGTGCTATTTACGATGGGTTTTAGCCTATTTCCTGTGGTTACTAGTACAACTAATCTATTGTTGCATTCTCACCTTGGTCCTGTTAGACTTCTGCATCACTTGTTGTATTTGGGTTTGGGTTCTGCCTTGCTTTACATTTGCTTTTTGTTAACTTCTGCAATGGTTATTAATAAGGGGGTTGTTAACATCTGCATTGCTTATTATGATTGGGTTTCTTTTCTAGACTATACTCCAAGGCTGTACTTCTGGCCTGAAAGTTTCATATATGTCTCATATGTTTGGCTCATTGATTTGCTTAACGTGGATTAGGTTGTTTTTTTCTGTCTCTCTTGTGGTTTTTTATGTCTAATTATACTCTTGGTTATGGTTTTAAAAGGGATTCTGGCAAAGATGGCTCATTCTCATATGTATAGGGATTCTCATGCTATGGTGACTATATTGATGATAATTTTCCTGCATGGGACCCCTTATCTTTCTACTCTTTGCTATCTCCTTTCTATATTATATATGGCTTTGTTTAGGTTTGCAGGTACTAAGGTCCATAAGACTTTCAACAAATGGCTGCTTTCTTCTCACAGGTTTGTAGGCTATGATGGTTGTGATGATTTCACTCCTTCTTGGTTTGGTAGTAGCTCTTGTGATGTAACCCTTCTGCTGAAGTTTGGATGCTCATATTTGCATCTACCCCAATTTGGTGTGACTGAGCCTGAGCCTCCTTTCACACACTTCACTATAATTTTCCTCAGTTTATGCTGCTCTCATTTTTCAGTTTCGCTAAACTACTTTAAATGTTCTAATTTCTATCTTCCTTCATTTTTGCAAATGCACTTCTCTTTTTCTCTTGTAGGTTTGCTCTCTACTGGCATGCATTCTATCATCCTGAAGAGCTTTGGCCCTGATCTATCCATTGGCTTATCTATGTTAATCACTTTGTATCTTGCTTTTTTTTTCTTTTATTTTGTTTTTGGTTGTACTTAGATAGGATTTACTCTATGATTGTAGCTCTTTGAGTGGTAGTTTTGGAGTTTATCCCCTCTTATGGATCTTGTAACCCTCTTTTTGTGGTAATAAAATTCCCCTATATGGGGTTTCCCAAAAAAAAAATTCCAAAACCCAAAACCCTAAAACTAAACCTAAACCTTAAACCCTAAACCCTAAAATAAAAATAAAATAAACATAAACCTAAACTAAATTAAACTAAACTAAAATAAATAAAAACTAAACCTAATCCTAAAATAAACTAAACCTAAACCTAAACCTAAACTAAATAAAATAAAATAAACTAAAAATAAAATTTAACCTAAACTAAAAAATAAAACCTAAAAATAAACCTAAAACCTATACCAAAACCTATAAATAAAAAGATTAAATAAAAATAAAACTAAGCTAAAAAAATAAACCTAAACTTAAACTTAAACCTACAAAATAAACTAAAATAAAAAACATAAACTAAAATAAATAAACCTAAAATAAATAAACTAAATAAAATAAAAATAAAAATTACCATAAATAAAAATAAAAAAGTAAAATAAACTAAAATTAATAAAAAAATAAACTAAATAAACCTAAACCAACTAGTTTACCTAATTTAAAAAAATTTTAAAAATTAAAATATAAACTCTAATCCTATACCCTAAACCCTAAACCCTAAAAACCCTAAACCCTAAATCCTAAACACTAAAACCTAAACCTAAACCCATCCTCAAGAGCTTTTGATGAAAGTGGTCCAATGGCTTCTTATCTTGATCTCTTTATATCTTTTGCTCTCCTAACTTTTTAGCTTTGTTTTGATTGTACTTAGATAGGGGATTTACTCTCTAGGCTTTTCTGTAGCTCTTTGAGCAGTAGTTCTTGAGTTTATCCCCTCTTAAGGACCATGTAACGCCTTTTTTATGGCAATAAAATTCCCCTATATGGGGTTCCAAAAAAAAAAAAACCTAAACCCTATACCATAAACCCTAAACCCTAAAATAACAATAATAACAACAAGCCTTTATCCCACTAAGTGGGGTTGTCTATCTAAATCCTTCGTCTCCATTGTGTCCTATTATGTGTCAAATTCTCATTTAATTCAAGTATACTAAGGTCATTTTTTATACATCTTAACCAAGTCTTTTTAGGTCTACCTCTACCTTTCTTAACATAAGGCAAATCAAATGCATCTACTCTCCTAACTGAGTCATCATACGACTGACGCTTTGTGTGGCCAAACTATCTAAGGCGACTCTCTCTAATCCTATCTGCCACCGGAGCTACTCCAACTTTTTCTCGAACATACTCATTTCATATTTTATCTCTTAGAGTAAAGCCACTCATCCACCTGAGCATCCTCATCTCTGTAACACTTAACTTAGTCTTATGCTTCTCTTTTATTGGCCAACATTCTGCACCATAAGTCATTATAGGTCTTGCCACCATCTTATAAAATTTTCCCTTAAGCTTAAGTGGAACTTTTTTATCACACAACAGGCCAGATGCATTCCTCCACTTCAACCATCCAACTTGAATTCTACTAATAACATATCCATCTATTTCACCATCATTTTGAACAATAGAGCCTAAATATCTGAATCGCTCACTCTTATTAATGACTTGTTCACCTAATGTCACAAAATTACCACTATAACTTCTACAACTAAAATTACACTCCATATATTCAGTTTTAGATATACTTAAATGAAAACCTTTAGAATCTAATATTGACCTCCATAATTCAAGTTTCTCTTGGACTCCCTCTGTAGTCTTATCAATAAGAAGAATGTCATCAGCAAAAAGCATACACCGAGGTAAATCTTCCTATAAATTCCTAGTAAGAACATCCATAACTAAAGCAAAAAAAGATAAGGGCTTAAAGCTGATCCTTGATGTAATCTAATTGAAATGGGAAAATATTTTGTCAATCCTCCTTGTGTTTGGACACAAGTAACAGCTCTAGTATACATATCCTTAATGACTTGAATATAACTAATATTAACTCCTTTCTATTTTAGAACTCTCCAAAGAACATCTCTTGAAACTTTATCATAAGCTTTCTCTAAATCAATAAATATCATATGTAAATCCTCCTTATTTTATTTATACTTCTCCATCAAACCTCTTAACAAATGTATAGCATCCATAATAGATCTACCTGGCATGAAACCAAACTGATTGTGAGAAACTTTTGTATCACATCGTAACATATGCTTAATTACTCTCTCCCATATTTTTAATGCATGACACATTAAGTTATATCCTCTATAATTTGCACACTCTTGTGCATCACCTTTATTCTTAAATATAGGAACCAACAAACTCTTTCTCCACTCATCTAGCATTTTTTTAGTCTTTAAAATAACATTAAAAAGATTTGTAAGCCAAGAAATTGCTTGATCTCCTAAACATTTCCACACTTCTATTGAAATATCATCAGGTCCTATTGCTTTTCCACATTTCATTTTCTTTAAAGCTTCTCTAACTTCAGATTTACTAATACGACGATAAAAATAAACTTCTTTATTTTATTTAGTTTAGGGTATTAAGGTTACTAAAATCAATCGTACATTCAGATCATTCATTGAAAAGTTTATCAAAATATCTCATCCTCCTATTTTCAATATCCTTTTCTAAGAAAAGCATTTTATTATCTTCACCCTTAATACACCTCACTTGAACTAGGTCTTTACTTCTCCTATCTCTTTAGTTGGCTAACTTATACATACACTTTCACCTTCTTTGGTATCTAATCTATTGTATAAATCACTAAAAGCTAAATTTTTTGCATCATATATTGCTTTCTTAGAATCTCTGCAGGCCACTTTATATCTTTCCCAATTGTCCAAGTTTTTACATCTAAACCAAATTTTATAACAATGCTTCTTATTTCTTATCTTTTCTTCACACTCTAACTTCAACACCAACTATTTTTATTAAAAGAAGTTTTTTCTTTTGATTCTCCAAGCATAATTTTAGCAACTTGCTACTTTTTCTCACATAATATTAGCTTCTTTATGAACAGCCCAAATCCTAAACCCTAAACCATAAAATCCTAAACCCTAAACCCTAAACCCTAAACTAAAATAACCCTTAACCCTTAACCCCAAAAACCTGAAACCTAAACCTAAACTAAATAAAACCAAAAAAAAATCAAATAAACCTAAACCTAAACAAAATAAAAAATAAGATAAAATAAAAACCTAAACCTAAACCCAAACATAAAAATAAAAATAAAAACTAAACTAAAATAAAATAAATAAAAACCTAAACTAAACTAAAAAAATAAAATAAAACTAAAAATAAAAACCCTAAATAAAATAAAAACTAAACTTAAAATAAAATAAAATAACAACTAAATAAAAACCTAAACCTAAGAAATAAAGTTAAAAAAACCTAAAAAATAAATAAATACTAAAACCTAAACCTAAAACTAAAAAAAATAAAAACCTAAAATAAAAATATAATAAACCTAAACCTAAACCTAAACTAAAATAAATTAAACTAAAATAAATAAAACCTAAACCTAAACTTAAATTAAACTAAACCTAAAATAAATAAAATAAAATAAACTAAAAATAAACCTAAACCTAAACTAAAAAGTAAAACCTAAAAATAACCCTAAAATAAAACATAAAACCTAAACCAAAAAAAATAAAATAAAAACATAAACTTAAACATAAAACTAAAAAAAACCTAAACCTAAAAGATAAAATAGAAATAAAACTAAACTAAAAAATAAATTTAAACCTAAACCTAAAAAATAAACTAAAAATAAAACACCTAACTAAAATAAATAAAGTTCAAATAAATAAACTAAATTAAATAAAAATAAAAATAAACCCAAATAAAAAATAAAATAAATAAAAATAAACTACATAAACCTAAATCTCTTATTTAGTTAATTTTAAAAAAATAAAAATAAAATAAAAAATAAAACCCTAAAAATAAAATAAACCTAAACCTAAACTAAAATAATCCTAAACCCTAAACCCTAAAAACCTAAAAACCTAAACCTAAACTAAATAAAATAAATAAATAAACCTAAACCTAAATAAAATAAAAAATAAGATAAAATTTAAACCTAAGCTAAAACCTAAACCTAAACCTATACCTAAACCTAAAATTAAAAAATAAAATAAAAAATAAAAAATAATCTTGAATGAAATAAATAAAAACTAAACCCTAAACCCTAGATAAAATAAAAACCTAAACTAAAACCTAAACCTAAACCTAAAAATAAAATAAAATAAAATAAACTAAACTAAAATAACAAAATAAAACATAAACTAAATTAAAAAAATAAAATAAATCTAAAAATAAATAATCTAAATAAAATAAAAACTAAACCTAAAATAGAAATAAAAAAACCTAAAATATAATAAAATAAAAATAAAATAAAAACCTAAACCTAAAAAAATAAACCTAAAAAAACATAAAAATAAAAAACCTAAACCCTAAACTAAAAAAAACCCAAAACCTAAAATAAAAATGACATAAACCTGAACCTAAACTAAAATAAATGAAACTTAAGCCTTAACTTAAAATAAACTAAACCTAAAATAAGTAAAATAAAAAAAATTAAAAATAAACATAAACCTAAACTAAAAAATAAAATCTAAAATAAAAACCTAAAACCTAAACCTAGAAAAAATATAATAAATACCTAAACCTAAAACTAAAAATAAAAATTAAAACCTAAACTTAAAAAATAAAATAAAAATAAAAATAAACAAAAAAATAAACCTAAACCTAAACCTAAAAAATAAACAAAAATAAATAAAAAAATAAACTAAATAAACCTAAACTTACCAGTTTACTTAATTTAAAAAATGTATATAAATAAAAAATAAAAAAACCCTAACCCTGAACCCTAAGCCCTAAACCCTAAACCCTAAACCCAAAAAACCCTAAACCCTAAAACCTAAATCCTAAACCCTAAACCTTAAAACTAACCCTAAACCCTAAACCCCAAAATCGTAAAAATAAAATAAATAAAATAAAATAAACCTAAACCTAAAATAAAATATACTAAACTAAAATAACCATAAACCCAAAATCATAAACTAACCTAAACCCTAAATCCTAAACTCTAAAAACTTAAAACTAAAATAAAATAAAATAAAACTAAACTAAATAAACTTAAATGTACTTGTTCACTTAATTTAAAAAAAAAACATAAAATAAATACCCTAACCCTAATCCCAAAACCCTAAACTCTAAACCCTAAACATTAAATCTTAAACCCTAAACCCTAAAATAAAAAGAAAATAAACCTAAACCTAAACTAAAATAATCTAAACTAAAATAAATAAAATCAAAACCTAGTCCTAAAATAAACTAAACCTAAACCTAAACCTAAACCTAAACTAAATAAAATAAAATAAACTAAAAATAAATGAAAACCAAAACTAAAAAATAAAACTTAAAAATAAACATAAAATAAAAACTTATAACCTAAACCAAAATCTATAAATAAAAAATAAAATAAAAATAAAACTAAGCTAAAAAATAAACCTAAACTTAAACCTAAACCTAAAAATAAACTAAAATAAATAAACCTAAAATAAATAGACTAAATAAAATAAAAATAAAAATTAACCTAAATAAAAATAAAAAATAAAAATAAACTAAAATTAATAAAAAAATAAACTAAATAAACCTAAACCAATGAGTTTACTTAATTTTAAAAAAAATAAAAAATTAAAAAAAAACTCTAATTCTAAACCCTAAACCCTACCATAAACCCTAAACCTAGAACCCTAAACTAAAATAACCCTAAACCCTAAACTAACCATAAACACTAAACCCTAAATCCTAAACCCTAAAACCTAAAAACCTAAACATAAACTAAATAAAATTTAAAAAGAAAATTAAATAAATAAACCTAAACCCAAATAAAATAAAAAATAAGATAACATAAAAACCAAAACTAAAACCAAATCCTAAACCTAAAAATATAATAAAATAAAAAATAAAAATTAAGCTAAAATAAAAAAATAAAAATATAAACTAAACTAAAAATTGAAAAACCTAAATAAAATAAAAACTAAACCTAAAATTAAAATAACATAAACCTAAAATTAAAAAAAAAATAAAAACTAAATAAAAACATAAACCTAAGAAATAAACTTAAAAAAACCTAAAAATAAATAAAAAATAAAACCTAAATAATAAACTAAAAAAACAAATCCAAAAATAAAAAATAAATAAACCTAAACCTAAACTAAAATAAATAAAACCTAAACCTAAACTTAAAATAAACTAAACATAAAATAAATAAAATTAAATAAACTAAAGATAACATAAACCTAAACTAAAAAATAAAACCTAAAGATAAACCTAAAATAAAAATCTAAAACCTAAACCTAACAAAATAAAAAAAAAACCTAAACCTAAACCTAAAAATAAAAAGTAAAACCTAAACTTGAAAAATAAAATAGAAATAAAACTAAACTAAAAAAATAAACTTAAACTTAAACCTAAACCTAAAAAATAAACTAAAATAAAAAACCTAAACCAAAATAAATAAACCTAAAATAAATAAATAAACTAAATAAAAATGAAAATAAATCTAAAGAAAAAATAAACTAAAATAAATAAAAAAATAAACTAAATAAAGTTAAACCTATCAGTTTATAAAATTTTAATAAAAAAATAAAAAAAAACTTTAGCCCTAAACCCTAAACTCTAAACCATAAACCCTAAAACTTAAACCCTAAATCCTAAACCCTAAGCCCTAAACCCTAAACCTTAAACCAATCAACCTAAACAGAAAAGTTCCCTGCTCTCGGCCGCGATGCTCTCTAGCGATTCTGTGTTCCCTTTCATTTTCCTTGAGGCTTGGTGTGTTTTGACCATTCCCGATCGTTCCTTCTGGATTTCTGCTCTCGGTTGGCCGCTTATGTGAGTTTCCCTTGATCTTACAATGGCTAAAGCACCGCATACCGTGCAGTCAAGTCTTCAAACTTGGAGGCATTGGCTAAGGCTTTCAATCTTCAAGGTAATATTGATCCGACTCCAGCCGTTACTGTGCCTGCTGTTAAGTCCTTCAAGGATGCTATATATGGTAAGAACACTTGCTCTAATGCTTCGGTCAATTTAATCTCAACTTCTTTTCGTGGAATGTCGATTGTAATGTGCTCGGATCTTGATGTGGAAAAGCTGGCGAAACCCTTTAAATTTTCATTAGTTGGTAAATTTTCATTGTGTCGCCTGACTCTTGAAAGCATCTGATCCTTCTTTCATAGCCTAAAGCTCTCAGGTGTATTTACTATCAGATTGATTGATCCTAGATATATCCTTATTCAACTATCTAATGTTTTAGACTACTCAAAAGTCTTTGCTCATCGCTCTTACTTTGTGTACAATTGTCAAATGAGGCTTTTGAAATGGTCTCCTCTATTTGATGACAAAGATGAATCCCAAATTATTCCTTTATGGCTAGCTTTTCCAAACATGATGATACATTACGTTACCCATCAAGTCCTATTTGCGGTTGGGGCTCTCTTTGGTCAGCCCCTTCAAATAGATCAAGCCACCGCCGCGAGATCACAACCATCAGTTGCTCATATTTTGGTTGAGATTGATATTACTAAAAAGTTCCCTAAAGAAGTTTGGATCGGTTCGAAAAAATTTGGGTATAATCAAAAAGTGGAATTTGAAAATTTCCCTATTTTTTGCACACATTGTAAGATCCATGGTCATGATTACTCTGAATGCTTTGTGTTACACCCTAATCTTAAAAAGAAAATATGTCAAATCTTAATCCCTCTCTAACAAATGAAAAAAATAATAAGTTCGCTTATGTGCCTAAAGTTACTCAAAATGGAACTCACCCTCCTACCCCCTCTCCTTTATTACCTATAGATTTGCTTATTGGAGAACAATTTCAGCTTGATAAAAATAATGATATTGAGGTTTGTGAGGAAATTAATGATAACTTACCTAACATTGCTTTTACTTGTAATAACTTGGCATCTCAAGACAATCCCTTGACTCATATGAATCATAATGGTGATTTGAATGGGAACCTTAAGTTGGATCAAAATCTCAAAACTAATTCTGGAATTATTCTGAAAAATTTTGATAATTTGGTGACGGATCAAAATTTGAATAGTACTCATGGAAATGAAAATAAATTTTGTGCTATTAATGGTATCACAACCTCTCCTTCTATTACCCTACAGAGTGATACACAAGCTAACCCTATTTCTCAACCTAACTCTGATACCGAAGAAGGGGAAATCACCATTAGGAATGCTTTGACAGATACTAGTCCTATTCTGAATATCACAAATCACTCTCTTTCAGATGGAGATACTTTAGACATAGATAGGCCTTTTCAAACTGTTATTAAAAAAATCTCTTAAAATTAGAATGTTCACTAATAGCTCCACGAGAATCACTCGATCTACTCTAACTTTCCATAAATAATTGTTTAATGTTTCTCTTCTTCTTATTTTTTATTTTTTCAGTTATCTCTTCTCTTTTCTTTCAACTTATTATGATCAACTTTCTTATTTGGAATGTTTGGGGTATTGGGACTCTCACTGTCCGCAATTGTATTAGAAGCCTTTGTCGTACTCATAACATAACCTTACTTGTTGTTATTGAGCCATTCATTCACTCTTCTAAGATTACCCATATTTCTAGAACACTAGGCTTTCAAAATTTCTTTTATAATATTAGTAATAAAATTTAGTGTTTTTGGAATAATTTAATCAACATTTCTATCCTTGATGATCTCCAATAATTAGTTAATGTTCAAATCTCATTGGGTGAATTTTCTACTCTTGGTTCCTTTATCTATGCATCTTGTAATAGAGTTGGTAGGAACATCCTTTGGGATCAATTAAGAACTTTTTCCTCCTCGGTCAATAAATCCTGGTAGGTTGGGGGTGATTTCAACACTATTATCGCTTCCTCGGAAAGAAGGGGAGGTTGGTCTCCTAACATCCACTCCATGGAAGATTTTTCTAATATGATTCTTGATCAGAATCTGTTTGATATTAGTTTTTCTGGCTCTGACTATACGTGGCATAACTCTAGACTCTGGCAGTGGCTTCATAGGACCTCTTTAATTCCCTTTGGATCAATCAATGGCCCCTCACTTCTGTTGAGCATTTGAGCAAAACTTTGTCTTACCATGCTCTGTTATTGATCTCCATCAAAACTCCTTCCAGTACTATATCCTCCCCCACTTCTTTTAGATTCCAAAATATGTGGACCCAACATAGTGATTTCTTTAATGTTGTTTCCACTAATTGGATGGCCCCTATTCACCCGAACAATTTCATTAAAGGCATGATTTGACTTTGGCTTAAGCTTAAAAGACTAAAACAAAACCTAAATTGGTGGAACAAGCACCATTTTAAAAATCTTTTTGCCAATCTAAAAAATATGGAATAATTAGTTTGCTCCCTTGAAGATGTTGTGTTAACTGACCCTAGTAAGCTTGATGAGTTAAACATTGCTAAAGATAACTTGATTAATTTTCAGAATATGGAGGAAACCTATTGGCGGTAAAAGGCCGCTAGCAAACATATTGCTGATGGTGACAGAAATACAAGGTATTTCCATGCTCTTTTCAAAAAAAAGGAAAGCCTTACAAAAAATCAAAAATATTAACGGTAGAGATCAGCGATAATAATTTAAAGATTAAGACAACATTTTCAAAATTTATTAAACAACAACCCTTCCTTAGAACCCCTCTCCAACACTCACTTGATCCCTTCTATGATTACTAATGATGAAAACCATTTACTCACTTTGAAAATTAGTAATACTCTCAATAGCATGAACACTGACTCTGTTGCTGGCTCGGACGGCTACACGACTCATTTCTTTCAGCATTATTGGCCTATTATTAAGTCTGACCTTGTTGATGTTGTTGTTGATTTCTTTAATGGAAACTCTTTACCTAGATACTTTTTTAGCACTTCCATTATTCTCATTCCCAAAACTAATAATCTACTTGGGAGATTTTAGACCTATCAGCCTTTGCACCTTCTTTCAAAAACTCATTGTTAAATTAATTAATAATAGGATAAGTCCGCTACTCCCTAAAATTATTTCTCCTAACCAAATTGGCTTTGTTAAAAGTAGAGCTATATCCTACAATATCCTTCTAGCCCAAGAGCTGGTTCATGACCTTGATGTTCTTATCAGAGGGGTCAACATCCTCTTCAAACTGGACATCTCTAAAGCTTTTGATAACCTCTCTTGAGATTTCCTCTTTCAAATTTTCCATTTGTTTGGATTTTCTGATAATTATGGGATCCAAAAATTAGCCACCGACCTCTTTCAGAAAAAGGAAAGAGTTGTTTAGGTGTCGGTGATAATTTCATAAGGCAGATGAATAGTAGATAAGACACTACCCAGAGATTTCATTCTCATTTGGTGAGAACTTTTTATATCTGGTTTCAGGTTTCCTATAGGCGCAAGCCTCTATAGTTAATTACCCCTCTCAATACTGAGAGAGCACTTTCGATTAAGGCAAGTCAATAAATCGTTAAATAAAGAGTATATAATTGCAGAGAGTGGAGTTTAGAACTTATGAAATTTATTATTTTAACTTAAAACTTTTTGTGGGGGGCGATGGCCGATCAAGATCCCATGGTTCCGTCATCCGGCTGCGGTCGCAGTGAGAGGAGGTAGTGACCCGAAGGATCCTTGTCAACACACATGGGTTACATCGTCAAGGTGTCCTTGTAGACACAGGGTAGAGTTTATCTAAGGGGACAAATATAAGTCAACCTTAGCTAACGTAGGCCTTTTTGCCCAACTAAATACATTCTACATTTCACAGCTCAAAGAGCAAAGCCGTTGGGGAACATATGGGCTGTGGCCGTGACCGTAATTTAGTGGTGCCATATCGCGGTGAACCACCAGGTCAGAGGGCTCAGGTCGTAACCGCCATTTATGTGGTTCCATATCGCGGCAAAACCATGAGGACAGAGGACACGAGCCACGTCCTTATGGGCTTTAGAAATATTTGAGTGTGAAGGTAGTTATGTATTTAATTTGACATTGGCTCTTTGTGAGCAAACGTTTTCTTAATTTGTCACCCGAAGACAAATAATTGCGGAGGGGTGGATTGATTTTTATTTTTTTATTATTTTTTTTAGTTTTAATTTAAATAATTCATTTCATTTTTTATTTATATTTTTGTATTTTCTTTGAATTTTGATCATGTTATGATTGATTTTAGATTTGAATATATATGATCATTTATCATTGAAATCTTAATTATAATTACCCTTCTCGATCCTAGGGTTAAGATCAATTAATAGACTTTGTCTACTCTGTCCGATTTTCTACAGAGGATCAGGTCTAAATTCATTATCTCAAGAAGTATAATCCTTCAAAACCTTGTCCACTCTAGTTTGAATATAGAGGATCGGGTTTGGGACTTTTCTTCCTGAGAGTTTGAATTTTAGAAGCTATATCAGTTGATTCATATCTTGTATTATATGACAGAATTAGCTTATCAGATATTATTAATTTGAAATTCTTATAATATCAAATTTTTAGGTTTTGTTAACCCGGACCCGGTTAGAACAAATCGGGATTATGTAGCATCTATTCTTTATATTTGACTTAATAATTACTCCAACATGCATATGGATATCTGTTCTTTTAAAATGTATGGACATTAGAATGTCTAAGTTGGAGTTTATATGTTGAGTTTTGATTTTTGAGTTTTTTAATGAGACCCGGTCCTAAGACCAAACCGAGATTATGTAGCATCTATTCTTTATATTTGACTTAGTAATTACTCCAACATGCATACGTATATCTGTTCTTTTAAAATGTATGGACATTAGAATGTCTAAGTTGGAGTTTATATGTTGAGTTTTGATTTTTGAATTTTGTTAACCCGGACCCGGTCCTAAGACCAAACCGGGAAGTATAACATCTGTCATTTTGTATTTGACTTGATTGTAATGCAAGTATGAATTTTGATACGGGATTTTTAGGTTTTGTTAACCCGGACCCGGTCCGAAGACCAAATCATGATGTATAGCATCTGTTCTTTGGAAATAAGATATGCATATTATTTTGGCCAAAAGCCCCCCTTTTATGTCACAAATCAATAGGGTATAAGGCTGAAATAAATTATTTTGGAAGCCTATTTGATAAAATATAAAGTGATGGGCCTGGAATGAATTTAGGCATTTGGTTTGGGCTAAAAACCCTTTCTTTATGTGGAAAATCATCAAACATAAAGGGGCTGAAAAAATCATTTTTGAAGGCCCATATGATCAAATATAAAGTGATGGGCCTAGAATGAGTTTAGGCATTTGATTTGGGCTAAAAATCCTTTCTTTATGTGGCAAATCAATAAACATAAAGGGGCTAAAATAATCATTTTTGAAGGCCCATATGATCAAATACCCATAGCCCATTTATTTCTCTTGATAAGGGGAGGGGAATATAAAAAAAATATGAGTAGATGTCATATGTCATTTAAAAGAGGCAAGTGGATTAATTAAAATCCACCTCCCTCACATGCAAGCTCATGGCAAGTGGGGGGACAAATACTCATTAAATTTATTAAGAAGATATGGCAAAGACTTTATTTTCCTCTTCAAAGAAAGTGATAAGGATGCACAAGGGCATGCCACATGTCCATGCATGTGCATGCAATATGACAAATGGCATTAAACTAGATGATCTCCTTGCATGCAACTTATGTGAGGCACCACATGTGTCAACACCATAGGAATAGATGATAAGAGGAGAGGGCTAAGGAAGCCTATAAATAAGAGGGGATTTCCCTTTCACAAAATACCTACATTTCCTACTCTCCTCTTCTCCCTTATACCACAAGTTTAAGCTCTTTCAATCTTACATAAAGGGTTAAGTTGTGCCACATAGACTTGTGAGTTTCTTTTCTAACTCAACAACTTTTTTTTTTTATATCTTCTTGATATATGTCATGTCATATGGTAGATTTAACTTATTTCATATGTGTTTGCTTCAAGTCTTCACCATATCTCATGTATGTATACAAATCATGGTGGGAATGACAAGTAAAGTAGGGGAGGTATTTATGTTTGAACATATGTTTAATGTGTATTCCTAACATGTCAAGCTAGATGGAGTCTACTTTATGTCATACTTGCCACAAATAGGATAACTTTCATTATATAGAGATTGAAGTATAAGTATTCATATATGACCTAAAGAAGCATTTTAAGCCAATATGTTAACCTAAACATTTCATCATTTCTTTTCTAACTCCCCTTTTTTTTAAAGAAAATTTCGGCAGCCTCCCGGCGTCATCCCCGCATAGGGGGCTGCTTCGAGAGACTAGGCCTTCCCACCATGCCAAGAAAGGCGTGCATGGTAGGTGTCGTGAGACACCTCGACCGAAAGTTTGACCACCAAGAAAGGCGTGCATGGGTTGTGTAACACGACATTGCATTTCCTTGCCGCGTTGGAACAACGTGAGCAGTACTATCATAACAGTTCCACCGCGTTGGAACAACGTGAACAGGTACTTATCACAAGTTTCCCCGCCGCATTGGAACAATGCGAACGGGTACTTATAGCATAGAGCAATAAATTTGCATTCACATGTATATGAAATTAAAGTATAAGCATTTATATATGACACATTTCAACTCCTTTTTTCTTATTGAAAATTTCGGCAGCCTCCCGGCGTCATCCCCGCATAGGGGGCTGCTTCGGGAGACTAGACCTTCCCACCACGCCAAGAAAGGCGTGCATGGTAGGTGTCATGAGACACCTCAGCCGAAAATTTATTTGCCCACCACGCCAAGAAAGGCGTACATGGGTGCACAACACAGCATTTCCTTGCCACGTTGGAACAACGTGAGCAAGTACTTATCATAACAGTTTTCCTGCCATGTTGGAACAACGTGAGCAATTATCAAGTTTTCCCGCATTGGAACAATGTGAGCGTACTTGCATATTTCTCTTCCAAGTTGGAACAACATGACAGTACTTATTACAAGTTTCCCGCGCATTGGAACAATGTGAGCAGTACTTATAGCATATTTCTCACGTTGGAACAACGTGAAAAGGTACTTATTACAAGTTTTCTGCCGCATTGGAATAATGTGAGCGGGTACTTATAGCAAGCATATTTCTCTGCCATGTTGGAAAAATGTGAATAGGTACTTATTACAAGTTTTCCCGCCACATTGGAACAATGTGAATGGGTACTTATAGCAAGCATATTTCTCTGCCACGTTGGAACAACGTGAGCAGTGCAATACAAGTTTTCCGCGCGTGGAACAATGTGAGCAATTATATAACAAGCATATATTTCTCGCGCGTTGGAACAACGTGAGCAGTACTTATTTCAAGTTTCCGCGCATTGGAACAATGTGAGCAGTACTTATAGCAAGCATATTTCCACGCGTTGGAACAACGTGAACATGTACTTATCACAAGTTTTCCCGCCGCATTGGAACAATGTGAACAGGTACTTATAGCAAGCATATTTCTCTGCCACATTAGAACATTGTGAGCGGTACTTATTACAAGTTTCCCGCCGCATTGGAACAATGTGAATGGGTACTTATAGCAAGCATATTTCTCTGCCACGTTGGAACAACGTGAACAAATATTATAAGTTTCTTGCGCATTGGAACAATGTGAGCGTACTATAGCAAGCATATTTCCCTGCCACGTTGGAACAACGTGAACAGATACTTATCAAAAGTTTCCCCGCCGCATTGGAATAATGTGAACGGGTACTTATAGCAAGCATATTTCTCTGCCACGTTGGAACAACGTGAACAGGTACTTATCACAAGTTTTTCTGCCGCATTGGAACAATGTGAACGGGTACTTATAGCAAGCATATTTCTCTGCCACATTGGAACAATGTGAGCAGGTACTTATTACAAGTTTCCGCATTGGAACAATGTGAACGGGTACTTATAGCAAGCATATTTCCCTGTTAATAAGATATCAAATGACAGAAATAGGCAAGTATGCAAGTAGGGATTCAATCATTCCTTTCATCCTCTCCTTCATTAGCAACAAGATTGTGTCATAGCAATGATTGCCATATAAAGAAAACAAATTTGTAATTCTGGCATAATCCATGCATGAAAAATCCCTAGCAATTTTCTCATCAACCAAAGACACAGACCCTGCTGCAAGCTTTGCAAAATATATAAATAATCCATGACGTCAAATCTCAACCTCACACCCAACCAGAAAAGCTCTAAACTCAAATAGCTCGATGGAACAAAGATATAGATAAGGGGGATATATCACATGAGAGTCAAACGAAGCACAAATAATAGCTTTACAAATACTATGAAATAGTCCCCATGAACATTCACTAACAACAACCAATAAAGTGCCAAGATGGCACCAAAACCTCTTGGTGACCAAAACCTCTAAATAATCGCACAAAACAGCTTAACCAACCATAGTGCATATGAGGATAACCAAATCATTTCCTTCAAGGCAAACCAAATAACAAAATATAACTTAGATTGAAACAACACAACTCAAGTTTTCGATCGCAAAGAAGGAAGAAGGAAAGGGGTTCTGCTATTTAAGAAGAGCGGCCTCAACTAGGGTTCTTGCTTCAAACTGAGAGAGCACGGATCAGAGGAGCTCCGAGGGGAGAAGGAGCCACGGGTGGGTTCTGTCGAGCGAAGAGGGAGAGGGAGAATCACACAGATTTTGAGAGCCGCAGAACGAGAGAGAGGGATCGCGAGAGAGGGGAAGAGCCGTGAGCTTCAGTCGAGAGAGGAAATGCCGTGAGAGGAAGGAGCATCATGCCTAGAGCTCAATCGGAACGAGGTGAAAAACGAGAGCTTTAGCCGAGAGGGAGAATGTCATGGGCTTCAGAGAGGGAGAGTCGAATGAGAGTAGGGCGGAAATGAGGGTCAACGATCATTTTGATCTTGGTCTCTTCCTTGAGTTGAACGGGGAGGTTAGGAATTAAAGTGGTTTAAGGGATTAAATAGCCATTAGTCCCTTTAATTATAATTTAATATTATTTTATGTGATATTAATTTATGCACTAAACCCTAGCAATATGGGTGTCAATTTTAGGTATTTCAGTTGTGCCGAACGCAACGGCGTGATCAATTTCATGATCGGAGGTCGTCGGACAACGCCGACGGCAATGGTGATGAAATTAGGTTTACAATTTGCGATCAGATTCAATTGATCGACATTCGCACACTTGCCAAATGGGTCTCTAAGGTGTCGCTTGATGTCTCACATTTCAAGAACCGGCGCTTTGATCAATTTCTAACGAGGTTGTTTATACATTATCGAGGCTTCTTGACTTCGATATGCATGTAATTTCATAAAAAATATAATTTTAATTTTTGGATCGATCATTAATTGATTTGATACCTTCCCATTTAATTAATTTTAATATTAAGTTTAAATGACGCATAGTTATAGGTCAACAAATGCCCCCCAACAAACATGGTGCGCGCATGGAGCGGACCGTGTTTGTTGTACGTAAGTTGACCTTGCGGATCTCCAAGAGATTTGCTTGGATGTCACGCTGAAGTTGCAATTTCTACAACTCTTGATAATACCTGATCGTTGCCTTTGATAGAAGTGAGTATAACTCTCAAGTTGGGCAAACATTTGCATTTCATCAGTTCGACTATAATAGCTTGTTGAACTGGTATTTGTTGTCATTAGTCCAATGTTTTGTGCTTGATGGACTAGATGAAGGAGATGATTTGACTTGTCATCATCAACTTGTCAAGAGAATTTGGCGCATCTTCAACCCTATGTTTTCTGCTTTGGCGGACTTGTTGAAAACTTCCTCCTGAGAGTTTGAAATTTATATTTTCTCCTCCTGTCTTGGCTTTGTGCCTTAGCGGACTTGATGGAGTTGATGAGTTGTTGTTGAGATGAGAACATCTCCCCATGCTTTATGCTTGACTTAGTTGAAGACTCGAGATTTGGAATTTGTATTTTCCTCCTATCCTGGCTTCATGCCTTGGTGGACTTGATGGAGTCGGTGAGATGAGAACGTCCTCGGTCTTGTGCTTTCTGCTTTGACGGACTTATTGAAGATTTCATCTTGAAATTTGGGATTTGTATTTTCCTCCTGTCCTGGCTTTATGCCTGACGACTTGAGTGATGAGATAGAAATGTCTTCTCTTGCTTTGTGCTTTGATGGAATTGTTGAAGATTTCATCTGAGGATTCAGATCTTGTGCCTCCTTTTATCCGCTTCATGCCTGATTAATTTGATGGAGTAAAATCTGAATTATCTGGAGATTTGTCGCGATATACCTGCCTCTAACCGCTGAAGCTTGTAGAAGGATAAATGTCGACGACCCAGCTCTCAGAGCTTGTGTTGGATCAATGGCAAAGAGTAATCAGTCCTGTGCTTTACACATGTAATGAACATCTTGATGACAAAAAAACTCCCTTAGTTTGGCATTTAGCCTTGTACGAACATTGGGATAGCTTCTTCGGTCCTCTGCTTTTTGCTTTATTGGACTTACTGAAGAAGAATTTCCTTCGATCTTTGATTTCTGCTTTGATAGACTTACTGAAGGAGTTGAGATTTTACATTTGTATTTGATTCCAAACTCGGCTTAGTGCCTTCTCGAGTAAGGATATCTTTGTTTGTTGTAGAATTTTGAAAGATGACCTTACAACCAATAGGGATAATTTCCCAGTCTGGGTCACCTGAACTCACCAAGTTGGAGAGATTTGGGGATTTGGATGCTCTTGTCTTTGAACTAATGAAGTAGGAGGATCCCTTATTACGGCCTTTATGGCGTGTTGAGTAAGCAGATCTGTCAGCGACTCGGCCATATTTTGGCGTGTTGAGTCCGACCTTATACACCTACTTGAGTTGTGGACTTGAGCAATTGATGAAGGTTTTTATCCTCGGGCTAACGAGATGGGGATCTCTTACTATGACCTTTGTGGCGTGTTGAGTAAGCAGACCTGTCAGCGACTCGGCCAAATTTGGGCGTGTTGAGTCTGACCTTATACATCAACTCGAGCCTTTAGATTTGATGTGAGATGGAAAATGTCCTTCCAACTTGGTTTGTTAAAGTTTGCAGATTTGAATATTTTCTCCTTTGGTCAATAAAACTTTTAAATTTGAGCATTTGAACACATAATTTTAGTATGCACATGGGGATCTCGGCACTAGCCACGATGTCAACCCAAAGAGAAAGAAAGACCCCCTATCTTACCAGGAATGCCCGATACTTTACTATAAAAATTTAAAAAAAATGCCCCCTATCTAATAGGGGGATTTTTATTTTATTTTTGAAATGCGTTCTTATGTTACAAGAGAATTTCCAATGAAAATTTTCATAAGTGTTTGACAATAAAGATTTTCAAATGCAGGATTTGTCCAATCACACTTTCATGTGTAATATTTCTTTAAATACCGACCGTTGATTGGCGGCATTGGTCTTTCACCTTTGAAGTCCACGAGCTGATAGGCTCCTCCTTGATATACCTTTTCAATAACAAAAGATCCTTCCCAATTAGGTTCAAATTTACCGCCAATTTTGCGATGAGGGATGATTGGTCTTCTCAGCACCAGGACCAATTCTCCTTCCTGAAAAGCTTCGAGGGCATCATGATCGAATGCTCTGGACATCCTCGCCGATAGACTTCTAGATTTGCTGAGCTTGGAGCCTAGACCTCATCAAGCGTGTCAAGCTCTTCCATCCGTAGATGAGCATTCTCATCTTGGGTGAGATTTTGTTGAATGGCTACTCGGAGCGAAGGTAGTTCAACTTCGAGTGGCAAAACTGCTTCAACCCCAAACACTAGTGCATAGGGAGTAGACTTCATAGGAGTTTTGTAAGTGGTATGGTAAGCCCATAACATTTTCCACAAGCTTGGTATGCCACTCCCTTTTATTTCTTGTGACTAGTGTTTTATTAAATGCCTCAGCCAAGCCATTTGCTCTCAGATTATAAATTGACGAATATCGCCAATCAATCTCATGCTGATCAGCAAATTTGTAAACTTTAGTGCTTTTGAAGGTTTATCCGACGAAATGATTCGTGTACACCAAATCTATAGACAATATTGTGGGTAAAGAAGTTGGTCACTTGTTCAGCTGTAACTTCTTGAAATGGTGCAGCTTCAGCCCACTTGGAGAAATAATCAGTGGCTGCTAAGATGAAGCAATGACCAGCTGATGATGGCGGATCAATTGGTCCAATTACATCTGTCCCCCAACACTCAAACGGCCAAGATGCGTTGGATGCAATGGATTTGGAGGCTGATGAATTATGTTACCATGGACCTGGCATTCATGGCATCTCTTAGCGTGATTGATACAATCTTTTACCATAGACGGCCAATAGTATCTAATTCTTTTAATTTTGAAAGCCATTTTAGGACGATTGGTGTACACCACAAAGTCCTTGATGGATTTCAACAATTACTTTGTTGGCTTTTTATTTATTCCCAAACATCGCATACATCTGCTCAAGGATCTACGATAGTAGTATTACCAACATAAGCATATATAAGCCTTTTTCAAGTTGCATTATCGACTTATTACTGCAATTTGCCTTCCTTGAAGTAATGACGGCTATCTCCAGTCTTCCTTCTCTTCTACTATAAGGATTTCATTGTGTGGTTTTAGCACTTCCTGTTGAAGTCTTTCATCTGGAATGATTTGAAGCTTATCTTGTTGACTTTGAGAAGTAATTTGTAAGGGAGTGTAAGGAGCAACATGAGCTGCACCCTGACTTATGTTTGATGACCCCTCTTCCAGTGGGGATTTTAAATTTATCTCTAGACTCGACAGTGCTAACACTAGTATGTAGTCATCGCCATCCATACTAGCCATTTCTTTAGCTAATTTAGCTAAGCAAATGCTATTCCTAGCTCGAGACTCGAATCATAATGACATTTGAAATTTGCTTCATAAGCTCGAGAACTCATTTGTGATAGTAGGCCAATTCAAGTTTGTTGATTTTGTAAAGGCCTAACACTTGATTAATGACGAGTTGAGAATCATCATAAATTTGCAAGTTATGGACTCCCATGGAAATGGCTTCCTCTAAACCTGCCACCAACGCTTCATATTCTGCTTTGTTGTTTGTTCGAGGTTGAGTTAATTTATAAGAATGTCTCAGTATGCCACCCTCAGGTGTGATCAAGATGAGACCGATACCAGCTTGAGCCTTTGGAAGATTTGAGGGTTGAGTGTATCTAATGGACGAAGCTCCATCGAAATACAATTCTCACATTTGTTGCTTTTTTATTTCATATATGTGCATGACTTGCTCATCAGGAAGATCATTAAGCAATGAATGAGTGCAGATGGGATGAGCGAAGAAAATCTGCTAGAATTTGCCCCTTCACCGCTTTCGGGAATATGTAATATCAAATCAGAAAAGAATACCCATCGTGCTGCACAACGTTGGTCTTGTCATCAAGAACTTCAACGGATCGATCCTTGAGATAAGAGTAATTTTATGAGATAGTATGTAATGACATAGCTTTTGGGTAGTAAAAATTAATGCCAAATAATGCTTCTCAATTGAGGAATAACGTGCTTCCACTCCTATTAGTCTTAAATATAATAGAAAGCATTTTCCTTTCCTTCCTCATTATGTTTACCAACAAAGCACCTAGAGATTCCTCCGTCCGTACAAGATGAGAGGTTTTCCTGGATTGAGCCGCAAGAATGGGTGGGTTCAACAGATATTTTGATACCGTGAAGGCCTCTTGACATTCTTCATCCCACTTGAAAGGAGTATCTTTCTTCATTAATTTTGCAAAGGGTCGAAGACACCAGATTTGATATAAATCTTCTAATGAATGTGAGATGTCTCTGTATGGAGTGAAGTTGACGAAGACTCCTTGGAGGAGGCATTTCGACAATCACTTTGATTTTGTTGGGATCGATTTCAATCCCTCCATGGTGCACAACATATCCAAGGAACTTTCCCAAAGAGACTCCAAAGGCGCACTTGAGAGGATTCATCTTGAGATCATATTTTCTGATTCTTTCAAGGACGATCCTTAAATCATCGAGATGATCTTTGCGATCTATACTCTTGACAACGAGGTCATCAACATAGCACTCTACTTTTTGATGAATCAACTCGTCAAAGATTCGTGTCATAGCCCTTTGGTATGTAGCTCCAGCATTCTTCAAGCCGAAGGGCATGACGAAAATATGCTGGCATCCGAATGATATGCTTCATCTTCGGGAGCCATCTTGATTTGATTATAACCTGACGATCCGTCCATAAATGAGAACATGTCGTGGTTTGAAGTGTTGTCCACCAATAGTTCTGATACAGGAAGCGGAAAGTCATCCTTTGGACATGCTTTGTTTAAATCCCTGAAGTCGATACAGATACGAATCTGACCATTCTTCTTTTTCATGGGGATAATATTAGCTATCCAGTCAGCGTATTTTTCTTCTCGAATAAAACCAGATTCAATCTTGGTTTCTGCAATTACCTATTCTTCAACCACCAATCTCATTCGCCTAGAGGCTTGCTGATTGCAGATCCGCTTAAATTAGTTTGTGAACCGCTATATCGGGATAAGCCTGGCATTTCAGCATATGTCCAGGAAAACAATCCCTAAATTCACAGAGCAAAGTTTTTAATTCTTCCACTTTATCTTCATGAAGTAGGGCACTGATGAACGTAGGGCGAGGATCATCCTTAGTTCCCAAATTAATTTCTTTAAGTTCATCCATAGTAGCTGCCTCCCCACCATCTTCAAGCTCTTCAGGTGCTGGTCTGGCTTCTACTTCTTCATTATTTGTGAGACTAACATTAAGAATGACAATCTCATCTGCGTCATCTCTCTCAACTTCTATTCCTATTATAGCGTAACAGGTATATTCTTGTGGACCGTTGTCTTGGATGAAACCAATGCCTTTGGTAGTGTGTTTATTTCTCTTACCAATGGTTTGAGAACCTTTTGGGTACCACATCATTTCAAAGAGCTTAGTCCTTTGCTTACTCGCTCTAGCCTAGACCCCATGTTTGTGCATGAAGTTCTACATCTTTAGAGAGTAATATTTTGGCATCCTTATGGGTATAGCTTCTTCTTCTTCAGATAGTTGCATTACCCAATCAGGGTCCTCTTCTTGACACCCCTCAGATTTATAAAATAAACTTCCTGGCCCATGTTTTCCAGGGAGAGGAGGTACATAGAAGGTCACCAGTTTCTTGACTTTATGAGTTTCTCGAGGGGTGATCTCTTTAAAATGTTGGGGAGGAACAGGAGTGACAACGAGTGTAGTCTCTGCTACTGATGAATCTATGATTATTTTAAAGTAGGTGCATTGCACCCTACCTTCAAAAGCAGATTCGAACTCATAATCAGAGTCAAAATGTTCTTCTTCAGTCAGAGCTTTACTCGAAGAGTCATGTAAACCTTTGGATTTAGAAGGAACACATTCATCTTCTTCTTGATCACCGATGAGGGACGTGTTATTGATTTTGGACTGTTGATATCCTAGAATATTTGGAACAACCTCTTTTCCTTTATTCATTTTATCTTCTCCTTCTTCTTAACTTGTTCTTTTATGGGTTTTGAAGTAGATGATTTGTGTTATTTTGTTAGCTTTGATTCCTAAGGAAATAACTAGCATCTTGATAAATCTTCATTTCATGCACCGCAAAAGGTTGCATGTCACCCACAATTTGGCATTCTTCTCCATCCTTTGTATATTTCATACATGGACAATACCATACTTATGAAGCCATGTCAAGAAGGCTCGAATGAAGTATGCATCGATCACATGAAATTTAGCTTCGTGTAGGTCTCCAAATTTAAGAGGAGAATCTAATGAATAGTTTTCTGTCCATTCTCATTGAAACCTTGAACCATGACTTTATCTCATCCTAGATGTTGTACATCTAGAGATAGCCATCTAAGAGTTCTCAAGTTCATAAGATTCACGAGGAACCGGATCAATTAAGATCCGGTATTATAATTTCATCACTTTCAGAACATACAGAGGGCATTCTCGCATCCGACAGATCATCTTCAAAATGTGACGATTGGAGGCTCTTGAACATGTCTCCGTTAGACAAAGATTCAAGAAAATATGCTAAACTTTCCGGCTCTTTGAGAGCTTCAATTAAGGTGTTACGAGATCTTCGACAGTGCTTCAGATACACTAAGTGGCTGGAATTTTCCTTAGATGGGATAGAATATTGTAGTCGATCCCTTTTGATGAAGGCTTCTTATTTGAATCCTTGGGATAACTCTTTCATTGACTTCAATTTCTTTTCCTTTATCTTTATTCATTCTCTTTCCTCGTTGGGATGGTAGACTCAACCACTTCTCAACTGCACTTGAGCTATCATATCTGATCAATCTTCGGATGACTCGCTTCAACATCCGCTTCGCCTAATGATAAACTAAAAGATTCGTATCGCCCAACTTTACATTTTTTAATGTTTGTTGATATGGTGAGCTCGATTCATCTTCATCCGGGAAACAGTCCTCTAAGTGTCAACCTCATGCATCATCAAGCAAGACTCGAGAAAGTTCTTCGCCTTCTTCCACGCTTCTTCATTGACCAAGATTTGTAATGAATTCGCAAGTGATAGGTCGCTTCGATTATACATAATCTTCCATATTATTGATGATCCTTTGTGACGCTATACCATCAATAGTAGTAGTAACATTTTGTGCTACTATCTTCTTCTTTTTATTTAGTTTATTTTTTTTGTTTGGCAGGTTTCTTAGTCTTCCCTTGCGGTATTTGGCTAGGCTGTCTTTCGTGAGATGAACTAGCCTTCCCATAGCTTAGGTTTTGTCTCAACTCAAGTACGAGCTCAAATGGTGATTTCCACTGAATACCTAGAACGCCTTCTAATTGCTTCAACATTTTTACAGTCTTTTTAGAGACTGCGGCCTGCCATCCTTCATCATCGACCAGCTTCTCTTTGCCTTTATCATCGCTTGATAGTACTGGAGATGAGGTGATTACTTTGGTGGATTCTTTCCTCGGACGCACCAATACACTGTCCGACAATGTGAATTCTCCATTTCTATTTTTCCGTTCGAGCCAATATTTGAATATGTAACAATCTTCAACAGATTTCCGAGCTGGACATGATATGGACATTAGGATTATCTGCTTGTCCAGCCTCTTCAGGTCTTTTACACTCTGGTAGTTGGAGACCTACTTTGAGTGCATGTTTAAATAATTTGGCCACACCTTCCTTCTTAAAAGAATACTCTTTGTTCAGCTTTTCTTTTAGGGTTGGGGCCATTGAGTCATTCGCTCCTTTTGTTTGCTTTGGTCGCCGCTTCTTCACGACCTCGGTACATCATTACCTCCAAGTATGAGCTTGGGTGGAGCGTGATTGAATGACCGCCTTGGTCTTTCTTGATAAAGGTAGCCTTTCTTTGTCTACGTTGACTAATCACTTACCAGATCCTTCAGAGGTGAAATGTGTTTCACCTTTCTTTGGTCCGGAGCTTTTGCTCTTTTGATTTATCTTGTATATCGAACGGATAAATTTAATTTCTCAAATTTAGCCTCCCTATCTCTTGAAATGTATGAAGCCATGCAAAGATAAGGTGCCATCTTGTCATCAATGTTGCCCATCAGTAATTGAATTGCATGCTCTTCTTCTAATTGTTGTTCACATTTCATACTCATATTTCGCCAACGTGTGATATATTAAGTCACTGATTCATCTTTCTTCCTCTTCTCAAGCAGATCGAATCGTTGTCTTTTGAGCGCTAATCTTTTAATGAACATATTTTCAAGTTCGACAAAAGTCTTGACTGAGTCATTTGATAACTTAGCATACCATTTGAAAGCAGTCGAAGTTAAACTACTGACGAATTGACGAAATAATAATGCATCATTGCCCCCTGTGTTACCGCAGGATGCTTTGAATTGGGCCAGATGCTGTTTAGGATTACCATTTTCATCAAAGAGATTAAACTTTGGCATTGAATATCCCTTTGGGTATGGAATCTGATCATACTCCGCGGGATATGGGCGACCTTTGCTTACTAATTTTTCTTCCTGCCCCGCAGCTATAACAGCTTTAATCTTCTCATTCAAGATAGTATCAAGTTGAGAGGTTGTCACGACTTCAAATATAGTTTGTATATTCGAGAAGGTGTCAGACTCATTTATTTCAATCCTCGCCAGCTTAATTTGGACCCTTGAAGCATGAGATCAAATTTATTGGAGGATTATCGGCATTGGGAGGCTTGATGATTATTTGGGGAGTGTTGGACCCACATATTTCTCTGCATTAATCATCATCGCATCATTGCATCATTATTTCACTCATTTTCATATTCAACTGAAATTTCTTTATCTTTGGCTTTCATCCGACGTCAATTTGTCTCGCCGCCAAAGTAGTAGTATCGTGAAGGTGGGATTTTCTTCCTTTCTTCTTCTTCTTCTTGTTGTTCTTGAAGACTCAGAGGATGCTTCCTCTATTTGAACATTTTGTTGTTCTTCGGGTTGAGGGGAGGTATCATGCGCCTATGTTGATATTGGCATACACGGATGGTTCACCGATTTGTTGCACCATATACACTACTTCCGCCTTTCCTCCTTCTTCGTCCTCTTGGACATGAATTTCAGATCGGCGTCTCCAATGAACTTCCGATTCCAAGTGTGGAATCAAAATTTCTTCAGTTAGAGGGCTTCGATCGAAGTTAACCTCCTCTTGATGGGATGGAGTTATTTGATGACTGATCCTGGAGGATTCTCCAAGGTGTCTACCGCCATTCTTTATCATTGGGGCCCTCTTTAGCTCCCATCAGCCGATAGATTTGAGTTGGGGGATCTGGGAATTCACACCGATGTCACGCCATGCCTTTTCTGGTAATTTCTTGAGGCCTAGCCTCCATATCTGCTTACCTTTCCACGACCTTTCTGGATTCTGACACGCTGTCCAAGTGTCACACCATGCTCACCGGTGGGGACATGGATTGTCGGCCCGCCATTTGAGTTATGGACGGTGGTCCTCCTTAGAGGAGCAGTCCTAACATCCCTGATAACAGGACCTTAGTATTTTCTTTTCATCAGCCCTCTCTCCTTGGCAACTTGGAGAACCCGATGCACTCATGCAGATATAGTTTCGGGCTTCCTCGCAGGAGGAGCTGGAACGAACCTGGGGTCCAAGGACGCTTGAGTGACAAGAGAGTTCCGTTTAACCCACTTAAGGTTATCAAACCGATTGGTGGAACACTCACCGGTTCCATGTTAGTTGTGCTGACGGCAGACGATGTTGAGCACGTAGCTCAAGATTTTTTTCTTCGTTGCCTCAAGCTTGCTTCCATGAAGAAGCCGACATCTTACCTCCCTGGCGAATGGTTCGGCGGATTGCATTATTCGAGGGACAAAGAGACCGTCCCGAACAACCCTCTTCATGATTGGTGTCTCCAAGGGGCCGAGCCTCTCAAAGACTGATTGTTTCTTTTGAAGTGACCCTACAGCAGTAGGGGTCACGACTTTAGCGGGCCTTTTCAGAGATTGCTGCACATGGCGTGCAGGACGAGTTTGCACTTCAGCAAGTCGAGGCCTAGCAACTTGCTCATTCAGAATAGCTGGGAAGTCAACGCTACCAAACTGGATGGTAGCCCGTGCTTCCGATTGATGATGGCCAAACGGATGTGCCACTACCGAGTAACAAAGGATATGTGTTCGTAATGCCATTCGAGATGTTTAAAAGGTAAAAATTAAATTAAAATAAATACAATCTCACTTAAAGATAAGACAATGATATTAAACACATGCATTCAATAAAGTCTCAAATGACTGAAGACTTTATATCGCAAGCTTCTAAGTTGTCAAGATTAACTTATCATTTCTCATTTCATTTTCATTTCATTTTTTTTATACTCCACTGCAATTATAACTTAGATTTGACTAGCCAAAGATGGAAAGAGAAACCTATCCCCGGAGTCGCCAGAATTGGGATCGAAAATTCACCACCGACCTCTTTAAAAGGAAAGAGTTGTTTAGGTGTCGGTGATAATTTCAGAAGGCAGATGAATAGTAGATAAGACACTACCCAGAGATTTCGTTCTCATTTGGTGAGAACTTTTTATATCTGGTTTCAAGTTTCCTATAGGCGCAAGCCCCTATAGTTAATTACCCCTCTCAATACTGAGAGAGTACTTTCGATTAAGGCTAGTCAATAAATCATTAAATAACGAATATATAATTGTAGTGAGTGGAGTTTAGAACTTATGAAATTTATTATTTTAACTTAAAACTTTTGTTGGGGGAATGATGACGTGCCCGATCAAGATCCCATGGTTCCGTCATCCCGTCGTCATCCCCCCGGTCCGCAGATAGAGGAGGTAATCTAACCCGACCAAGGATCCTTGTCAGCAACACATGGGTTATGTCATCCAAGGTGTCCTTGTAGACCTGGGGTAGAGTTTGTCTAAGGGGACAAATATAAGTCAACCTTAGCTAACGTAGGGCTTTTTGCCCAACCAAATACATTCTACATTTCACAAAGAGCAAAGTCTTGGGGAACATACCCGCGGCCGGACCGTAATTTAGTGGTGCCATATCGGGTGAACCACCCTCGAGGGCTCAGTTGTAACCGCCATTTATGTGGTGCCATATCGCGCAAAACCACGCGACAGAGGACACGCCACGCCCCACGGGCTTTAGGAATATTTGAGAAGGTAGTTATGTATTTAATTTGACATTGGCTCTTTGTGAGCAAAAGTTTTCTTAATTTGTCACCCGAAGATAAACAATTATGGAGGGGTGGATTGATTTTATTTTTTTATTATTATTTTTAGTTTTAATTTAAATAATTCATTTCATTTTTTATTTATATTTTTGTATTTTCTTTGAATTTTGATCATTTTATGATTGATTTTAGATTTGAATATATATGATCATTTATCATTGAAATCTTAATTATAATTACCCTTCTCGATCCTAGGGTTAAGATCAATTGATAGACCTTGTCTACTGTCCGGTTTTCTAGGATCGTCTAAATTCATTATCTCAAGAAGTATAATCCTTCAAAACCTTGTCCACTCTAGTTTGAATATGAGGATCGGGTTTGGGACTTTTCTTCCGAGTTTAAATTAGAAGCTATATTTGATTCATATCTTGTATTATATGACGTAATTAGATTATCGATATTATTAATTTGAAATTTTATAATATCAAATTTTTAGGTTTTTAACGGACGGTCCGAAGACCAAATCGGGATTATGTAGCATCTATTCTTTATATTTGACTTAGTAATTACTCCAACATGCATACGGATATCTGTTCTTTTAAAATGTATGGACATTAGAATGTCTAAGTTGGAGTTTATATGTTGAGTTTTGATTTTTGAGTTTTTAACTTGGACGCCCTAAGACCAAACCGAAGTATAACATCTCATTTTGTATTTGACTTGATTGTAATGCAAGCATGAATTTTGATACGGGATTTTTAGGTTTTGTTAACCCGGACCCGATCTGAAGACCAAACCAGGATGTATAGCATCTATTCTTTGGAAATATGATATGCATATAATTTTGGCCAAAAGCCCCCCTTTTATGTCACAAATCAACAGGGTATAAGGCTAAAATAAATTATTTTGGAAGCCTATTTGATCAAATATAAAGTGATGGACCTAGAATGAATTTAGGCATTTGGTTTGGGCTAAAATCATTCCTTTATGTGGCAAATCAGCAAACATAAAGGGGCTGAAATAATCATTTTTGAAGGCCCATATGATCAAATATAAAGTGATGGGCCTAGAATGAGTTTAGGCATTTGATTTGGGCTAAAAACCCTTTCTTTATGTGGCAAATCAGCAAACATAAAGGGGCTAAAATAATCATTTTGAAGGCCCATATGATCAAATACCCATAGCCCATTTATTTCTCTTGATAAGGGGAGGGGAATATAAAAAAATATGAGTGGATGTCATATGTCATTTAAAAGAGGCAAGTGGATTAATTAAAATCTACCTCCTTCACATGCAAGCTCATGGTAAGTGGGGGGGACAAATACTCATTAAATTTATTAAGAAGATATGACAAAGACTTTATTTTCCTCTTCAAAGAAAGTGATAAGGATGCACAAGGGCATGCCACATGTCCATGCATGTGCATGCAATATGACAAATGGCATTAAACTAGATGATCTCCTTGCATGCAACTTATGACAAGGCACACATGTGTCGATGCCATAGGAATAGATGATAAGAGGAGAGGGCTAAGGAAGCCTATAAATAAGAGGGGATTTCCCTTTCACAAAATACCTACATTTCCTACTCTCCTCTTCTCCCTTATACCACAAGTTTAAGCTCTTTCAATCTTGCATAAAGGGTTAAGTTGTGCCACATAGACTTGTGAGTTTCTTTTCTAACTCAACAACTTTTTTTTTTGATATCTTCTTGATATATGTCATGTCATATGGTAGATTTAACTTATTTCATATGTGTTTGCTTCAAGTCTTCACCATATCTCATGTATGTATGCAAATCATGGTGGGAATGACAAGTAAAGTAGGGGAGGTATTTATGTTTGAACATATGTCTAATGTGTATTCCTAACATGTCAAGCTAGATAGAGTCCACTTTATGTCATACTTGCCACAAATAGGATAACTTTCATTATATAGAGATTGAAGTATAAGTATTCATATATGACCTAAAGAAGAATTTTAAGGCAATATGTTAACCTAAACATTTCATCATTTCTTTTCTAACTCCCCTTTTTTTTTAAAGAAAATTTTAGACCTCGGCCATCCCATAGAGCCTTTGGAGACTAGGCCTTCCCACCATGCCAAGAAAGGCGCATGGTAAGTGTCGTGAGACACCTAAAAGTTTATTTTCCACCACGCCAAGAAAGGCGCACATGGGTGCGAAACACAAGACAGATTTCCTTGCCACGCGTTGGAACAACGTGAGCAAGTACTTATCATCAGCTTTCCGCCACATTGGAACAAGTGTACTTATCAAAGTTTCACATTGGAACAATGCGAATGGGTACTTAGAGCATAGAGCAATAAATTTGCATTCACATGTATATGAAATTAAAGTATAAGCATTTATATATGACACATTTCAACTCCTTTTTTTCTTATTGAAAATTTTGGCAACCTCCTAGATCATCCCCATGGGGTCGCCAGAGACTAGGCCTTCCCACCACGCCAAGAAAGGCGTGCATGGTAGGTGTCGTGAGACACCTCGACCAAAAATTTATTTGCCCACCACGCCAAGAAAGGCGTGCATGGGTTGCACAACACAGCATTTCCTTACCACGTTGGAACAACGTGAGCAAGTACTTATCATAATAGTTTCCCTGCCACGTTGGAACAACGTGAACAGGTACTTATCACAAGTTTTCCCGCCGCATTGGAACAATGTGAGTGTACTATATAGCATATTTTCTCGCCACGGAACAACGCGGAAGTGTATTTATTAAGTTTCCGCCGCATTGGAATAATGTGAATGGGTACTTATAGCAAGCATATTTCACACGCGAACAACGTGAAGACTTATTATAAGTTTCCCCGCCGTATTAGAACAATGTGAGCGGGTACTTATAGCAAGCATATTTCTCTGCCACGTTGGAAAAATGTGAACAGGTACTTATTACAAGTTTCCGCCGCATTGGAACAATGTGAACGGGTACTTATAGCAAGCATATTTCTCTGCCACGTTGGAACAACGTGAACAGGTACTTATTACAAGTTTTCCCGCCGCATTGGAACAATGTGAACGGGTACTTATAGCAAGCATATTTCTCTGCCACGTTGGAACAACGTGAACAGGTACTTATTACAAGTTTTTCCGCCGCATTGGAACAATGTGAATGAGTACTTATAGCAAGCATATTTCCCTGCCATGTTGGAACAACGTGAACAGGTACTTATCACAAGTTTCCTTGCCGTATTGGAACAATGTGAACGGGTACTTATAGCAAGCATATTTCTCTGCCACATTGGAACAACGTGAACAGGTACTTATTACAAGTTTCCCCGCCGCATTGGAACAATGTGAATGGGTACTTATAGCAAGCATATTTCTCTGCCACGTTGGAACAATGTGAACAGGTACTTATTACAAGTTTCCCTGCCACATTGGAATAATGTGAACGGGTACTTATAGCAAGCATATTTCCCTTCCACGTTGGAACAACGTGAACAGGTACTTATCAAAAGTTTCCCCGCCGCATTGGAATAATGTGAACGGGTACTTATAGCAAGTATATTTCCCTGCCACGTTGGAACAACGTGAACAGGTACTTATTACAAGTTTCCCCGCCGCATTGGAACAATGTGAACGGGTACTTATCGCAAGCATATTTCTCTGCCACGTTGGAACAACGTGAACAGGTACTTATTACAAGTTTCCCCGCCGCATTGGAATAATGTGAATGGGTACTTATAGCAAACATATTTCCCTGTTAATAAGATATCAAATGACAGAAATAGGCAAGTATGCAAGTAGGGATTCAATCATTCCTTTCATCCTCTCCTTCATTATAACAAGATTGTGTCATAGCAATGATTGCCATATAAAGAAAACAAATTTGTAATTCTGGCATAATCCATGCATGAAAAATCCCTAGCAATTTTCTCATCAACCAAAGACACAGACCCTGCTGCAAGCTTTGCAAAATATATAAATAATCCATGATGTCAAATCTCCACCTCACACCCAACCGTGAAGCAAAGCTCTAAACTCAAATAGCTTTGATGGAACAGCATATAGATAAGGGGGATATATCACAGGAGAGTCAAACGAAGCACAAATAATAGCTTTGCAAATACTATGAAATAGTCCCCATGAACATTCACTAACAACAACCAACAAATAGGCCAAGATGGCAGTGACCAAAACCTCTCGTGACCAAAACCTCTAAATAACAACAAATCGACAACAGTTAACCAACCATAGCATATGAGGATAAACCAAATCATTTCCATCAAGGCAAACCAAATAACAAAATATAACTTAGGATTGAAACAACACAACCCAAGTTTTGGTGAAAAGAAGGAAGAAGGAAAGGGGTTCGCTTGGCTTAAGAAGAGCAGTCGACTAGGGTTCAGTCAACAGAGAGGAGCATGGACGCTGGGAGCTCGGTCGAGAGGGAGAAGGAGCCGCTATGGGTGGGTTTGGTCAGGAGCAGCAAGAGGGAGAGGGAGAATCACACCCTAGAGCTCCAGCCGAGAGCCACAGGAACGAGAGAGAGGGATCGCGAGAGAGGGGAAGAGCCGTGAGCTTCAACCGAGAGAGGAAATGCCGTGAGAGGAAGGAGCATCGTGTGCCGTGCCCTAGAGCATCAACTGAGAGGGAAAAATGAGAGCTTCAGAGAGGGGAGAATGTCGTGGGCTTCAAAGAGAGAGTCGAATGAGAGTAGAGGGCGTGAAATGAGGGTCAACGCATCGTTTCGATCTTTAGGGCCGGTCTCTCTTGATTGGCTGAACGAGCGGCGGGAGTTAGGTAGGGAATTAAAGGGGTTTAAGGGATTAAACAGCCATTAGTCCCTTTAATTATAATTTAATATTATTTTATGTGATATTAATTTATGCACTAAACCCTAGCAATATGGGTGTCAATTTTAGGTGAGTGCAACGCATGACGATCAATTTCGGATGAGGTCGTCGGACAATGTCGCGGTGGATGAAATTAGGTTTACAATTTGTGCGGCATCGCATTCAAATTGATCGACATTCGTGCACACTTTGCCGAATGGGTCTCGAAAGGTGTCGTTTGATAGGTCTCGATGTTTCGGCATCAACGGCGCGATCAATTTCATGAACAAAGGTCGTTTAGACATCGTCGAGGCTTCTTGACTTTGATATGCTTGTAATTTCATAAAAAAATAATTTTAATTTTTGGATCGATCATTAATTGATTTGATACCTTCCCATTTAATTAATTTTAATATTAAGTTTAAATGACGCATAGTTATAGGTCAACAATAATTTCATCCGCCTCATCAAAAATTGTATTACCAATGTTTGGTTCTCTATTATCATGAATGGTGAGTCCCTTGGTTTCTTTACTTTGAGGCATGGCTTGAGACAAGGAGACCCCCTTTCACTCTCTCTTTTTATTATTGTCGTTGAATAATTTTCGAGGAGCCTGAATGATCTTTTCTACAAAAATCCTTCCATATTTTTTAAAACTAAAGGTGGTCTTCCTGTCTCTCATCTTAGTTTTGCTGATGACTTTATAATCTTTTGCAATGCCTCTATTCAGCACATTAACACTATTAAGAGCCTTCTAAATAAATTTGGCAACGAAAGTGGTCTCTTTCTCAATGAAGGGAAATGCTATTTCATTCCTTCCTCTAAAATCTCTTCTAATAGGATCAATCAAATCTTGAGAATTACTAATTTTTAGCAACATCAACTTCCCATTAATTATCCTCCACTTTTAAAGATCAAAAAGATCTCATCTTTTGATGATCTAATAAAAAAATCTCTAATAAAATTTTTATTTGGGAATTCCATTTACTCTCTTTCGGTGGTAGGCTCACTTTGATTAAGAGCACTCTTAACTTCATGCCTTTATATCTCCTCCAAACCATTATGCCGACCATTTCTATCATTAACATAATTGAGCGCCTCATTAACAAATTTTTCTGGGGCTCTAATAACTCCTCTAAAAGAATGTAATGGACCTCTTGGTTTAAAAATTATGGCACCCTAGCTGAAGGTGGCCTTGGATGTAAGCTAATCAAAGAAGCTATCATTGCCTTTTCCTATAAGCTTTGGTGGAATTTTAGGAGTAACAATAATTTTTGGGCTAATTTCATGGCTGTTAAATATTGCCAGGGTAAGCACCCCCTCATTTCTCCCTATAAAGCAGGAGACTCCCCTGTTTGGAAAAGACTTTGTTCCGTCAAATGGGATGTAGAATCCTTAATTTTTTGTGGGATTAACTCTGGCTCCTCCTTCTTTTGGCAAGATAACTTGACTGGATGTGGGTCCATTGATGACTTACTTTTCACCCATTCCACTACCGCTATTAAAGTGAAATCTTTCTGGCAGAATAATATGTGGAACAATAATAAGCTTATTGATTATATTCCTTCCTTTCTCTTAAACAAGTTTACTACTATTTCTATCATTCCTACCAATCAAGACCAAATTCTTTTTAAGCTCTCACATAATGGTGATTTCAACTTTAAAAATGTTTGGATTCACATTAAAGAAACTCATGATTCTTCCAATGTGTTTCAAACTATGGAATAACACTATCCCTACTTCCTATTCGTCTTACTTGGCATATTTGAAAAACTTCATCCCTATTGATTCCTTGTTGTGGGGTAAAGGCTTTCATTACCTTCAAAATGCCAATCTTTGCTTTTACATTGAGAATGTGAACCATGTTTTGTTAACGGGCCATTACTTCTAAACTTTGGATTTGGTATGATGACCTCTTTAACATTGTCATTTTCAATGGCTCCTTAACTTTATATCAACTTCTTGAAGTTTATTTTGATAATACTATTAAAGGTCAAATTAAAGTCATAACTGCTATCACTCTTATTTTGTTCATATGGATGGACATAAATGATGCAAAATATCATGGGATCCCTATTAATCACATGAGGATATTTGCTAGAATTATAAACAAAATTTGAGACATGTTCAATGCCAATCTCATTAACTACAAACAATTCATAGGTTGTAAATTTGTGGTAAATAAACTGGGTTTTAACTTGTCGGATCAACCCTACTGTAAAAAGGACAAGATTGTCTATTGGGTAAAACCTCTTGATAATATTATTAAAATTAACACTGATTGCTCTATCTCTCATAAAGGTTCAGGTTGTGGTGGCATTTTCAAAAATCTTAGTCGTAAAGTCCTATGTGCTTTTGCCTACCCCCTTGCTCCTTGCTCTGTTCCATTTGCTGAGCTTATGGCAGTGTACAAAGCTCTCCAGATTTGCTTTCAAAATGGTTGGCTCAATAATTAGATTGAGGTGGATGCCCTCTTGCTGATTGATCTTTTGACTTCCACCAAAATGAGCAACACTTAATTGTACTACCTTCTCAAGAAAACTAGAGCTCTCCTTACCCAACTTAATTTTAGAAACACTCATGTATGGCATGAGGGTAATGCATGTGCTGATTATCTTGCCAATCTAGGTGCTAGATTGGATGGTATAAACTTCTTTGATCAACTAACTCTTCTTAAACATTTGCGTGGCTTGGTTAATCTAGACAATACTTTTCCTGTTTAACTGCATGATCACTTACTATTCAGTGTTGTTATTTTCTTGGTATTTGCTGATGCTTCATCCGGATATCCCTTGGTGTTTTTTTTGCTAATTTCTGTGGTATGTGTTGTTGGTTTAATTGCATTAATTCTAATTGGGGCCTTCCTATTTTTGCTACTTTCAATGATAAGGTGTTGCTGTTCCTTTGGAATTTGCTGATGCATCATCCTTTTACTCCTTGTTGGCCATTTGGTGTGTGACATCTCGTTTGGTTCACTTACCCCAACCTTGATTGGGGTTTTACTGTCAATGCTGATAAAGTGTTCACTGTTTGCTGCAAGGAGATATATTATTTAATGCTTTATTTGTTGTTGTTGTACTCTTTGATCAATAGGGAGAGATTTCTATCCCTTTCCTAGAATTATATTATGAGATCCTTGCCTTAATGTTTAACTGTTATACCTCTGTATATCTTTATAGCTATTTTAACTGATATTCATCTCCTTATTATGGTTGTTGCCTCTACTATATTTCATATCCTTATCTCCACATCCTGTAAGGAAAGCTCTTGCACTAGCCTTGCTTTTATAACTCCTTCTCTGCAGGATTGGAATTATCTCTAGACTTCCAATATTATTGATGCTATGGGATTAGCTGCTGGCATAATATTTCATTTTTGGCTGGATATCAAAGATGACTTTGCTTTGCACCACTTAGTAATCTATGTTGTCCCTATGTTACTTGCTGGTGTATCTTATGTTGGAGGCAATATCTCTCCTGATGTTTTAATTGCTGCTCTTTGGGTTAGTTTGTTGTATGCTTACCTCCTCTTTCCTACCTGTAAGGAAAGGCATAATATTTCTATTATTATTATTATTAAGATCTCTTTGAAGGTTAACCTTATGGTTTTTGGCTATTTGTAGCCTGTTGTTCTCCTGAACTTCTTTGTTGCTTGCTTCTAGGCTGCTGCTAATCATCTCATTTGCTGTCTTTTCCCCTGTGGCTCTGTTAAACTTGGGCATACATCTCTATGATTATCCAACTGTCTAATTGGAATTTAGCATATGCTTCTAGGGTTTTGGATTGTCTTGTTCAGTTGGACTTTTTTGAGGTTATTGAATGGATGCTGGCTTTTGCTTTGTTGCTTGTTTCTTTTGTTAGCAATTGGGCTGCTGCTGATCACCACTTTTCAGCTAGCTTTGTCCTAATCATTTCCCTATCTTTCTGGGACTTAACTTCTGTATTGTCTATTTGCAATGGGAGGTTTTATGGCCAACTTGCTATTATTTTTTATCTTGGTTGTTGGATTACCTGGAACATTGAATCCCTTGTTTAGCAAACTATTACTGGGGTTGTCTTGCTTGTTCAGCAGGGTGCTTTGTTGTTTGCTTTTGGAGTTGCTTTGCTGTTTGCTTTGGCTACCCTCATTTTGTCTATTTGCAATGGGTGGTTTTTTGGCCATCTTGCTGTTATTTATTCTCTTAGATGTTGGCTCTGCTGGCTCATTGATTCCTTTGACTAGCTTGCTACTTCTAGGGTTGTCTTTCATGTTCTGCAGGGTCCTTTTGGAGTTGTATTGCTGATTGGTTTGGCTAACCTCATTTCCCTACCGCCACAGAGGTCGCTTTTTCTTATTTTTGTTATCTCATTGGTTTGGATTTTCTTATTGGGTTCTCATGCTTTCCCTGAGATTGTGGGTTTAGCTTCATGCCTGATCACCCCTTTCTGGAAGGGTTTTTTTCTTGGTTATCTTCTGAACCCCTTTTGTCTCTATCTCTCTACTTTATTTTTCATTGGAGTTTTATATGATGGGTGCTTTAACCGTTCTATTTTCTTCACTATTGGCTTTTGGATTTTTGGGTCCTTTATCTAGCAGGTTATCTTTATGATTATTGGTTGTTGCTGGTTTTTGATTTTCTGACTGCTTTTGTTGTTTCCATCAGGTCTACAGCTGGTTTCACTTGTTGCTATTTTTTTCACTCAGCTAGTCTTGGTCAAGCCTTTTCCCTATCTATCTGGAAATTAACTTTTGTATTTTCTTTTTTGATTGGGTTAGTTTTTGGTCAACTTGTTGCTATTTTATATCTTGGGGTTGACCGGATCATCTTACGCCCCGGCTTCCCGCTCGGCTATCTATCCTGTTCAGCTGGGTCATTTTGATGTTATTTATTTTACTATCCCTTTTCAGGATTGGACTTCCTTAATGCATTTTGCTTTAACTGAGGATCTGGGTTTAGCTGCCAGCCTAATTATCTTTACCTGGAGGGACTTTTTTGCTGATCATCTTTTGAACACCTTCAATTTTCATTCTACTTATCTGCCTTCTAATAGAGTTTTATATAGTGGGGGTAATAATTGTATTATTTCTTATCTTGTTTGCCTTTGGATTTCTGGGTCCTTTATCAGTGTGTTGTTTTATGGTTGTTCTTGCACATTCTGGTTATTGGCTTTTGGGTTTTTGCTGTTAACATAAAGGCTACAGCTAACTTCATCTGCTGTTATTTTTTCCCTCTTGGTTATGCTATATTTGTGCAGATCATTATGATTCTTCTTTTGCCTCTCTTGATTTTAATCTTTGCACTGTTTAATCTCAATGGATGGATTTATGGCCAACTAGCTGGATATTACTATCATGAGCTATGAACTGATTATTGAGTTTAATGATAAGCAAGATGCTTCGTTGTGTTATCTCGATTGCCACTTATTTGAGTTATTTATGGTGGGGATGCCTACTGATTCTTCCTACGTTGTACTCCCATTTCCTGTGGTTATTTGGACTTGGGATATGCTGCTTCCCTTTATATTTGCTGCTTTTTAATTTCTGAATCAAGGAGGTTGTTAAGAGATGCATTACTTACATTCTTTTAGTGTTGGCTGAACTGGATTATTGAGTATGATGATAAGCAAGCTGATCCTGTGGTGTTATCTCTGATTGTCTCTTATTGAGCGCTGGTGGGGAGCCTTTACCTATTTCTTCTTATCTGTTGCTTTATTCCCATTTCCTATGGTAATTTGGGATTGGGGTTTGATGTTTCCCTTTATAAATGTTGCTTTCTTAATTCTGAAACAAGGAGGTTGTTAAGAGCTGCATTACTTACATTCTTTGGTTATCCTTTTCTGGGAAATAACCTCAATTGCTTATGACTGTTAGCAAGATCAGTATATTTATTATTGTCCTTTAGGCTTGGAATGGGGTTAATTCCATGCTCTTATCTTTGCCTGGATGGTTTTGCAACAGAATTTCTATTGTTTCCCTCTGGTGACTCTTCTTGTTGGTCTCAATAATCCTTTAAATCTATTTAAAAATCTGGATGACTTGACATTGATGGCTCTCTTTCATTTGAGTTGGGATTATCATGCCATGGAGCCTAATATGATGACATATAATTTGCATGTGATCCCCTTGCCCACTTTGCTCTTTCTTTGCTCTTTTCTACTGTATCTGACTTTGCCTATGTTTGCAAGTATTATGGATCAACATATCTTCATCAAATGGATGCTATACAGGTGCTTTTCCTTTTTTTCTCTTGTAGGTTGCTCCATTGTGTCATGCATTCTCACATCCTGCAGAACATTGACCCTTATCCTTCATTTGCTTATATATGTTAATCAATTTGTCTCTTTTGCTTGCTTAACTCTTTTCTTTTGCTTTTGGATGTACTTAGATAGGGAATTTACTCCCTAGGCTGATTGTAGCTCTTTGAGCAGTAGTTCTGGAGTTTATCCCTTTTAAGGACCTTGTAACCCTTTTTTGTGACAATAAAATTCCCCCTATATGGGGTTTCCCAAAAAAAAAAAAAAAAAACCTAAACCCTAAACCTAAACAAAATAAAAAATAAGATAAAATAAAAACCAAAACTAAAACCTAAACCTAAACCTAAACATAAAAATAAAATAAAATAAATAATAAAAACTAAACTAAAATAAAATAAATAAGGACCTAAACTAAACTAAAAAATAAAATAAACCTAAAAATAAATAACCTAAATAAAATAAAAAATAAACCTAAAATAAAAATAAAATAAAATAACAATTAAATAAAAACATAAACCTAAGAAATAAACTTTAAAAAAAACTTAAAATAAAACCTAAACTTCAAACTAAAAAAAATAAACCTAAAAGAAAAATAAAATAAACCTAAACCTAAACCAAACCAAACCAAACCAATTAAACCAAACCAAACCAAACCAAACAAAACCAAACCAAACCTAAAACCAAACCAAACCAAATCTAACCAAACCAAACCAAACCAAACCAAACCAAACCAAACCAAACCAAACCTCAAACTTAAACCCAAAAACCTGACTCACCCCCTCTCGCTCTCCTGCTCTGGCAATTTCATTTTTCCCTCTAGGTTTTGACTTCCTACCCACTTCTTGTCGTAGGATTGAGCGATTCTCACTAGATTTTTTGTGAAATTGGTGGCCTCACCGATTTTGTGCTTCCCTTGGAGTGACGCCTTGGCTATGGCGTCAAAACCACATAACCAAGCTCCTACGGATCCAACTAGGGCTTCAACTTATTTGGGTATTTTGGTTGTGAAACCTCCTACTCTTGTGAAATCTTTTGAAGATGTTCTCTCTAGTATGGATTCTTCCAATTCTTCTTCATCAAATCCAATTCAATCGACTTTTAGAGGTTATCCTGCAATTTTTCTTTTAGATTCTAAAGTTGATATGCTTGTCGAGCCTTTTACATTTACTTTGGTCAGTAAATTCACTTTCTTTCATCTAAAATGGATGATATTCATACTTTTTCCATAGTTTGAAGCTCTAGGGATCATTTTTCATTGGATTGATTGATGCTCGGCATGTGTTAATCAAGTTGACAAATGATTTGGATTACAGTCGTGTTTTTGCTTGTCATGCTTACTATGTTTTTAATTACCAAATGAGACTTCTCAAATGGATTCCTCTCTTTGATATCAAAGAAGAGTCACTGATTGTGCCATTTGGATTTCTTTACCAAATATGCATATCCATTTTGTTAACCATCAAATTCTTCATGCTATCAGGTTGCTCTTTGGATGGCCTTTACAAATCAATCAAGCAACTGCTACCAATTCTGGGCCATTGGTTGCTCAGATTTTGGTAGAAATTGATGTTAAAAAAATATCCTAAAGAAATTTGGTTTGGTTTGAAAAAGTATGGTTACTTCTAAAAGATCAAATTTGAAAATTTTCCTAGCTTTTGCAATCATTGTAAAACACATGGCCATGATATTTTTGAATGCTTTATTGCCTATCCTGCTCTTAAAAATAAAACCCATCAGGATTGCCAATTCTGAATCAAAAATTGATGGATCTTTTTCTTTGGCTAATGGTAAAACTGTTATTCATGATCAAGATATAAATGAAAATCTTAATTCTCAACCTATTTTTCCTTTGAGAGAATTTGCTAATGATTTACAAATCCAATCAAATAATATTGTTAAAGGGAAATCTATTGAAATTAATGCTTTGCATGAATCATCTTGTATGGAGAATATGGCTCTAGTTATATGTGAAAATAATGTTAATAAATCTGATTCTTTATTTTAAATTCAAGATGCTCTAACTGGTCATAAAGGATTGGTTTCTCTAAATACTTTAGAAAATGAAGAGGAGGGGCATGATGTAGACAATTGTAGAAACTATCTTCTTGAAAACTGTCTCCACAATAAATGAGTTTCCGCACATCTTCTTAATTTGGATGCTATGTTGCCTTCAAAAGACCCTATTGTTTTGGAAGAGGGTGAACTACCATCTAACTATTTGGAGAATTCTTCTAAATCGGTTACTAATATTATTGATAAATCCTTTTCTGATGATGACTCTATGGGAAAAGAAATTGATTTCCAAACTATTTTTGCTAAGAAAAAAAACATGTCAAAAATCTTCCTCCTAAATTGCCAAGAAACACTAGGTCATCTTCAGCCTCCTCATCTTCTATTAATTAACCTCTTTCTATTTCTTTATGTTTAATTTTATAGTTTGGAATGTTAGAGAGATTGGTACCCTTTCTATTCGTAATCACATTAGGAATTTTTGTCAGATTAATAATATCTCTTTACTTATTGTTCTTGAGCCTCTTATTCATGCTACTAAAATTAACCATGTTACTAGAATGATTGGTTTCAATAAGTTTTTTTCTAATGTTAGTAATAAAATCTGGTGTTTTAGAAATAATTTTGTAGATGTTTCCATTCTTGATGATTTTCAACAAGTTGTTAATTCTCAAATCTCTTATAGTGATTATTGTGTTTTTGTCTCTTTCGTTTATGCTTCTTGCAATAGATCTAGTAAAAATCTTCTTTGGAATAATTTAAAAATTTTTTCTACCTATGTTAATAAACCTTGGTTTGTTGGTGGTGATTTCAACACTATTTTGTTCTCTTCTGAATGAAGTGGTGGTTGTTCTCCTACATGGAAGATTTCTCCAATAAGATACTTGATTGTAATTTGATTGATATTGGCTTTAAAGGTTCTAATTATACTTGGTAGACCTCTAGTATTTGTCAAAGACTAGATCGGATCCTTTTTAATACCCATTGGATTAATCAATGGCCAATTACTTCTATTAATTATTTGAGTAGAACTTTGTTTGATCATGCTCCTCTTTTGGTTTCTATTAAAGATAATTCTATTAGATTAAATAATTTCTCTCATTTTAGATTTCAAAATGTGTGGATTCATCATATTGATTTTTTTAATATTGTGGCTACTAATTGGGAAGCCCCTTTACATCCTAGTAATTCAGTTATGGGGATGAGTAGATATTGGTTTAAACTGAAATGACTTAAACAAAATATGGTTTGGTGGAACAAGCATTATTTTAAAAATCTTTTTACTGATATCAAGGATATGGAAAAATTGGTTTGTGATCTTGAAGTTTCTGTTATGACTAAACCTTCTAAGATTATGAACTTAAAATAAGACAAAGGATAAAATTGTTAATTTTCAAAATATGGAAGAAACTTATTGGCACCAAAAAGCTGCTAGTAAACATATTGTGGATGGGGATAGGAATACTAGTATTTCCATGCATTATTGAATAAAAAGAGAGTTTTAAATAATATTCAAAAAATTAAATTTGAGAATGGAGAATGGATTATGAGGAATAATGATATTAAAGATTCGGTGATTAATTACTTTGGAAATATGCTTAAAAAGAATTTTTCTTATGAAGCTATTTCTAAATCTCACTTGATTCCTTCTATTATTATCACTGATGATAATGATTTGCTTACTATTTTGCTTAATGAAGATGAATATTTTAAAATCCTGAATAGCATGAACATAGATTTTGTTGCTAGTCTGGAGGGTTTCACTACTCAATTATTTCAAAATTGTTATTTATTATTATTAAAAATAATGTGATTGATGTTGTGGTTGATTTCTTTAATGGTAATCCTTTTCTTATATATTTTTCTAGCACTTCCATTACTCTTATACCTAAGAAAGATAACCCATCTATGTTGTGGTTACCATGGATCTTGTTTACTTGCTTTCTCAAAGGAATCATGAACTACTGCTGACTCATCCTTTTACCATTTTTAGGATTTGTTTTAGTGTTACTCTCTGTCTTTTTCTCTTATGCTTTTTAGCTTTTGTATTTGCTCTTTTGTTTTCTTTTCTTTTCTAATGTACATAGATGGGGGTTTAGCTCTTTAGGTTTCTTGTAGCTCTGAGAACAGTAGAATTTAGAGCTTTACCCCTTTTAAGGATATTGTAAAAATAATAAATAACAAAACTAATAACTAACTAATAATAATAAACAAAAACTAAATAACTAAACTAATAACTAAATAACTAAACTAATAAACTAATAACTAATAATAAAACTAAAACTAAACTAATAATAACTAATAAATTAACTAATAATAATAACTAATAACTAATAAAACTAACTAAACTAACTAAACTAATAAACTAATAAAAATTACTAACTAATAATAACTAATAAAACTAATAACTAATAACTAATAACTAACAAGTAAACTAATAAAATAACTAAAACTAAACAAAATAATAAAATTAAATAACTAATAACTAAACTAAATAATTAATAATATCTAAACTAATAAACTAATAATAAACTAATAAACTAACTAATTAAAAATAATAATTAATAAACTAAAATTAAACTAATAAAAATAATTAAACTAAAATAACTAACTAATAATAATAACTAACTAACTAATAATAAACCTAAAAAACTAAAAATAACTAACTAAACCTAAAACTAATAAACTAATAACTAAACTAATAGCTAATAATAACTAATAAAACTAATAAAACTAACTAAAAACTAAACTAAAAACTAACTAACTAATAACTAATAAACTAACTAATAACTAACTAAAAACTAATAATAACTAATAACTAACTAACTAACCTAATAAAAACTAAAAACTAAAGACTAAAAACTAATAAACTAATAAAACTAATAAGTACTAATAAAAACTAATATAAACTAAACTAATAATAACTTAACTAATAAACTAATAACCTAATAAAACTAAATAACTAAAATAATATCTAATAATAACTAATAATCTAATAACTAATAACAAATAACTAATAACTAATAACTAACTAATAACTAATAATAAAACTAACTAACTAATAACATAAAACTAAAACTAATAACTAACTAATAATAAACTAATAAATTAATAAATTAAATAACTAAAATAATAACTAATAATAACTAAACTAAAAACTAAATAACTAACTAAACTAAAAACTAATAACTAACTAATAAAACTAATAACTAATAAAAACTAACTAACTAAACTAACTAACTAAATAAATAACTAATAATAACTAAAATTAAATAACTAAACTAATAAACTAATAAAATAAATAACTAACTAATAACTAATAATAATAATTAAACTAAAAAACTAATAAAAATTAATAAAATTAACTAAACTAATAACTAGGAATTACCTAATAATAACTATCCAAAACTAATAACTAATAAAAAATTAAATTAATATATAATAAAAATTAAAATTAATAAACTAATAATTAATAACTTAACTAATAACTAACCAATAACAAATAAGTAACTAAAAACTAAACTAAATAACTAACTAAACTAATAACTAACTAATAAACTAATAATAATAACTAACTAATAATAATACCTAAACTAATAACTAAACTAAACTAAACTAATAACTAAATAATAATTAAAGTAATTAGCTAAATACTAAAAACTAATAACTAAAAAAATAACTAAACTAAATTATTAAAATAATAACTAACTAATCATCATAATAAAACTAAATCTAACTAATAACTAATAAACTCATAACTAATAAAAATACTAATAATAACTAATAAACTAATAACTAATAAAAAATTTAATTAAAACTAATAAACTAAATAATTAACAAATAATAATAATAATAATAACTAAACTAATAAACTAATAACTAATAATAAAAAATAAAACTAACAAACCAAATAATAAAAAATTAATAAAACTATTAAACTAATAATAACTAACTAACTAATAATAATAACTAAATAATTAATTAAAAACTAATAAAAACTAAACCTAATAAATTAGTAAACTAATAAACTAATAACTAAACTAATAAATAATAAAGTAATAACTAATAAAATAATAATAACTAACTAATAAACTAATAACTAATAACTAAAGTAATAAAACTAACTAAATAACTAATAATAATAACTAAAAACTAAACTAATAAATAATAACTAATAACTAATAAAACTAAATAATTAACTAATAACTAACTAATAAACTAATTAACTAATAACAAAACACTAATAAATTAATTACTAAACTAAAAAACTAAAACTAACTAATAATAACTAAATTAAATAATAACTTACTAATAACTAAACTAACTAAACTAATAAACTAATAATAACCTAATAACCACTAAATAATAAACTACTAATAACTAATATAATAATACATATAATAAACTAATAATAAATAACTAAACTAATAACTAATAAAATAACTAAACTAATAATAATAAAACTAAATATAATATATTAACTAATGATAATAATAATAAAATCTAAACTAATAACTAATAATAACTAAAAACTAACTAATAACTAATAATAACTAAACTAAATAACTAATTACTAAACCTAAACTAATAATCTAATAAAACTAATAAACCAACTAATAATTAAAAATAAATAAACTAATAACTAAACAAACTATTAAACTAAATTAAAATATAACTAACTAATAATAACTAATAAAAATAATAATAACTAAACTATTAACTAAACTAATAAACTAACTACTAATTAACTAAACTAATAATTAATATTTAATAACTACCTAATAATACTAATTAATAACCTAATAATTAATAACTAACTAAACTAATAATAAACTAACTAATAAACTAATAATAATAACTAACTTTCTAATAACTAATAACTAACTAAATAATAACTAATAAACTAATAATAAAACTAATAACTAATAACTAATAATAATAACTATAATAAACTAAAACTAAAACTAATAATAACTATCTAATAAATAAACTAATAACTAACTAATAATAATAAAACTAAACTAATAACTAATTAATAAAAAAACTAAATAACTAATAATAATAAAACTAATAACTAAAACTAATAAAACTAAAAACTAAACTAATAATAACTAAATAATAATAATAACTAAACTAATAATTAATAAAACTAACTAATAAATAGCTAATAAAATAACTAAGCTAATAACTTATAATAACTAACTAATAAACTAATAATAAACTAATAAACTAATAACTAATAATAACTAATAATAATAAACTAAATAAACTAATAATAACTAATTAATAAATTAAATAACTAATTAATAACTAATAAACTAATAAAACTAATAAACTAATAATAATAACTAAAGTAATAACTAAAAAAAACTAACTAGCTAAAATAAAACTAACTAAAATAATAACTAATAAAATTGACTGAAACTAATAACTAAATTAAAAACTAAACATAATAAACTAACTAAACTAATAATAATAAGTAATAACTAATAACAAACTAATAAACTAATAACTAACTGACATTATTATTAAAATATTAAACTAATAACTAAACTAATAATTAAACTAGTAACTAATAAAAATAACTAATAATTGAACCTAATAACTAAATAACTAATTAATAATAACTAAACTAAAATTAACCAAACTAATAAACAAATAACTAGTAAAACTAACTAACTAATAACTATAATAAATAAAACTAACTAAAAAACAACAAAACTAAATAAATAATAACTAATAAAAACTAATAAAACTAATAATAATAACTAAACTAATAAATAAACCCAAATAACTAAACTAACTAATAAACTAAACCTAAATAAACTAACTAACTAATAACTAATAAAAAAACTAATAAACTAATAACTAATAAAACTAACTAACCAATAATTAACTAACTAACTAAGAAAACTAAAAACTAAAACTAATAATAATAATAACTAACTAATAACTAAACCAATAACTAACAAATAATAATAAACTAAAAAATTAAATAAAACTGATAAACTAAAGACTAAACTAATAATAACTAACTAAACTTAACTAATAACTAATAGCTAACTAAACTAATAAACTAAATTAATAAGTAATAATAAATAAAATTAATAAGTAAAAATAAAAAACTAAAAAACTAAAAAACTAAACAAACTAAATAACTAAATAACTAACTAAAAACCTAAACTAATAACTAATAATAATAACTAATAAATAATAAATAATTATAATAAAACAAATTAATAAAAATAACTAATAATAATAACTAATAATAGCTAAACTAACTAAGTAATAAATAAATAATAACTAACTAATAAAACTAATAACTAGTAATAATAACTAAAAAACTAATAAAATAATAACTAATAACTGATAATAATAAACTAAAACTAATAGCTAATAAAACTAACTAACTAATAACTAAACTAAACTAAACTAATAACTAACTAAAAAACTAATACACTAATAACTAATAACTAACATAAAAATTAATAAACTAAAACTAATAATAACTAATAAAATTAATAAACTAATAACTAAACTAATAAGTAATAAAATAATAATAATAAACTAATAACTAATAAAAAAACTAATAATAAAAACTAATAAGTAAAGTAAAATCTAAACTAATAACTAATAATAAAAACTAAATAACTAACTAATAACTAGCTAATAATAATAACTAGACTAATAATAATAAACTAAAAAACTAAAACTAATAAATAATAATAAACTAATAAACTAATAACTAATAATAATAAAATCATAACTACCTAACTAATAAACTAATAACTAAATAATAAACTAATAAATTAAAAAACTAATAAAAACTAATAAATAATAAGCTTATAAACTAACTAACTAATAAACTAATAAAAAACTAAACTAAAAATAACTAAAACTAAAATAACTATACTAATAACTAAACTTAAAAACTAATAAAACTAAATAAAAATTAATAACTAACTAACTAATAACTAAACTAATAAACTAAACTAACTAAAACTAATAACTAACTAATAATAATAACTAAACTAATAAACTAAAACTAATAATTAAAGCAAACTAAACTAATAATAAATAATAAATAATAAAACTAATAAACTAAATAATAACTAATAACTAAACTAATAATAACTAATAAACTAATTAATAACTAAAATAATAAGTAACTAATAAAACTAATAAAACTAAAAAAACTAATAAAATAATAGATAATAATAAATAACTAAACAACTAATTATTAATAAACTAAATTACTAAAAAAATAACTAATAAACTAATAACTAATAACTTATAATAATAACTAACTAACTAACAATAATAATAATTAATAAAAACTAGTAAACTTACTAACTAAAACTAATAACTAACTAAAAAACTAAACTAAAAAATAAACTAATAACTAAACTAATAATAAATTAATTACCTAACTAAATAACTAAATAAACTAAATAAATAACTAAACTAATAATAATAACTAACTAATAACTAATGAAAACTAATAAAACTAATAAACTAAAAACATAATAACTAAAATTAATAACTAACAAATAAACTAAAAACTAAACTAAACTAATAAACTAACTAATAAACTAATAACTAAATATAATAACTAAACTAATAATAATTAATAAACTAATAACTAATAATTAATAAAAACTAATAAAAAAACCTAAAAACTAAACTAACTATTAACTAACTAAAACTAATAAAATAACTAAACTAATAACTAATAAAAACTAAACTAATAAATTAATAACTAAACTAACTAAAACTAATAAACTAAATAACTAATAATTAATAAAACCTAATAATAACTAATAAACTAAAACTAAAACTAAAAGCTAATAACTAACTAACTAAAATTAAATTATTAAAATAATACAACAACAACAACAACAAGCCTTAATCCCACTAGGTGGGGTCGGCTACATGAATCCTTCGTCTCCATTGTGTCCTATTATGTGTCAAATTCTCATTTAATTCAAGTATACTAAAATCATTTTTATACATCTTAACCAAGTCTTTTAGGTCTACCTCTACCTTTCTTAACATAAGACAAATCTAATGCATCTACTCTCCTAATCGGTCATGGACTGACGCTTTATGTGGCCAAACCATCTAAGCGACTCTCCCTAATCTTATCTACCACCTGAGCTACTCCAACTTTTTCCCGAACATACTCATTTTGCATTCTATCTCTAAGGGTAAAGCCACTCATCCACTGAGCATCCTCATCTCGTAACACTTAACTTAGTCTTATGTTTCTCTTTTATTGGCCAACATTCTGCACCATAAGTCATTGCAGGTCTTACCACCATCTTATAAAATTTTCCCTTAAGTTTAAGTGGAACTTTTCTATCACATAATAGGCCAAATAAACTATTAAAATAATAACTAAATAAATAACTAACTAATAACAACTAACTAATAACTAATAATAACTAATAAACTAATAATTACTAACTAAACTAAACTATTAAACTAACTAGACTAAACTAATAAAATTAAGTAATTAATAACTAATAAAAAAAACTAACTAATAACTAACTAAACTAATAAAAATTAAACTAAAACTAACAAATAAAATAACTAAACTAATAACTAAAACTAAAAAATAATAAAAACTAATAAAAATAATAATAATAATTAATAATAAACTAAAAACCTCATAACTAAAACTAAACCTAATAAATATAACTAAACTAATAACTAATAACTAATAAAAATAATAAAACTAAACTAAACTTAAAAAACTAAAACTAATAACCAAAATTAAAAACTAAACTAAATAATTAACTAATTAATAAACTAAAAAACTAAATAATAAAACTAATAAACTAATAATTAAAACCTAGTAAACTAAAACTAATAACAACTAATAACTAATTAATTAATAATAACTAAACTAAGAACTAATAAAACTAAAAAAAACTAAACTAAAAACAAATAACTAAAATAAACTCAATAACTAATATAAATAAATAAATTAACTAATAACTAACTAATACCTAATAAACTAACCTAAAAACTATTAATTAAAACTAATAAGCAAACTAAAAAATAATTACTAAACTAACCAGCTAATAAACTAATAAAAACCTAATAACTAATAAAAACTTAATAACTAAGAAAACTAATAACTAACTAATAATTAAAATATCTAAACTAATGAACTAAAACTAATAGCTAATAACTAATAATAAAACTAATATAACTAATAATAAGTAATAACTAATAAAAAAAACTAATAAATAATAATAAACTAACTAATAACTATTAAATAATAAACTAATAACTAGAATCTAATAATAAACTACTAAACTAATAACTAATAAAACTAAAAATAAAACTAACTACAAAACTAACTAAATAAATTAATAACTAATAACTTATAAAACTAAATAAACTAATTAAAATAATAAAATAATAACTAATAAAACTAAATTAATAACTAATAAACTAATAATAACTAAATAACTAACTAAAAAACTAATAATAAAATAACTAATTAAATAACTAAACTAATAATTAATAATAAATAAATATAAAATTAATAACTAATAACTAAGACTAACTAAACTAATAAAATAGAACAAAACTAAGAACCTAATAATTAACCTGAGAATAACTAACTAAAATTAAAACCTAATAAAACTAAATAACTAAATTAAAAAACTAATAAAACTAATAAATAATAATAACTAAATAACTAAACTAATAAAAAACATAAATAATAACTAATAAATAACTAAACTAATAACTAATAACTAAAACTAAAAAACTAATAAACTAACCAATAAAACTAAATAATTAACTAAATTAAAAGATAATAAAATTAAATAACTAAACTAATAAATAATAACTAATAACTAATTAAAACTAATAATAATTAAAACTAAACTAAAAATTAAACCTAAACTAAATAAACTAATAATTAAACTAAAAACTAATAAACTAAACTAATAAAGTAACTAAATTAAAACCTAATAACTAATAATAGCTAAACTAATAACTCACTGAATTAACTAATTAATAATAACTAAACTAATAACTAAAAATAACTAACTAAACTAAATATCTAATAAAAGAACTAATAAACTAATAAACAAATAAACTTATAAACTAATAACTAATAACTAATAATAAACTAAAAATTAAAAAACTAAATAACTAACTAAAAACTAATAAAACTAATAACTAATAATAATTAATAAAATAATAAACTAATAAATTAATAATAATAATAATAAACTAATAACTAATAATAAAATTAATAAGAACTAATAATAGTAACTAAACAAAATAACTAAACTAATAGCTAAACTAATAACTAACTAGTAACTAAAAAACTAACTAATAGCCTAAAATAATCAAACTAAAAAAATAAAAGAACTAAAGTGATAATAACTAATAATAACTAATAAACTAAAAAATTAATAACTAATAACTAATAAAACTAACTAAAATAACTAAATTAATAACTAATAACTAATAATAACTAACTAATAATTGTTAAACTAAAAACTAATAAACTAATAACTAATAAATAAAAATCAAATAACTAATAAAACTAATAAACTAATAAAACTTAACATAATTAAAACTAAAACTAAACTAACTAACTAATAATTAAACTAACTAAGCTAATAACTAACTAATAACTAATAAACTAACTATTAAAACCTAATAACTAAATAATAACTAATAAAACTAATAATAACTAATAACTAATAGCTAAACAAACTAATAACTAATAACTAAAAAAATTAACTAAAAACTAAAAAACTAAAAACTAAAAACTAACTAATAACTAATAAAAACTAACTAATAAACTAATAATAACTAATAAATAACTAATAATTAACAATAAAACTAATAATAAATAAAACTAAAAATAAAAATAAAATAACTAAACTAACTAACTAAAAACTAATAAACTAATAACTAAATAATAATAATAAATAAATAAATAAATAATAATAACTAAATAAACTAATAACTAATAAAAACTAATAATAAAACTAAATAACTAAACTAATAGCTAACTAACTAAACTAACAACTAAACTAAAACTAACTAAACTAAAAACTGATAAACTAATAACCTAATAAACTAATAACTAAAAACTAAAAACTAATAAAACTTAACTAATAACTAACTAATAAACTAATAAAACTAATAATTAAACCTAATAATAATAACTAATTAAAACTAACTAAACTAATAATAAACCTATTAAAATAACTAAACTAAAAGCTAAACTAATAAAATAATAATAACTAAAATTAATAATATTAACTAAATAATAATAATACACTAATAATAAACTAAAAAACTAATAATAAATAATAAATAATAAAACTAATAATATTAATAAAACTAATAAACTAATAAACTAACTAACTAACTAACTAACTAACTAATAAACTAATAATAATAATAACTAATAAAATAACTAAACTAATAATAATAACTAATAACTAATAATAACTAAACTAATATCTAAAATAGCTAATAAAAACTATAACTAAATAACTAATAATCTAATAAACTAATAAACTAATAACTAACTAACTAATAAATAAACTAAACTAACTAAAAACTAATAACTAAAACTAACTAAACTAATAAACTAATAAAACTAAATCAATAACTAAACCTAAACCCAAAACCCCTCGACCCCCTCGTCCCTCTCCCTTTCTAGCTCTGGCGATTCTTGATCCCATTTCCTCTCCATCCTCTTTTGTGCCAGCTTTGGGATTTTTCTCTGATGGGGCTTTGGATCTTCAGCCTTTGGCCAATTTCCTTCCTCTTCCTTAGTACCTCTGACTTCCATGGAGTCAACTCTGGTGAGTGCCTCAGCTAAACTGACTGCTCCATCTACTTCAGCTAGGTTGATGTTTCTTTGGGTAAATCTAACTTTACTCCCTCTAAATCCTTCAAAGATGCCTTATCTAGTAAGGATTCCTTAGCTTCTCCTAAATGTTTGGTTAATCTTGTTCATATGACTTTTAAAAGTGTTTCGGCCATTATGTGCTCTGATTTGGATATTGAGAAACTCGCCGAGCCTTATGCTTTCACTCTGATCAGTAAGATTTTTTTTTTGACAGCCTAATATGAAAGAAATCTTATTTTTCTTTCATGATTTGAAACATTCTGGTGCATTTTCTATCGGTTTATTGGATGGTCGGCATGGCCTTATAAAGCTTTCTAATGATCTTGACTATAGTCAAATTTTCTCTCACAGATCATATTATGTTAAAAATTGTCAAATACGTATTCTTAAATGGACTCCTTTTTTTTAACATTTAAGAAGAATCTCCTACCATGTCGATTTGGATTGCTTTGCATAATCTTCAAATACATTTTGTTAATTTTAGTTTCTTCATGCAGTCGGGTCTATTTTTGGTAGACCTTTATAGATCGATCAAGCAACATCGGCTAAGTCTCACCCTTTAGTTTCTCATATCCTTATTGAAATTGATGTAACAAAAAAGTTCTCTAAGGAGATTTCGATAGGATCCAAGAAGTATAGGAATTTTCAGCCAGTTGAATTTGAAAACCTCCCTATTTTCTGCAATCATTGCAAAACCCATGGTCATGTCTTATGGGATTGTTTCATCGAACATCCTTAACTTAGGAAGAAATTTGTTAAAAATCCTAAGCTGATCGAACAATCTGGAGACCATATAACTGATAAAAATAAAGTTTTTACTTCTTTTGGAAAAGATAAAGATGTTGTTGATGGTATTCTGAATCTATTTAATGTTTTATCTCTTGAAAATGATTTTGAAAATGCTAATAAAAATAATGGTGTTGTTTTGGATGGAAACTAGATTTTGACAACTATTGTTCCTATGCTTTCTGGAATTGTTCAAGCTGATGTTAATCTTGTTCTGATTTCTTCACTTAAAGATTGTTGTGATATAGCTCCTAAAAATTTTAAAGATAATGTTTCTCTTTCAGATTTTCAAGAACCTCTAAAAGAAAATGTTGACTTAAATTCTTTAAATATGGAAGATGACAATGGTATGGATAAGGTGGATGTTGTGCAACCAGATTCTTGTTTGCTTCATAAATCCATTTCTGCACCTTCTTTAACTGCTAATTCTGATGGTGTTTTGCCTATGCTTTCTTCTCATTTAATGGATAAAAATGCTTTAGTGTCTTATCAGTTGGAATCTCATACTAAATCTACTACTATTAAGAGTATTAATGCTCCTTCTGATGATGAATCTATGGATAATGAAATCAGTTTTCAAACTATATTTGTGAAAAAAGAAAAATTAGTTTAAAAATTTTCCTCTTAAAGTTTCTTGATCAACTCGATCTTCTTCATCCTCTTTTCCCAATAAGAATTAATGTTCAATTTGCTTATTTGTAATGTTAGGGACATTAGTACTCTTGCGGTTAGAAATAGGATTAGGAACCTTTATAGGATTTATAATGTTAGTTTCTTGGTTATCCTTGAATCACTTATTTTTTTCTTCTAAAATTATGCATGCGGCTAGGATGATTGGTTTTTCCAATTTTTATTTTAATAATAATAAGATTTGGTTATTTTGGAATAATTCTTATTTTATTAATGTCATTAATGATTTTCATCAAGTTGTTAATGTGGATATTTCTTTTTGTGATTATCATGCTTTTGGTTTTTTTGTTTATGCTGCTTGTAATAAGATCAAGAGGAGAATTCTCTGGGATCAATTATCTAATTTTTCTTCTATTTTTAATGATCCTTGGATTGTTGGTGGGGATTTGAATGCAATCCTTTCTTTGAATGAAAGGAAAGAGGGTTTTTTTGTCAAATTTACATTCAGTGGAAGATTTTGTGAATATGATCTTGTATTGTAATCTTCATGATGTTGGTTTTATAGACTCTTAATTTACTTGGAATAATCATAGATTATGGAAACATTTAGATCATACCTTATTTAATAACTATTGGTTAAAACATTGGCCTTTCACTTCAGTTGAACACCTTAGTAGAACTCTCTCGGATCATGCTCCTCTTTTGATTTCCATTAAGGATGCTGTACAAAATAAGAATGTCATTAAAAATTTCTATTTTCAAAATATGTGGTTACAAGATAGAAGTTTTCTTGATGTTATTGCTTCTAATTGGTATGCTCCTCTTGCTCCTGATGATTTTGCTTTTGCTATGAAGAGATTTTGGCTTAAACTTAAAAGGCTTAAGCATCCTATTAATTGGTGGAATAGAAAATGTTTCAAAATAATATCAAGAATATGGAACAAAAGGTGAAAGATTTGGAAGAACTTGTTATTAATGATTCTTCTTTTAGCTCTAATCTTGTTGAAGCTAAAGATAATCTCATAAAGTTTCAGGATATGGAGGAGACTTACTGGAGACAAAAAGCTACTTCTAAACATCTTTCTGCTTTTTGAGGGGGAAAGAAACACCAAATATTTTCATGCTTTGGTTATGAGAAGAAGAGCTTTTGGTCAGATTTATAAAATCAAGAATTCTTATGGTTCTTGGCTAACCAAAAAAGAGGATATATTTCCTTCTCCTATTAACTACTTTAAAGATCTTTTAAATAAAAATTGTCATCTTAATCATTTATCAAATTCCTCTTTCATTCCTTCTATTATGTCTCTTGAGGATAATGAATGCTTGCTTGCTCCTCCTTCAGATGAGGAGATTTTTAACATTCTTAATGGTATGAATGTTGACTCTATTGTAGGGTGAGATAGTTACCTACTTTATTCTTTCAAAATACTTAGTTTATCATTAAATATGATCATGTTAATGTTGTGAAGGATTTCTTTCTTGGGAATTCTATTCCTAAATATTTTACTTCCACTAATATTGTTCTTATTCCAAAGAAAGATAATCCTAATTTCTGGAATGACTTCAGACCTATTAGTCTTTACTTTTTTCAATAAACTAATTTCTAAAATCTTGTCTAGTAGGCTTGGTAAATTTCTTCCTAAGATTATTTCTCCTAATCAAACTGGCTTTATGAAAGGTAGGGCTATTTTTGATAACATCTTGCTTGCTCAAGAATTGATTCATGACTTAAATGTGAAAACTAGAGGTGGCAATTTACTTTTCAAGCTTGACATTACCAAAGCTTATGAATACATTTCTTAGAATTTTCTTAACAGTATTCTTACTTTATTTAGTTTTTCTACAAAATTTATCTCTTTGGTTAACAAAATCATTAGAAATGTTTGGTTTTCTTTAGTTATAAAGGGTGAAAACTTTGGCTTCTTTAATTCCTCTCAAGGTATCAGACAAGGTGATCCTCTCTCCCTGACACTTTTTATTATTGCAATTGAATATTTGTCTCGTTGTCTTAATTCTTTCTTTAAGAAGAATTCTAGCATGTATTTCAGGAAACTTGGTGGTTTGGCTATCTCTCACTTAAGTTTTGCTGAAGACTTCATTATGTTTTGTAATGGCTCATTACAATATGTTGAAAATTGAAGGGTTTTCTAAATAAATTTGAAAAGGAAAGTGGCCTCTTGATTTGTACTCACAAAAGCTATTTTGTCTCCTATGTTTCTATTTCTACTCATAGAATCAATAAAATAAAGGTTATTACTGATTTTTCTCATAATAACTAACTAACAAATAAACTAATAAAAACTAATAACTAATAATAAAACTAATAATAATAACTAACTAAAAGCTAAACTAATAACTAATAATAACTAAAACTAATAATAACTAAACTAATAAACTAATAACTAAATAATAAAATTAAAACCTAATAATAACTAAAAAACTAAACTAATAAACTAACAAACTAATAAAAACCTAATAACTAAATTAATAAAATAAATAATAATAATAATAATAATAAACTAATAACTAATAAAAACCTAATAACTAAAACTAATAAATAATACTAAATAATAATAATAATAAACTAACTAAACTAATAACTAAAAACTAAACTAATAATAATAAAACTAAATTTAAAAACTAAATAACTAATTAATAACTAATAAATAAAATAAGTAACTAATAACTAAAAAACTAATAATAATCATAATAACTAAACTAAAACTAATAAAACTAATAATAACCTAAACTAATAAAACTAATAATAAACTAAATAAAAACTAATAAAATAATAATATAATAATAATAAACTAATAACTAAAATAATAACTAAACTAATAATAATAAAACTAAATAAATAAATAAACTAATAACTAATAATAACTAAACTAATAATAATAAACTAAAACCTAAAAACTAATAACTAATAATAATAATAAACTAACTAATAAAATTGAAAACTAAATAAACTAATAACTAACTAATAAAACTAACTAATAAACTAAAATAAATAATAAAACTAAAACATAAACCTAAACTAATAAAAATAATAATAACTAATAACTAAAACTAATAATAAAACTAATAACTAAACTAATAACTAACTAAACTAAAACCTAAAAACTAAATAATAAAACTAAAATAACTAAACTAATAACTAATAACTAATAAATAAATCAAAATAACTAAACTAATAACTAATAATAACTAATAATTAACTAACTAATACAAAACTAATAACTAATAATAACTAACTAAAACTAATAACTAATAATAATAAAACTAATAAACTAACTAACTAATAAAACTAATAAATTAACTAACTAATAACTAATAAAAACTAATAACTAACTAATAAAATTAAAGAACTAACTAACTAATAAGACTAATAAGTAGTATTAATAATAATTAATAACTAACTAAAAACTAATTATAATAATAAGTAATAAATAATAAAACTAATAATAAACAAATAAACTAATAAATAAATAACTAATAACTAATAAATAACTAATAAAATTGTAATAAGTTAATAACTAAACTAATAATAAGCTAATAACTAATAACTAACTAAACAACTAAACTAATAATTAATAAAACTAAAAATTAACTAACTAATAAAACTTAAAAATAACTAACTAATAAAACTAAAAAACTAAACTAAACTAATAACTAATAACTAATAATTAATAACTAATAACTAAAATAAAAAACTAAACTAACTAATAAGTAATAATAGAACTAAACTAACTAATAACTAATAACTAAACTAAAACTAAATAAATAAATAATAATGAAACTAATAACAAACTAATAACTAAAACTCATAAACTAATAAACTAATAATTAATAAAAACTAATAAAACTAATAAATAATAACTAATAATAACTTAATAACTAAACTAAAAACTAAGCCTAATAACTAATAAACCTAATAATAATAAATAATTAACTATAAAAAATAAAACTAACTAAAATAAACTAATAAACTAAATAACTAATAACTAATAATTAAAATAAAAACTAAACTAATAACTAATAAAACTAAATAAACTAATAACTAATAAACTTAACTAATAACTAACTAACCTAATAACTAAACTAATAAACTTAACTAATAACTAACTAAACTAATAACTAAACTAATAAACTAATTAAACTAATAATAACTAAAAAACCTAATAAAACTAATAAAATTAAAAAATAACTAATAACTAATAACGAAAATAATAACTAATAATAATAATAACTAATAAGTAATAACTAATAATAATAATAAAAATAATAATAATAAAACTAAATAACTAACAAATAATAACTAAACTAAACCTAAAATAATTAAATAATACTAACTAAATAATAACTAAATAACTAAACTAATAATAAAACTAATAACTAAATAAAAATTAAAAATTAAAAATTAATAACTAATAACTAATAACTAATAATAATAACTAATAATAGAATAAAAACTAATAATAAGTAACTAATAAATAAAACCTAATGAACTAAAAAACTAACTAAACTAATAACCAATAAAACTAAATAACTAATAAAATAACTAAATAAACCTAATAACTAAACTTAATAATTAATAAAAACTAATAATTAACTAATAACAAACAATAACTACATAATAATAACTAAAAACTATAACTAAACTAATAACTAAAAAAATTAATAAAACTAATCACTAAATTAATAAATTAATAATAATAACTAATAACTAAACTAATTAATAATAACTAATAACTAATAATTAAAAAAACTAATAAAACTAACTAATAATAAAACTAATAAATAATAACTAATAATAATAATAATAAGAATAATAATAATAACTAAATAACTAATAACTAATAACTAAACTAAAATTAACCTAGTAACTAAACTAACTAATAAATAAACTAATAAAACTAAATAACTAATAAACCTAAATAACTAATAACTAATAACTAAAATTAATAATTAATAACTAAATAACTAATAAAACTAATAAAAAATAACTAAACTATTAACCAATAAATAATAAAACTAATAAAAATAAAATTTAAAAACTAAACTAATAAACCAAAACCAATAACCAACTAACTAATAACTAATAAAACTAATAACCAAAAAATAACCAATAACTAAAACTAATAACTAATAAATAAACTAACAAACTAAACTAATAACTAATAATACTAACTAAACTAATAACTAATAAATAATAATAAAACTAATAAAATAATAATAATAACTAATAACTAAACTAATAAACTAATAACTAACAATAAAAATAATTAAACTAATAACTAATAACTAAAATAACTAAACTAATAACTAATAAACTAATAAAAAACTAAATAATAAACTAAAACTAAACTAAATAGATAACTAAACTAATAATTAATAACTAATTAATAACTAATAATAATTAAAAATAACTAACTAAATATATAATAAAATAACTAAACTAAAAACTAATAATAATAATAAACTAAATAAAAAAACTAGTAAACTAATAACTAATAAATAATAACTAACTAACTAATAAACTAATAACTTATAAAACCTAATAAAATTATAATGAAACAAAAACCTAAAGCTAAATAACTAATAATAATAATAATAACTAAATTAATAAATTAAAAATTAAAACTAAATAAACTAATAATAAATAACTTACTAATACTAAATAATAAATAATAAACTAAATAAGTAAACTTGAACAAATAACAAAGCTAAAATAATAACTAATAATAACTAAAACTACTAACCTAATCACTAATAAAACCTAATAATTAATAATAACTAAACTAAAAACTAATAAATAAACTAATAATAACTAAGAAAACTAATTAACTAACTAACCATTAACTAATAAAACTAATAAACTAATAACTAATAACTAATAATAATAAACTAACTAATAATTAATAAACTAATAACTAATAACTAATAATAATAACTAATAATAAACTAATAAACTAAATAATAAAACTAACTAACTAATAAACTAATAACTAATAACTAACTAATAATAATAAAATAACTAAACTAATAACTATCTAATAATAATAAATAGAAACTAAATAACTAAACTAATAATTAAATAACTAAACTAATAAACTAATAACTAATAACTAATAATAAATCTAAAACTAAACTAATAATAACTAATAAGTTAACTAATAATTAATAAAACTAACTAAACTAATAAAAACTAATAACTAATAATAACTAATAATAATAACTAAACTAATAACTAATAAATAAACTAAAATTAAACTAAATAATAAAACTAAAAGAACTAATAACTAAACTAATAAACTACTAAAACTTATAACTAACTAATAATAAACTAATAAACTAACTAACTAATAATAATAATTAATAAACTAAAATAAAACTAATAAAAAACTAAACTAAAAACTAAATAACTAATAATAATAACCTAACTAACTAATAACTAATAACAAACTAAATAAATAATAAAACTATAAAATAATAGCCAATAATATTAAGTAAACTAACTAAACTAAATAACTAAACTAATAACTAATAACTAATTAACTAAACTAATAACTAGATAAACTAAAAAATAACTAATAACTAAAATTAAATAACTAACTAAAAAAACTAAAGTAAACTAATAATAACTAAACTAATAACTAAACTAATAATAAATAATAACTAAATAATAAAACTTAACTAATAACTAAAATGGTATAATAGTTAAACTAATAACTAACTAATAAATAAACTAACTAATAACTAAACTAATAACTAATAATAAACTAAATAATTAAATAACTAACTAATAACTAAACTAAAAAAATAAAAACTAAACTAATAATAAAATGTAACTAAAAAATTAATAAACTAAACTACTAACTAATAACTAACAAATAAATAAACTAACTAAAAACTAATAACTAAAACTAAACGAATAAATCTTGATAAAACTAATAAAATAACAAACTAAATAACTAACTAAACTAATAATAACTAAATTACTAACTAATCCTAAACTAACTAACTAAACAACTAAATAACTAAACTAATAACTAATAACTAAACTTAATAACTAAATAATAACTAACTAAATATAAAATAATAATAAATTAAAACCTAATAACTAATAATAAACTAAAAACTAATAACTAATAATAACTAATAAAACTAATAATTAATAAACTAATAACTAAAAATAACTAAATTAATAACTAATAAAATAATTAACTAATAATAACTAAAAAACTAATAACTAACTAACTGATAAAACAAAATAACTAACTAATAAACTAAAATTAATAAATAAACCTAAAAATAAAACTAAACTAATAACTAGAAAACTAAACTAAATGACCATAATAAACTAGTAACTAAACTAATAAACTAATAACTAAAATTAACGAATAATAAGTCGAATAAACTAAAAAAAATAACTAACTAAACCTAAAACTAATAAACTAATAGCTAATAAAAACTAATAAAACTAACTAAAAACTAACTAACTAATAATTAATAAACTAACTAATAACTAATGAAAACTAATAATAACTAATAACTAACTAACTAACCTAATAAAAAGTAAAACTAATAACTAATAAATTAATAAAACTAATAACTAATAATAAAAACTAAATAAAAAATAACCTAATAATAACTAACTAAAACTAATAAAAACTAAAATAATAATAACTAAACTAATAAATTAATAACCTAATAACCTAATAAAACTAAATAACAAAACTAATGACTAATAATAACTAATAAACTAATAACTAATAACTAATAACTAACTAATAATTAATGATAAAACTAACTAACTAACTAACTAATAACATAAAACTATTAACTAATAACTAACTAATATTTTAACTAATAAATAAAAACTAAAAATAATAAACTAATAACTAATAACTAAAAACCAAACTAAACTTAACTAAAAACTAATAATAAACTAATAATAACTAATAAGACTATATAACTAAATAAATAAAATAATAACTAATAATAACTAAACTAAAAACTAAATAACTAAACTAAAAACTAATAACTAACTATTAAAAACTAATAACTAATAAAAACTAAATAACTAAAATAACTAACTAAATAAATAACTAATAATAACTAAACTAATAAACTAATAAAATAAATAACTAACTAAATAAAATAACTAAACTAAAAAACTAATAATAACTAAATTAAAACCAATAAAAAACTAATAAAACTAACTAATAAAACTAACCAAACCAATAAGAACTAATAACCAACTAATAGTTAACTAAAACTATTAATTAATAAATTAAACTAATAACTAATAAAACTAAAACTAATAAACTAAACTAACAAACTAAACTAATAAACTAATAACTAAACTAATAACTAACCAATAATTACTAACTAACTAAAAACTAAACTAAATAACTAACTAAAACTAATTAAACTAATAACTAACTAATAATAATAACTAAATTAAAAACTAACTAATAACTAACTAACTAATAACAAAACCTAATAACTAAACTAATAACTAAATAATAACTAAACTAAATAACTTAAAACTAATAACTAATAACTAATAAAAATAACTAAACTAAACTAAAAATAATAACTAACTAATAATAATAAAACTAAAACTAACTAACAACTAATAAAGTAATAACTATTAAAAATAATAATAATAAGTAATAAACTAATTAACTAAATAATTAACTAATTAATAATAATAACTAGACTAATAAACTAATAACTAATAATAACTAATAAAACTAACAAACCAAATAATAAAAAAAAAACCAATAATAACTAACTAACTAATAATAACTAAGTAACTAATTAAAACTAATAAAACTAAACCTAACAAACTAATAAATTGATAAATTAATAACCAATAAAAACTAATAACTAACTAATAAATAATAAACTAATAACAAATAAACTAATGATAATAACTAATAAACTAATAACCACAACAAAAGTAATAAAACTAACTAACTAACTAATAACTAAAAACTAAACTAATAAACTAATAAATAATAACTAATAACTAATAAAACTAAATAACTAACTAATAACTAACTAATAAACTAATTAACTAATAACTAAAAACTAATAAACTAATAACTAAACTAAAAAAAACTAAAACTAACTAATAATAACTAACTAATAATAATTAAACTAAATAATAACTAACTAAACTAATAAACTAATTATAACCTAATAACTAATAACTAAAACTAATAATAACTGAACTAATAAACTAATAACTAAATAATAACATAATAAAACTAATAATAAATAACTAAACTAATAACTAATAACTAATAAACTAATAAAATAACTAAACTAATAATAATAAGAATGAAAACTCAACTTATAACTAATAATAGCTAAAAACTAACTAATAACTAATAATAACTAAACTAAATAACAAATAACTAAAACTATACTAATAAACTAATAACTAAATTAAAAAATAACTAATTAATAAACTAATAACTAATAACTAACTATAATAATAATAATATTTTTAATAATAATAATAATAACTAATAAATAATAATAACTAACTAATAATAAAACTTAATAACCAATAACCAACTAAACTAATAAAAACCAAGTAATAAACCAATAATAACTAAATAACCAATATAATAACTAACCAACTAATAACTAACTAATAAATAATAACTAATAAACTAATAACAAAACTAATAATAAATAACTATAATAAACTAAAAACTAAAAACTAATAATAACTAACTAATAATAGTAAAACTAAACTAATAACTAACTAACTAATAAAAAACTAAATAAGTAAACTACTAAATAACTAATAATAATAAAACTAATAATAACTAAAACTAATAAAACTAAAAACTAAACTAATAATAAGTAACTAATAATAATATTAACTAAACTAATAACTAATAAAACTAACTAATAAATAATAAGAAAAATAACTAAACTAATAACTAACTAACTAATAAACTATTAATAAACTAATAAACTAATAATTAATAATAACTAATACTAATAAACTAAATAAACTAATAATAACTAATCAATAAACTAAATAACAAATTAATAAGTAATAAACTAATAATAATAACTAAAGTAATAACTAAAACTAACTAAAACTAACAACTAAACTAAAAACTAAACCTAATAAACTAACTAAACTAATAAACTAAAATTAATAAATAAACCTAAAAATAAAACTAAACTAATAACTAGAAAACTAAACCAACCAACCATACAAACTAGTAACTAAACCAATAAACTAATAACTAAAACTAACAATAATAAGTCAATAAAACTAAAAACTAATAGCTAATAAAAAAAAACTAATAAAACTAACTAAAAAACTAACTAACTAATAACTAATAAACTAACTAATAACTAATGAAAAACTAATAATAACTAATAACTAACTAACTAACCTGATAAAAAGTAAAAACTAATAACTGATAAATTAATAAAACTAATAACTAATAATAAAAACTAATAATAAAAATAACCTAATGATAATAACTAACTAAAACTAATACAAACTAAAATAATAATAACTAAACTAATAAACTAATAACCTAATAACCTAATAAAACTAAATAACTAAACTAATAACTAATAATAACTAATAAACTAATAACTAATAACTAATAACTAACTAATAATTAATAATAAAACTAACTAACTAATAACATAAAACTAATAACTAATAACTAACTAATAACTAAACTAAAGAATAAAAACTAAAAATAAAAAACTAATAACTAATAACTAAAAACCAAACTAAACTTAACTAAAAACTAATAATAAACTAATAATAACTAATAAGACTATATAACTAAACAAATAAAATAATAACTAATAATAACTAAATTAAAAACTAATAACTAACTAAAAAAATAAATAACTAATAAAAACTAAATAACTAAACTAACTAACTAAATAAATAACTAATAATAACTAAACTAATAAACTAATAAAATAAATAACTAACTAATAACTAATAATAATAACTAAACTAAAAAACTAATAATAACTAAATTAAAAACTAATAAAAACTAATAAAACTAACTAAACTAATAACTAATAACTAACTAATAATAGTTAACTAAAACTATTAATTAATAATAAATTAAACTAATAACTAATAAAAACTAAAACTAATAAACTAAACTAACAAACTAAACTAATAAACTAATAACTAAACTAATAACTAACCAATAATTACTAACTAACTAAAAACTAAACTAAATAACTAACTAAAACTAACTAAACTAATAACTAACTAATAATAATACTAAAACCTAAGTAATAACTAACAAACAAATAACAAAACCTAATAACTAAACTAATAACTAAATAATAACTAAACTAAATAACTTAAAACTAATAACTAATAACTAATAAAAATAATTAAACTAAATTATTAAAATAATAACTAACTAACTAATAATAAAACTAAAACTAACTAATAACTAATAAAGTAATAACTAATAAAAATAATAATAATAAGTAATAAACTAATAAACTAAATAATTAACTAATTAATAATAATAACTAGACTAATAAACTAATAACTAATAATAACTAATAAAACTAGCAAACCAAATAATAAAAAACTAATAATAACTAACTAACTAATAATAATAACTAAGTAACTAATTAAAAACTAATAAAAACTAAACCTAACAAACTAATAAATTGATAATTAATAACTAATAAAAACTAATAACTAACTAATAAATAATAAACTAATAACAAATAAACTAATGATAATAACTAATAAACTAATAACTAATAACAAAAGTAATAAAACTAACTAACTAACTAATAATAATAACTAGAAACTAAACTATTAAACTAATAAATAATAACTAATAACTAATAACTAATAAAACTAAATAACTAACTAATAACTAACTAATAAACTAATTAACTAATAACTAAAAAAACGAATAAACTAATAACTAAACTAAAAAACTAAAACTAACTAATAATAACTAACTAATAATAATTAAACTAAATAATAACTAACTAAACTAATAAACTAATTATAACCTAATAACTAAAACTAATAATAACTAACTAATAACTAATAACTAAATAATAACATAATAAAATTAATAATAAATAACTAAACTAATAACTAATAACTAATAAACTAATAAAATAACTAAACTAATAATAATAAGAATGAAAACTCAACTTATAACTAATAATAGCTAAAAACTAACTAATAACCAATAACCAAATAAACTAAATAACAAATAACTAAAACTATAATAAACTAATAACTAAATTAAAAATAACCAATAAATAAACTAATAACTAATAACTAACTATAATAATAATAATATTTTTAATAATAATAATAATAACTAATAAATAATAATAACTAACTAATAATAAAACTTAATAACTAATAACTAACTAAACTAATAATAAAACTAACTAATAAACTAATAATAACTAAATAACTAATAATAATAACTAACTAACTAATAACTAATAACTAATAAATAATAACTAATAAACTAATAACAAAACTAATAATAAATAACTATAATAAACTAAAAACTAAAAACTAATAATAAATAACTAATAATAAAAACTAAACTAATAACTAATAATAAAACTAAATAAGTAAACTACTAAATAACTATTAATAATAAAACCAATAAATTAAAACTAAAAACTAAACCAATAATAAGTAACCAATAATATTAACTAAACCAAACCAATAAAAAACTAACCAATAAATAATAAGAAAAATAACTAAACTAATAACTAACTAACTAATAAACTAATAATAAACTAATAAACTAATAATTAATAATAACTAATACTAATAAACTAAATAAACTAATAATAACTAATCAATAAACTAAATAACTAATTAATAAGTAATAAACTAATAATAATAACTAAAGTAATAACTACAACTAACTAAAAATAATAACTAAACTAAAAACTAAACCTAATAAATTAACTAAACTAATAATAATAACTAATAAGTAATAACAAATGAATAAACTAATAACTAACTAAAAATAACTAAATTGACAGACTAATAACTAAAACTAACCAATAACTAAACTAATAATTAAATTAATAACTAATAAAAATAACTAATAACTAAACCTAATAACTAAATAACTAGCTAATAATAACTAAACTAAAACTAACTAAACTAATAAACTAATAACTAATAAAACTAACTAACTAATAACTAATAATAACTAATAAATAAACTAACTAACTAAACTAAAAATTGTAAAAACTAAAGATAAATAAATAAACTAATAACTAATAAAAACTAATAAAACTAATAATAATAACTAAACTAATAAACAAACCTAAATAACTAAACTAACTAATAACTAAACTAATAAACTAACAAACTAATAACTAATAAATAACTAAAATAATTAACTACTAACTAATAAAAACTAATAACTAACTAATAATAATAAAACTAAACTAATAACTAATTAACTAATAAAAAATTGAATAACTAAACTAACTAAATAACTAATAATAATAAAATTAATAATAACTAAAACTAATAAAATTTAGAACTAAACTAATAATAACTATCTAATAATATTAACTAAACTAATAACTAATAAAATTAACTAATAAAAAACTAGAAAAATAACTAAACTAATAACTAATAATAACTAACTAACTAATGAACTAATAGCTAATAATAACTAATAATAATAAACTAAATAAACTAATAATAACTAACTAATAAACTAAATAACTAATTAGTAAGTAATAAACTAATCAAATTAATAAACTAATAATAACTAAAGTAGTAACTAAAACTAACTAACTAACTAAAATAAAACTAACTAAACTTAATAACTAAATTAAAAACTAAACCTAATAAACTAACTAAACAAATAATAGTAACTAATAACTAATAATAAACTAATAAACTAGTAACTAACTAAAAATAACTAAACTAATAGACTAATAACTAAAATTAACTAATAACAAACTAATAACTAAATTAATAACTAATAACTAAACCTAATAACTAAATAACTAACTAATAATAATTAAACTAAAATTAACTAAACTAATAAACTAATAACTAATAAAACTATCTACCTAATAACTAATAATAATTAATAAATAAACTAACTTACTAAACTAAAAACATAATGACTAAAGCAAAATAAATAAACTAATAATTAATAAAAACTAATAAAACTAATAAAAATAACTAAACTAATAAATAAACCTAAATAACTAAACTAATTAATAACTTATAAATAACTAAAATAATAAAATCCTAACTAATAAAAACTAATAACTAAAAACTAATAAATAACTAAAATAATAAATTAATAACTAATAAAACTAATAAATATAAATAATAATAAATTAAAAAAATAAAATGAACTAGCCAATAATTAATTAATAATAATAAAACTAATAAATAAATAACTAATAAACTAATGAAATTAAAATAAACTAATAAACTAATAACTAAATAAAATTAAGAATTAATAAACTAAATTATTAAATAAAACTAATCACCTAACTAATAAATAACTAAACTAATAACTAATAACTAAAACTAATAATAATGATAATTAAAACTAACTAAACTAACTAATAACTAATAAACTAAACCTAATAACTAATAATAACTAAACTAATAACTAATAAACTAAATAACTAACTAATAAATTAAATTAATAAACTAATAACTAATAACTAATAAACTAATAACTAATAAAACTAACTGACTAATAATTAAATAACTAACTAATAAAACTAAAAACTAAAACTAATAATAATAATCTTTAACCGATAACTAAATTAATAAGTAACTAATAATAATAATAAACTAAAAAACTAAATAAAACTAATAAACTAAAAATTAAACTAATAATAACTAAACTAAACTAAACCTAAAATAAAAATTAAATAAAACTAAATAAAATAAAATAAAAACTAAAAAAAACCTAAACATAAAATAAAAATAAAATTAACCTAAACCTAAACTAAAATAAACTAAAGTAAAATAAATAAAACATAAACCTAACCCTAAACCTTAACTAAATAAAATAAAATACACTAAAATAAACCTAAACCTAAATTAAAAAATAAAACCTAAAAGTAAACCAAAAATAAAAACCTAAAACCTAAAAATAAATGAATAAAATAAAAACCTAAACCTAAACATAAACTAAATAAAATAAGATAAACTAAAAATAAACCTTAACCTAAATTTAAAAAGAAAACTTAAAAATAAACCTAAAATAAAAACCTACAACCTAAACCTAAAAAATAAAATAAAAACCTAAACCTAAACCTAAAATATTAAATAAAAATAAAACTAAACTAAAAAAATAAACCTAAACCTAATCCCAAAAAATAAATTAAAATAAAAAACATAAACTAAAATAAATAAACCTAAAATAAATAAAAATAAAATAAAAATTAACCTAAATAAAAATAAAAAATAAACTAAACTAAAATAAATAATAAAATAAATAAACCTAAACATATTGGTTTACTTAATTTAAAAACAAAAATAAAAAGTAAACTAAATTAAAAAAAAGCTAACCCTAAACCCTAAACCTAAACCCTAAAAACCATAAATCCTAAATCCTAAACCCTAAACCCTAAAATATAAAACCCTAAAAATAAAATAAACATAATAAAATAAACCTAAACCTAAACTAAAATAAACAAAGCTGAAATAACCCTAAACTTATCCTAAACCCTAAACGCTAAACACATAAAAACCTAAACCTAAACTAAATAAAACAAAAAAGTAAAATAACTAAATAAACCTAAACCTAAATAAAATTAAATAAATAAGATAAAATATAAACCTAAACTAGAACCTAAACCTAAACCTATAAATAAAATGAAATAATAAATAAAAACTAAACTAAAGTAAAATAAATAAAATCTAAACTAAACCAAAAAATAAAATAAACTTAAAAAAAATAAATAAAATAAAAACTAAACCTAAAATAAAAATAAAATAAACCTAAAATAACGTAAAATAAAAACTAAACCTAAAAAATAAACCTAATAAAAACTCAAAAATAAATAAAAATTAAAACCTAAACCCTAAACTATAAAAAAGCCTAAACCTAAAATAATAATAAATTCAACCTAAACCTAAACTAAATAAACTAAACCAAAATAAATAAAATGAAAACCAAAACCTAAAATAAACTAAACCTAAATCTAAACTTAAACTAAATAAAATAAAATAAACTAAAAATAAACATAAACTTAAACTAAAAAATAAAACCTAAAAATAAACCTAAAATAGAAACCTAAAACCTACACCTAAAAGAAAAATAAATAAAAACCTAAACTTAAACCTAAAAATGAAAACCTAAATCTAAAAAATAAAATAGAAATAAAGCTAAACTAAAAAAATTAACCTAAACAAAAATAAAATACCTAAACTAATATAAATAAACCTAAAATAAATAAACTAAACCAAATAAAAATAAAAATAAGAAAATTAAAAAATTAAAATAAATAAAAAATAAACTAAATTAACCTAAACTTAGCGGTAAAAAAAAGAAACACTGACCCTAAACCCTAAACCCTAAAAACCCTGAACCCTAAATCCTAAACCCAAAACCCTAAATTGTAAACCCTAAACCCAAAATCCTAAACACTAAATTTTAAAACTAACCCTATACCCTAAACCCTAAATCATAAACCCTAAACCCTAAACCCTAAACCCTAAACCATAAACCCTAAACCCTAAAAGCCTAAACTTTAAACCCTAACCTTTAAAACCCACAATCATAAACCTCAAACACTAAACCCTAAACCTTATACCCTAAATTAACCCTAAACACTAAACCCTAAACCCTAAAAACATAAAAACCTAAACCTAATTTAAATAAAACCTAAAAATAAAATAAGTTAAAAACCTAAACCTAAATAAAATAAAAAAATAAAATAAAATAAAAACCTAAACCTAAACTTAGAAATAAAATAAAATAAAAAATAAAAACTAAACTGAAATAAATTAAATAAAAACCTAAACTAAACTAAAAAATAAAATAAGCCTTAATATAATAAACCTAAATAAAATAAAAACTAAACATAAAATAAAAATAAAATAAACCTAAAATAAAATAAAATAAAAACTAAATAAAAATCTAAACCTAAAAGATAAACCTAAAAAAAATAAAACATAAAACCAAAACCCTAAACTAAAAAAAACTTAAACCTAAAATAAAAATAAAATAAACAAAATAGAATAAACCTAAACCTAAATGAAAATAAACTAAACTAAAATAACCATAAACCCTAAATCCTAAACCCTTAACTAACCCTATACCCTAAACCCTAAAAACCTACACCTAAATTTAATAAGACCTAAAAATAAAATAAATAAATAAAAACCTAAACTAAAACCTAAACCTAAACCTAAAAAATAGAATAAAATAAAAAAATATAAACTAAATAAAAATAAAATAAATAAAAGCCAAAACTAAACTAAAAATAAATAAAATAAACCTAAAAATAAAATACATAAATAAAATAAATACTAAATCTAAAATAAACTTAAAATAAAATAAAATAAAAACTAATTAAAAACCTAAACCTAAAAAACCATAAAATAAAAAAAAAAACCCTAATAACTAATAAAACCTAAATAACTAATAAACTAAAACTAATAACTAATAATAACTAACTAAAACCCTAATAACTAAATAACAATAATAAAACCTAAAAAACTAACTACAAAATTTATAAAACTAATATTAACTAATAAAATAATAAATTGATAACTAATAAAATCTAATAACTAAACTAATAAATAATAAAACTAATAATAATAATCTAACTAACTAAGTAATAAATAATAATTAAATCATAAAAACCTAAAACTAAAACTAATAACTAAGCTAAAAATTAACTAATAATAACTAAATAAAACAAATAAACTAAAAACTAAAACTATTAACTAATAACTAAAAAATAAACTTAAACTTAAACCTTGACCTAAAAAATAAACTAAAATAAAAAACATATACTAAAATAAATAAACCTAAAATAAATAAACTAAACTAAATAAAATAAAAATATACTTAAATTAAAATAAAAATAAAATAAATAAAAATAATAAATAATAAACTAAATAAATTAAAATAAAGCTAAACCTACAATTTACTTAATTTAAAAAAATAAAAAAATCAAAAAACCTAACCCTAAACCCTAAACCCTTAAAACTCTAAACCCTAAACTCTAAATCCTAAACCCTAAACCCTAAACCTTAAACCCAAAAACCCTAAAAATAAAATAAATAAAATAAAATAAACCTAAAATTAAACTAAAATATCCCTAAATCTCAAACTAACCCTAAACCTTAAACCCTAAAAACCTAAAAAATAAAACCTAACTAAATAAAACCTAACAATAAAATAAATAAATAAACTTAAACTTTAAAAATAAATAAAATATAAGATAAAATATAAACCTAAACTAAAACCTAAACCTAAACCTATACCTAAACCTTAAATTAAAAAATAAGAAAAAATAAAAACTAATCTAAAATAAAATAAATAAAAACCTAAACTCTCAACCCTTTACCCTATATAAAATAAAAACCTAAACCTAAAAATAAAATAAAATAAACCTAAAATAAAAATAAAATAAACCTAAATTAAAATAAAATAAAAACTAAATAAAAAACTAAACCTAAGAAATAAACCTAAAAATGTAAAAAGTAAATATAAAAAACTTAAACCCTAAACTATAAAAAATATCCTAAACCTAAAATTAAAAAAATAAACCCAACCCTAAACTAAAATAAATTAAACTAAAATAAATAAAACTTAAATCTAAACCAAAAATATACTAAACCTAAACTAAATAAAATAAAATAAATTAAAAATAAACCTAAACCTAAACTAAAAAATAAAACATAAAAATAAACCTAAAATAAAAACCTAGCAAAATAAAATACAAATCTAAACCTAAGCCTAAAAATAAAAATTAAAACCTAATCCTAAAAAATAAAATAAAAATTAAGTTAAACTAAAAAATAAACCTAAACCTAAACATAAATGTAAAAAATAAACTAAAATAAAAATCCTAAACTAAAAATAAATAAAATTAAAATAAATAAACTAAACTAAATAAAATAAAAATAAAAATAAACTTAAATAAAAATAAAATATTAATAAATAAGAAATAAAATAAACCTAAACTTATCGGTCTACTTAATTTAAACAAATCTAAAAAAAACCCTAACCCTAAATCCTAAACCCTAAACTTTAAAAACCTTAACCATAAACCCTAAACCTTAAAATTAACCCTAAACCCTAAACCCTAAATCCTAAACCTTAAACCATAAACCCTAAACCCTAAAAATAAAATAAAAAAATAAAATAAACCTAAACCTAAACTAAAATAAATTAAACTAAAATAACCCTAAACATTAAACCCTAAATACAAACCTAAACCTAAATTAAATAAAACCTAAAAATAAAATAAGTAAATAAACCTAAACCTAAATAAAATAAAAATATAAGATAAAAATATAAAAACCTAAACTAAAACCTAAACCTAAACCTAAAAGTAAATTAAAATAAAAAATAAAAACTAATCTAAAATAAAATAAATAAAAACATAAACCCTAAACTCTAAAACTAACCTTAAACCCTAAACCCTAATAATAACCCTAAACCCTATATAAAATAAAAGCCTAAACTATAACCTAAACCTAAGCCTAAAAATAAAATAAAATAAAAAAGAAAAGCTAAACTAAAATAAAATATAAACTAAACTAAAAAATAAAATAAAATAAACCTAAAAATAAATAACCTAAATAAAATAAAAACTAAACCTAAAATAAAAATAAAAAACCCAAAATATAATAAAATAAAATAAAAATAAAAACCTAAATTTAAAAAATAAACCTAAAAAGCCTAAAAATAAATAAAAAAATAAAACCTAAACCCTAAACTAAAATAAATAAAACCTAAACCTTAACTTAAAAGAAACTAAACCTAAACTAAATAAAATCAAATAAATAAAAAAATAAACCTAAACCTAAATTAAAAAATAAACCAAAAAACCTAAAACCTAAGCCTAAAAAAATAAAATAAAAACCTAAACCTAAACCTAAATATAAAAAATAAAACATAAACCTAAAAATAAAATAAAAAGAAAACTAAATAAAAAATAAACATAAATCTAAACATAAAAAATAAAATAAAATAAAAAACCTAAACTAAAATAAATAAACCTAAAATAAATTAAATAAAAATAAACTAAATAAACCTAAACTTACCTGTTTACCTAATTTAAAATATATATAAAAATAAAAACTAAAAAATCGTAACCCTAAACCCTATACCCTATACCCTAAATAAAAAAAAACCCTAAACCCTAAAACCTAAACCTTAAACCCTAAACCTTAAACCTAAATGCTAAACCCTAAAACCCTAAAACCCTAAAAATAAAAATAAAATAAATAAACTAAACCTTAGGATAACTTAAGAACCCTTGCCTCATCGGTCAACAAACCCTGGTTGGTTGGGGGTGATTTCAACACTATTCTCTCTTCCTTGGAAAGAAGGGGAGGTTGCTCTCCTAACATTCATTCCATGGAAGAATTTTCTAATATGATTCTTGATTGTAATCTGATTGATATTGGCTTTACGGGCTTCGACTATACGTGGCATAACTCTAGACTCTGGTAATGACTTGATGGGACTCTTTTTAATTCTCTTTGGATCAATCAATGGCCTATTACTTCTGTTGAACATTTAAGCAGAACTTTCTCTGATCATACTCCACTTTTGATTTCTATCCAAAATCCCTCCAGTAGAATATCCTCCCCACTTCTTTTAGATTCCAAAATATGTGGATCCAACACATTAATTTCATAAATGTTGTATCCATTAACTGATGGCCCTCTTCATCCAGATAATTGTTAAGGAATGATTCGCCGCTTAAGCTTAAAAGGCTTAAACAAAACCTAAATTGGTGGAACAAGCATCATTTTAAAAATCTTTTTGCCAATCTCAAAAATATGGAACAATTAGTTTGTTCTCTTTAAGATGTTTTTTGACTGACTCTACTAAACTTGAGGAGTTGAATGTAGCTAAAGATAACTTGGTTAAATATCAGAATATGGAAGAAACCTACTGGTGGCAAAAGGCTGCTAGCAAATATATTGCTAATGGTGACATAAATACCAGGTACTTCCATGCTCTTTTCAAAAAAAAGAAAGCCTTAAACTCTATTAAAAAAATTATAACGACAGCTGGATCACTGATAATAATGATATTAAAGATTTTGTCATACATCATTTTAAAAATTTATTAAACAACAACCCTTCCTTAGAAGCTCTTTCCAACTCACACCGATTCCCTCAACGACATTAATGATGACAACCACTTGCTTAGTCTCAAGGCCCCTGAGCGAGATTGGTAATATTCTCAATAGCATGAATCGATTCTGCTATGTCGCCCCCAAGGCTACACAACTCAATTTTTTAGCATTGTTGGCCTATTATTAAGTCGACCTTGTGATGCTATCGCTAATTTTTTGATGGCAATCCTTTACCTAGATATTTTTTTCTAGCACTTCCATTATTCTCATTCCCAAAATTAATAATCTCAATCTTGGGTGATTTCTATCGCGCCTCCTGCATCTTCTTTCATAAACTCATTCCTAAATTAATTGCCAATAGAATTAGTCCGCTGCTGCCTAAAATTATTTCACCCAACCAAACTGGCTTCATTAAAGGTAGAGCTATATCTGACAACATTCTTCTTGCTCAAGAGTTGATTCATGACATTGATGCTTCTACCAGAGGTGGTAACATCCTTTTCAAACTGGACATCTCTAAAGCTTTTGACAACCTCTCTTGGAATTTCCTCTTCCAAATTCTTCATTTGTTTGGTTTTTCTGACTATTTTATCCACCTCATTAAAAATTGTATTACCAATGTTTGGTTCTCCATTATCATGAATGGTGAGTCCCTTGGTTTTTTCCCTTTGATGCATGATTTGAGACAAGGAGATCCCTTATCACCCTCTCTTTTATTATTATGGTTGAATATCTTTTGAGGGACCTTAATGATCTTTTCATCAATAATCCTAGCATGTTTTTAGAACTCAAGGTGGTCTTCTTGTCTCTCATCTTAGTTTTGCTGATGACTTCATAATCTTTTATAATGTCACTATTCATCACATTAAAACTATTAAGAATCTTATAAATAAATTTGGTAACAAAAGTGGTCTTTTTTTAATGAAGGTAAAAGTTGCTTCATTCCTTCCTCTAAAATCCCTAATAATAGGATCAACTAAATCTTGAGAATTACTAACTTTCAGCAACAATAACTACCTATTAAATATCTCGGTGCTCCACTTTTTAAAGGTCAGAAAAGATAACATCTCTTTGATGAGCTAATCCAAAAAATCTCTAATAAAATTTATGTTTGGGAATTTCATTTACTCTCTTTTGGCAGTAGGCTCTCTTTTGATTAAGAGCACCATTAACTCCATGCCTCTATATCTCATTCAAACTATTGTCCTGACAAATTCTACCATTAACAGAATTGAGTGCCTCCTTAACAAATTCTTCTGGGGTTCTAATAATTCTACTAAAAGAATGCATTAGACCTCTTGGTATAAAAGTTGTGGCACTCTTGCTGAAGGTGGTCTTGGATGTAAGCCAATCAAGGAAGCTATCACTACCTTTTCCTATAAACTTTGGTGGAATTTTAGGAGCAACAATAGTCTTTAGACTAATTTTATGACTACCAAATACTGCCAGGGTAAGCACCCTCTCATTTGCCCCTATCGAGCGGGAGACTCTCCTATTTGGAAAAGACTTTGTTCCATCAAATGGGAAGTCAAATCATTAATATCTTGGGGATTAACTCTAGTACCTCTTTCTTTTGGCAAGATAACTGGACTGGAGGTGGGTCCATTGATGACTTACTTTCTACCCATTCCACTACTACAATTAAAGTGAACTCTTTCTGGCAGAATAATATGTGGAACAATAGTAAGCTTACTGATTATATTCCTTTCTCTCTTTTAAATAAGCTTACTACTATTCCTATCATTCCTAGAAATCATGATCAGATCCTTTTTAAGCTTTCTCAAAATGGTGACTTCAACCTTAAAAATGTTTGGATTCATATTAAAGAAGCTCATGACTTTTCCAATTTTTTCAAATTTTGGAATAACACTATTCCTATTTCTTATTATGTTCTAACTTGGTGTATCCTAAAAAAACTTCATCCTGTTGACTCCTTGATGTGGGGTAAAGGTTTTATTTTACCTTCAAAATGTTATTATCACACATTGAGAATGTGAATCATGTTTTTGTTAACGAGCCATTGCTTCTAAACTTTGGATTTGGTATGATGATCTCTTTAACATTGACAAATTCAATGGCTCCTTAACTTTATACCAACTTCTTGAAGTTTATTTTGAAAACACTATTAAAGGACACATTAAAGTCATAACTGCTATCACTCTTATTTGGTTCATATGGATGGAATGAAATGATGTAAAACATCGTGGGACTCCTATGAACCACATGACGATAGTTTCTAGAATTAAAAATAAAATTCGTGACTTGTTTAATGCAAATTTAATTAACTACAATCAATTTAAAGGTTGAAAATTTGTGACCAATAAATTGGGTTTTAACTTGCTGGATCCACCCAACGGTAAGGATGACAAGATTGTTTATTGGGTAAAACCTCATGCTAATACTATTAAAATTAATAATGATGGCTCTATTTCTCAAAATGCTTCTAGCTGTGGTGGCATTTTCAGAAACCTTAATGGTAAAGTCTTATGTGCTTTTGCTTACCCCCTTAATACTTGCTGTTCCTTTTCTGAGCTAATGGCGCTACAAAGCTTGAGATTTGCCTTCAAAAAGGTTGGCTCAATATTTGGATTGAGGTGGATGCCCTATTGCTAATTAATCTTTTGACTTCCACCAAAATGGGCAATAAAGAATTATACTACCTTCTAAAGCAGACTAGAGATCTCCTCTCTCAACTCTATTTTAAAATCACTCATATGGTATGAAGGTAATGCATGTGTCGATTACCTGCCAACTGGGTGCTAGATTGATGGCATAAATTCTTTGGATCAACTTACACTTCCAAATATTACTTTGCTAATTTGGAATTTGGACAATACTGGACTCCTTACCTTAAAATTAATCCATCCTATTGGTTTGACTATTACATTACCGCTTAACTGCATGATCAACTGCTTAGTTTTGATGTTTCTCTGATTTTGCCGATGCTAATGCTAATTCTTTCTGGTTAGTTGCTGATCTCTATGGCATCTGCTGTTGGATTACTTACCCTAATCTTATTTGGGGTTTTACTGCTACTGCTGTTTTCACTAAAACCACTACTTTTGGTAAGGTTTCTCCTGTCTGCTGGAGGGAGATGGATTATTTTATGCTTTTCTTTCTACTTTATAGGGACAGACTTCTTGCTATCATTATTCTATTTATGAGCCCTATTGTAATTTTCCATTATATGATTAAGGCTGTGTTTTTTCTATTTTCCTTAATCTAGAAATTTGTTCATGGCCTCATGACTTTGCTATCTCATTATGTAATTGCTATAATTTTGTACAGCTTCATGGCAGGCTCAAATTTATCTGTCTTTTCTCTCTTTAATAGGGTTGTTCCCCCTCCTATGCTATCTAACCTCACCTCCATTACCTGTATGGAGAGCAACTACAATAACCTTGTTATTATTACTGTTTCACTTGAAGGATGGGATTTTATTTTTGATTTCATTTCAGCCTATTTTTACTGGTGATGTTGATTTACCTGCTGGTTTGCCTTTCTTTGTCTTGAAGGATTTTAACAATGGTTTTTTCTTGAACCCCTTTCGAGTCTATGTTGTCTCCCTGTTCCTTACTGATTTATCTTATGGTGGGTGCAATAATTATTTTGCTATTTTAATTATTGGCTGTTGGATTAGCGGGTCTTTAGTCTAGCAGACTGATTATGGGGTTATTTCTCTGATTGTCTTTGTTGTTTACAATTGGGCTACTGCTTATCATCTGATATTTGTGGACTACTTAATCTGCTACTATTTATTTCATCCTGGTTCTGTTAGACTTGTGCATATCCCTATGTTATCTTATGCACGCCTATTCTCGAATGGGTGGTTCTATGGTCGTTATTTTTTTTGTCTTGTTTTGTTGTCCAGGTTATTTGTTATCTTGGTTTTTCTGATTGTTCTGCTAATCTCATCTCCCCTACCTATATGGAGAGACACTATTATACCCTTTTTATTATTATTATTTTCTTCTTGCAGGATTGGACTTTCTTTTTATCTTCTTTCCAGTATGCTTTTACTAATGATGTTGGCTTAACTGCTGGTCTGCTTTTCTTTATCTTGAAGGATTCCAATGTTGGCTCTCCTTTGAACCCCTTATGTGCCTATGTTGTATCACTATTTTATTTTGGTTTATCTTATGGTGGGTGCAATAATGGCTTTGATGTTTTATTTGTTGCCTGTGATTATGCTACTACCTAATTGGTTACTAACTAATGCACTATCTATTCTGAATGGGTGGCTTTATGGCCAGCTAGCTATTATTTGTTGTCTTGGTTATCTGTTGTCATGGCTTTTCAGGATTCCAATGTTGGCTCTCTTATGAACCCCCTAATTGTCTATGTTGTTTCTCTATTTTTTTATTGGATTATCTTATGGTGGGTGCAATAATTGTTTTGCTATTTTATCTATTGACTATGGTACTTTAGGGTCCTATGTCTAGCAAGCTGCTTATGGGGTTGGCTTACTGATTGTCTTTGCTATTTTGTCCTGGCCGCTTATATCTGTGGACTACTTAATCTACTACTATTTTTTCCATCTTAGTTCAGTTAAACTTGTGCAGATTCCTGTGATTATGCTTATATCTACTTGGTTATTATCTTATGCACTGTCTATTCTGAATGGGTGGTTCTATGGACAGCTGCTGTCTTTTGTTGTCTTGTTGTCTTGGTTGTTTGTTGATCTAGATTATCAGGTGTTATGCCCAAAGATGTCTATCGGGGCTTCTTTTCTCGATTGTCTTTATTTGGTGCTATTTTGGTGGATGCCTATTTCCTATGGTTATTGGTACAACTAATCTATTGCTGCATTCTCACCTTGGTCCTGTTAGACTTCTGCATCACTTGTTGCATTTGGGTTTGGGTTCTACTACCTTGCTTTACATTTGCTTTTTGTTAACTTCTGCAATGGTTATGCCTAAAAGTTTTATATATGTCTCATAGGTTTGGCTCATTGATTTGCTTAGCAGGATTTCAGCAGGTTGCTTTTTCTACTGTTCTCTTGTGGTGGGTTTTTATGCTGGCCTAATTATACTCTTGGCTATGGTTTTAAAAGGGATTCTAGCAAAGATGGCTCATTCTCATATGTATAGGGGTTCTCATGCTATGGTGACTATATTGATGATAGTTTTCTTGCATGAGACCCCTTATCTTTCTGCTCTTTGTTATCTCCTTTCTATATTATATATGGCTTTGCTTAGGTTTGCAAGTACTAAGGCCCATAAGACTTTCAACAAATGGCTACTTTCTTCTCACAGGTTTGTAGGCTATGATGGTTGTGATGATTTCACTCTTTCTTGGTTTGGTAGTACCCTTGTGATGTAACCCCTCCGCTGAAGTTTGGATGCTCATATTTTCATCTGCCCCAATTTAGTGTGACTGAGCCTGAGCCTTCTTTCACACACTTCTCTATAATTTTCCTCAGTTTATGCTGCTCTCATTTTTCACTTTCGTTGTACTACTTTAACTGTTCTAATTTCTACCTTTCTTCATTTTGCATGCACTTCTTTTTCTCTGTGTTTTCTCGCACGCATTCTATCATCCCAAGAGCTTTGGCCTGATCTATCCATTGGCTTATCTATGTTAATCACTTTGTATCTTTTGCTTTACTTTTCTCTTTTATTTTGCTTTTGGATGTAGTTAGATAGGGGATTTACTCTCTAGGCTGATTGTAGCTCTTTGAGCAGTAGTTTTGGAATTTATCCCCTCTTAAGGATCTTGTAACCCTCTTTTTATGACAATAAAATTCCCCCTATATGGGGTTTCCCAAAAAAAAATAAATAAATAAATAAAATAAACCTAAACCTAAACTAAAATATACTAAACTAAAATAACCCTAACCTAAACTAACCCTAAACCCTAAAACCAAAAACTAAAATAAAATAAATAAACTAAATAAACCTAAACCTACTTATTTACTTAATTTTTTTAAAAAAACTTAACCCTAAACTTTATATCCTAAACCCTAAGCCCTAAACCCTAAAATTAACCCTCAACCTTAAAATAAAAATAAAATAAACTTAAACCTAAACTAAAATAAACTAAATTAATATAAATAAAACCTTAACCTAATGTTAAACCTAAACTTAAACTAAATAAAATAAAATAAACCTAAAATAAAAACCTAAAACCTAAACCTAAACCTAAAAATAAAAAATAAAACCTAAACCTAAACCTAAAAAAGAAACTCAAATATAAAAGCTAAACTAAAATAAATAAACCTAAACTAAATAAAAATAAAATTAACATAAATATAAATAAAAAATAAAATAAACTAAATAAACCTAAACCTACAATTAACTTAGTTTAGAAAAAAACCTAACCCTAAACCCTATACCCTAAACCCTAAACCCTAAACCCTAAACCCTAAATCCAAAACCCTAAACCCTAAACCCTAGACCCTAAAACCCTAAAAATAAAATAAACAAAATAAAATAAACCAAAACCTAGATTAAAATAACCCCAAATCGTAAACCCTAAAAACCTAAAAACCTAAACCTAAATTAAATAAAACCTAAAAATAAAATAAATAAATAAACCTAAACCTAAAAAAATAAAAACAAATTAAGATAAGACATAAACTTACACTAAAACCTAAACCTAAACTTAAACCTATACCTAAACCTTAAAATAAAAAAATTAAAAAAAAACTAATCTAAAATAAAAACCTAAACTTAATAATCAAGCGAATCAAACCAATCAAACCAAATCAACCTAAATCAACTTAACTTAGCCCATTTGACCTAAAGGGTCTACATGAGCTAAAATCCAAATAAGTCCAAATAAATTGTAATCAAAGCCACCAATCATTCTTTAGTCAACAATCAAACTTAATTCAAATCAATTTAACCTAATTCAATTTAATCCAACTCAAATTGTCCCGTTTGGTTCACTTGACCCAAAGTGACCTAAATGACCCATTTGATCCAAATTCCAACCCAACTCAAATTGGATTGAACCAACCCATTCAATACCTTCTACAATGATTATTGAACATCCTTCATTGATCAATTGCAACTAATTGAACAAAACCAAGCCAACTTGTGCTCTTAACCCAAGTTGACCCAATTTGACCTAAAAGATCAAATTGGGCCAAACCTCAATCCAATCCAAATTGATTGAAACAAATGCTTACAAATAATAAAAATTAACCTAAATAAAAATAAAAATAAAATAAACTAAAATTAATACCAAATAAATTAAATAAACCTAAACCAACTAGTTTACTTCATTTTTAAAAAAATTTAAAAAAAGTATAAAAAAACTCTAACCTTAAACCATAAACCCTATACCCTAAAACCCTAACCCCTAAACTAACCCTAAACCTTAAACCCTACACTTAAACTCTAAAACCTAAAAACATAAGCCTAAACTAAATAAAACCTACAAATAAAATAAATAAGTAATCCTAAACCTAAAGAAAATAAAAAATAAGATAAAATCAAATCTTAAACTAAAACCTAAACCTAAACCTAAAAAAAAAAATTAAAATAAAAAATAAAAACTAAACTAAGATAAAATAAGTAAAAACCTAAATAAATTAAAAACTATACCTAAAATAAAAAGAAAATAAACCTAAAATAAAAACAAAACAAAAACATAAACCTAAGAAATAAACTTAAAAAAACTAAAAAGAAATAAAAAAATAAAAAACTTAAACCATAAACTAAAAATAAAAAAAATAAAACAAAAATAAAAAATAAAATAAACCTAAACCTAAACTAAAATAAGCTAAACTAAAATTTTAAAAAAAAACCTAAACCTAAACCTAAACTAAACTAAACATAAAATAAATAAAATCAAATAAGCTAAAGATAACCCTAAACCTAAACTAAAAAATAAAACCTAAAAATAAACTTAAAATAAAAATTTAAAACCTAAACCTAAAAAAATAAAATAAAAACCTAAACCTAAACATAAAAATAAAAACTAAAACTAAACCTAAAAAATAAAATAGAAATAAAACTAAACTAAAAATAAACTAAAACATAAATGAAAGCTAAAAAATAAACTAAAATAAAAAACCTAAACCAAAATAAATAAACTTAAAATAAATAAACTAAACTAAATAAAAATGAAGATAAATATAAACAAAAAACAAACTAAAATAAATAAATAAAATAAACTAAATAAAGCTAAACTACAGGTTTACTTAATTTTTAAAAAAATTTAAAACCCTAACCCTAAGTCCTAAACCCTAAACCCCAAACCTAAAACCCTAAACCCTAAATCTTAAACCTTAAACCTTAAACCCTAAACCCTAAATCCTAAACCCTAAACCTTAAACTTAAAACTCTAAACCTTAAAACCCTAAACCCTAAACCCTAAACCCTAAACCATAAACCCTAAACCCTAAAACATAGACCTTAAACCCTAAAATGCTAAAAACCTAAACCTAAACTAAATAATACCTAAAAAATAAAAAAAAAATCAAATAACCTAAACCTACAAAAAATTTAAAAAAAAAAGATAAAATGAAAACCTAAACTAAAACCTAAACCTAAAAATAAAAATAAAAACTAAACTAAAATAAAATGAATAAAAACCTAAACTAAACTAATAAAATAAAATAAACCTAAAAATAAAAAACCTAAATAAAATAAAAACTAAACCTAAAATAAAATAAAATAACAACTAAATAAAAACCTAAACCTAAGAAAAAACTTTAAAAAAACCTAAAAATAAATAAAAAAATAAAACCTAAACCTAAAACTAAAAAAACTAAACCTAAAAGAAAATTATAATAAACCTAAACATAAATTAAAATAAATTAAACCAAAATAAATAAAACATAAACCTAAACTTAAATTAAACTAAACCTGAAATAAATAAAATAAAATTAACTAAAAATAAAACTAAAATAAAAACCTAAAACCTAAACCTAAAGAAATAAAATAAAAACATAATCCTAGACCTAAAAATAAAAAATAAGATAGATATAAAATTAAACTAAAAATAAAGTTAAACCAAAACCTAAACTAAAAAATAACCTAAAATAAAATCCTAAAATAAAATAAATATACTTAAAATAAATAAACTAAATGAAATGAAAATAAACATAAACCTAAATAAAAATAAAAAATAAAATAAATAAAAATAAACTACATAAACCTAAACCCATCTTTTAGTTAATTTAAAAAAAATAAAAATAAAAAACCTAAACCCTTATCCCTAAACCCAAAAATGCTAAAAATAAAATAAACCTAAACCTAAACTAAAATAACCCTAAACCTAAACCCTAGAAATAAAATAAACAAAATAAAATAAACTTAAAACTAAACTAAAATAACCCTAAACCCTAAACCAACCCTAAACCCTAAATACAAAATCCTAAAACCCTAAAAATCTTAACATAAACTAAATAAAATATAAAATAAAATAAATAAATAAACCTAAACCTAAATAAAATAAAAAATAAGATAAAATATAAACCTAAACTAAAACCTAAATTTAAACCTAAACCTAAAAATAAAATAAAATAAAACATAAAAACTATTTTAAAATTAAATAAATAAAACTAATACTCTGAACCCTAAACCCTAGATAAAATAAAAACTTAAACTAAAACTAAAACTTAAACCTTAACCTAAAACTAAAAATAAAATAAAATAAAAAGGAAAAGTAAACTAAAATAAAATAAATAAAACATAAACTTAACTAAAATAAATAAATTAAACTTAAAAATAAATAACCTAAATAAAATAAACACTAAACCTAAAATAAAAATTAAAAAACTTAAAATACAATAAAAAATAAAAATAAAAACCTAAACATAAAAAATAAACTTAAAAAAATTCTAAAAATAAATAATAATAAAAACGTAAAACTTAAACTAAAACAAAAACATAAACCTAAAATAAAAATGAAATAAACCTACACCTAAACTAAAATAAACAAAACTAAAATAAATAAAACCTAAACCTTAACTTAAAATAAACTAAACCTAAACTATAGAAAATAAAATAAACTAAAAATAAACCAAAACCTAAATTAAAAAATAAAACCTAAAAATAAACTTAAAATAAAAACCTAAAACCTAAACCTAAGAAAATAAAATAAATACCTAAACTTACACCTAAAAATAAAAAATAAGACCTAAACCTAAAAAATAAAAAATAAAACTAAAAAAAATAATCCTAAATGTAAACTTAAAAAATAAACTAAAATAAAAACCTAAACTAAATTAAATAAACCTAAAATAAAAAATAAACTAAATAAAATAAAAAGAAACTTAAATAAAAGTAAAAAATAAAAAAATAAAAAAATAAAAAATAAACTAAATAAACCTAAACTTACTGGTTTACTTAATTTAAACAATATATGAAAACAAAAAATAAAAAAACACTAACCCTAAACCCTAAACCCAAAAAACTCTAAACCCCAAAACCTAAATCCTAAATCCTAATCCCTAAACCCAAAAAACCCTAAACCTAAAAATCTAAATCCTAAACCCTAAACCCTAAACCCTAAACCCCTAACCCTAAAACTAATCCTAAACCCTAAACCTAAAACCTTAAACCCTAAACCAAAAATATAATAAATAAAATAAAATAAACCTAAACTTAAAGTAAAATATACTAAATTAACATAACCCTAAACCCTAAACCATAAACTAACCCTAAACCCTAAACTCTAAACCTTAAAAAGCTAAAATAAAATAAATAAAAAATAAATAAAATAAACCTAAATCTACCTGTTTACTTAATTTAAATAAAATAACATAAATACCCTAACCCTAAACCCTAAACCCTAAACCCTAAACGCTAAACCCTAAACCCTAAACCCTAAACCCTAAACCCTAAACCCTAAAAGTAACCCTAAACCTTAAACCCTAAACCCAAAAATAAAACTAAAATAAACATAAACCTAAACTAAAATAAACAAAACCTAAACCGAAACCTAAACTAAATAAAATAAAATAAACTAAAAATAAACCAAAACCTAAAGTAAAAAATAAAAACCTAAAACCTAAACTAAAACCTAAAAATAAAAAGTAAAACTTAAACATATATATATATAATTAATCTAATAAATAAACCTAAACCTAAATAATAAACTATAATAAAAAACCTAAACTAAAATATATAAACCTAAAATAAATAAACTAAACTAAATAAAAATAAAAATTAGCCAAAATAAAAATAAAATTAAAAAAACTAAAATTAATAAAAAAAATTAATTAAATTAACCTAAACCAACCAGTTTACTTAATTTTAAAAAAATCAAATAAATTTAAGAAAAAAACTCAAAACCTAAACCCTAAAAACCATAAATCCTAAATCCTAAACCCTATACCCTATACTATAAATCCTAAACCTAGAACCCTAAACCCTAAACCCTAAACCCTAAACCCTAAAACCCTAAACCCACATTAGTTGGTGATACTTATCTTATAAGGGATGGGTGTCATCCCTTTACCATTCTGATCTACATTGCCTCTTTTCTATAGTGTATGTGGGTATTTTTTGGTATGCAGGTACTAAAGACCATATGAATTCCATCCAATGGCAGCTATTCCACATTAGATGTTTATAGATTCTATGTTATTTTCTTGTTAGTTTTTTCTCTAGTGGAGGCATAGGCTTCTCTCATCCTCGAGAGCTTTTGATGAAGATGGTCCAATGGCTTCTATTTTTTATCAATTTATATATATATTACTTTCCTATCCCTTTTGTTTTATTTTGATTGTACTTAGACAGGGAATATACTCTCTAGGCTATTTGTAGCTCTTTGAGCAGTAGTTCTTGAGTTTATCCCCTCATAAGGACCTTGTAACCCTTTTTTATGGCAATAAAATTCCCTTATATAGGGTTCCCAAAAAAAAACCCTGAATTCTAAACTAAAAAATCCTAAACCCTAAACCTTAAACCATAAACTAACCCTAAACACTAAACCCTAAACCCTAAACCCTAAACCCTAAACGCTAAACCCTAAAAACCTAAACCTAAACTAAATAAAACATAAAAATAAAATAAATAAATAACTTAAACCCAAATAAAATAAAAAATAAGATAAAATAAAAACTTAAACTAAATCCTAAACCTAAACCTAAAAATAAAATAAAATAAAAAATAAAAGCTAAACTAAAATAAAAAATTTAAAACCTAAACTAAACTAAAAAAATAAAAGACCTAAATAAAATGAAAACTAAACCAAAAATAATAATAACATAAACCTAAAATAAAATAAAATAAAAACTAAATAAAAACATAAACCTAAGAAATAAGCTTTAAAAACCCTAAAAATAAAACAAAATAAAACCTAAACCAGAAACTAAGAAAAAAAACCAAAAATAAAAATAAAATAAACCTAAACCTAAACTAAAATAAATAAAACCTAAACCTAAACCTAAAATAAACTAAACATAAAAAAATGAAATGAAATAAACAAAAGATAAACCTAAACCTAAACTAAAAAAATAAAAACTAAAAAAAAACCTAAAATAAAAAGTTAAACTAAACCTAAGAAAATAAAATAAAATTCTAAACCTAAACCTAAAAATAAAAATAAAACCTAAACCCTAATACTTAAATTGTAAACCCTAAGCCCTAAACTAACCCTATGCCCTAAACCTTAATACTTAAACCCTAAAACATAAACCTAAACTAAATAACTTAAAAATAAAATAAAAAAAACTAAACCTAAATAAAACAAAAAATATAATAAAATAAAAAACCTAAACTAAAACATATAAATAAAAAATAAATAAATGTTAAACTAAAATAAAATAAATAAAAATGTAAACTAAACTAAAAAATAAAATAAACCTAAAAAATAAAAAACTCAATTGAAATAAAATAAAAACATAAAATAAACATAAAACAAACCTAAAAAATAAACCAAAAAATTAAACTTAAAAATAAATAAATAATAAAACCTAAGCCCTAAACTAAAAAAAAAACTAAACCTAAAATAAAAATAAAATAAATAAAATAAAATAAACCTAAACTAAAACTAAAATAAACTATACTAAAATAACCCTAAACCCTAAACATTAAAAACCTAAAAACCTAAACCTAAAATAGATAAAACCTAAAAATAAAATAAATAAATAAACTTAAAACTAAATAAAATTAAAACCTAAATTAAAACCTAAACCTAAACCAAAACCTAGAAATAAAACAAAAAAATAAAAACTAAACTAAAATAAAATAAATAAAAACCTAAACTAAACTAAAAAAATAAACCTAAATAAAATAAAAACTAATTATAAAATAAGAAAAATAATCCTATAATAAAATAAAATAAAAGCTAAACAAAAACCTAAACCTAAAAAATAAACCCACAAATAAAACTTACAAATATATAAAAAAATAAAATGTAAACCTTAAGCTAAAAAAAATACCTAAATCTCAAATAAAAAAGTAAATGAAATAAAATAAACCTAAACCTAAACTAAAATAAACTAAACTAAAATAATCCTAAATCCTAAACTCTAAACCCTATACCCTACACCCTATACCCTAAAAATGTAATAACCTAAACCTAAAAATAAAATAAATAAATAGACCTAAACCTTAACCTAAAATAAAAATAAAATAAAAAAATAAAAACTAAAATGAAATAAAATTACTAAATCCTAAACTAAACTAAAAGAATGAAATAAAACTAAAAATAAAAAACATAAATAAATAAAAACTAAACATAAAATAAAAATAAAATAAACCTAAAATAAAATAAAATAAAAACTAAAGAAAAACCTAAACCTAAAAAATAAACCTAAAAAAAACCTAAAAATAAATAAAAACTAAAACTTAAATCATAAACTAAAAAAACCTAAACCTAAAATAAAAATAAAATAAACATAAACCTAAACTAAAATGAACTAAAATAAAATAAATAAAACCTAAACCTAAACTAAATAAAATAAATTTAACTAAAAATAAACTTAAAATAAAAACCTCAAACCTAAACTGTAAAAAAATTAAATAAAAAACTTAAACCTAAACCTAAAAAAGAGAAATAAAACCTAAACCTAAAAAATAAAATAAAGTTAAAACAAAATTTAAAAAACTTAAACCTAAATATAAACCTAAAAAATAAACTAAAATAAATAAACTTAAAATAAATAAACTAAACTAAATAATAATAAAAATAAACCTAAATAAAAATAAAAAATAAAATAAAATAAAATAAAATATTGGCTTAATGAGCCTCATGATCAATCCGATCAATTTTGATGATAACAAATGAATGTTTGGATGTTCTAATAAATGTTTTTATGTGTTTCAGATATATCAATTGCTAATTATATATCTAATACATCTCATAATATGTCTGAGGAAATTGTAAGAGGAGAAGAATGAAAGATAGATCAAATTGGATAATGTGAAGCTCAAAATATAATATTTTAGGTTATATGCATGAATCAATTTGCTCACAACTTAACATATTATTTTAATGAGGTTAATTTATATAAATCTTTATTGAATTAACATTCAATTATATGTTTCATACATAGCATTTGAATTGTCAAAATAATAAATGATAATGACTATTAAGTGTAATTATTTTATTTACTTCATGTAATTAAATATTTTAATTTAATTTGATGGTTATATGATAACTAACATATGTATGATTATATATAAACTATGTCATAATATTTAAATATCACATGTCAAAATTAACAAAAATAAATGAAATTTTATATTTAGCCAGTCATTTTATAATCAAGGAATTTATATTTTATTTCATCTCCAATGGATTTCTTGGATTTTTTTTTCTTTAATTTGATAGGTCACATGACTGACATTTGATTAAAATTGAATTTATTATGACTTTTCAAACATTAGCTGATTTTAATAATGAATGCATGCTACATGCTTTGAATATATTAAGAGCCCTATTTGATTATTTTTTACTTGCCCATGTGAATAGCCAAATTTTGGCTACTTTAATTTAATATTTATTTAATATAAATTATATTTTTTTAAATATTAAATTATCACATGATAGCATGAGGTTAGAATAATATATTTTTTTGAAATAATTCAAAATGACCTTCTTGCCTATAAATAGCCCTCATTCTCTTCATGAAAGCATTCCTCATTCAAAATTCAAATCCCTCCAGCAAATCTAAGAGAAAATTTCTTAGATTTTCCTTCCAAGTGTTCTCCAAATATTGCAAGATCAAATCCTTGGTTTGGAAGCTTCAACATCTTCAACTAAGCAAGCTTTCTCAAATTACTTGAGTTTGTTTTCTTGATCTTAATCCATTTTAGTTGTTCATGCTATTTTCACCATCTATTTATTCTTTATAATTTATACTTTATGGTGGATTAGTCTTTGGACATTGTTTCTCACATCAAAGTTTCTCAATCATCTTTTTGTGAAAAAATATTGTGATAGTTTGTAGGATCTATTTCAACTTGTTGAAATTTTTAACTTCCTGCAAATTTCTTTTGGTTTCTTGAAATATTTCTTCATTAATATTATTTTAAAAGATCATTTATTCTTAGATCTATTTTAGAAGTATATTTTAAGCATTTTAAATTAAATTATTATGCTGAAATTATTTTCATATTTGCTAGATCTCTCTTTTTAATTAAAAGCTTACTAGCCTACTTAGATCTATCATATACTCATTTTATTTCAGTATTTTATGATCATTAGTTTTAAATGAAAGAATTTTTTTGGTTAAAATAAAATAGATTATTCCTTGCTAAATTTATTTTATTGTGCAAAAGAATATTGTGAATTTATTTTGAAATAATTTTTATATTAGTCTACAAATTGTAATAGCATAAACATCTTAGTAAAATCACTTTAAGATATTTATTTTATTATTTCTTATCAATATTTAAGTGATCATTTATAAGTTGTGAGATCATTTTTTGAATTGGATAGCTTGGTATATTTGTGAGAGATTTATTTTATCAAAATTTATTATTTTGTATTTTTCTTTTTGTGGTGCAAAATTTATATTGGGGTTGTACTCGCCCCTTTGTAGGAGAGTACATATTATTGTAGGGGTTGTACTTGCCCTGTTATAGGAGAGTGCTATTTGTAAGCTATTTTTGCATTTAGTGGATTCCTAGCCGGTGGCTAGCGGATTAGCGGTTTTGGGGTTTTTGAACCACATAAAAATTGTGTGTTTGTTGTCTCTTTACTTTAATGTACTTTTTTTTGCATTAAGAATTGTATCTTATCATTATAAAATCAAAATTAATTTTCTACTTAAAATTAAAATTTAAGATTTAAGTTTAAAATTTTAATATCACCCACTTCACCCCCCCCCCTCCCCCTTGGGTAAAAAAATTATAGTGACTCACAAAAATAAATAATAAATAAATAAAATAAACTTAAACCTACCAGTTTACTTAATTTAAAATACTTTTAAAAAAAATTTAAAAGGCTAACCTAAACTAAACCAAATCTAAACCCAAATCCACAAAACTAAACCAAACCCTAAACCCTAAAACAAACCCTAAACCTAGAACACTATACTCTAAACCCTAAAACCCCTAAACCCTAAACCCTAAAATCCTAAGCCCAAAAAATATAACTTAAAAATAAATAAAAATAAAACCTAAACCCTAAACTAAAAAACACTTGAACCTAAAATAAAAATAAAATAAACAAAATAAAATAAACCTAAACATAAACTAAAATAAATGAAACTAAAATAACCTTAAACCCTAAATTAAAATAATAAATAATAAATAAATAAATAAAACTAACTAATTAAATAGCTAACTAATAACTATTAAATAACTAATAATAACTAAACTAATAACTATCTAATAAAACTAATAATAAATAAATAAATAACTTATAAAAACAAACTAAAATTCTAATAATTAATAATAAATAAACTAAAATAATAATAATAAACTAACTAATAAAAAAACTAAACTAATAGAATAATATCAACTAAATAACTAATATATTGACCAATAATAAAATAACTAATATAGTAATAATAATAACTTCTAATAAATAGTAACTCAATAATAATAATAATAATAATAATAGTAATAATAATAACCAAGTTAAATAATAAATAACTAATTAATAATACTAACTAAACCTAAATTAATAATATAACTAATAAACCAACTAACTAATAAAATAATAAAAAACTAATAAACTAAAAATACTAATAACTAATAACAAATCATTAAGCTAAACTAATATAAATAAAATAAACTAACTAACTAAATAACAAATAACTAAATTAATACTTTAACTAAATAAATATAATTAATAATAAACCTAAATAACTAAAACTAAATAAAAAATAAACTAATAATATTAACTAAAAATAAATAACTAAATAATTAATAATAAAACTAATAATAAGTAATAATTAATAACTTATAAAACTAAAAACTAATAATAATAATATTAATTACTAACTAATAATAACTACATAACTAACCTAAACCTAATAAAAAACTAAAAAAATAATAAAACTAAAACTAAACAATTATAAACTAACTAACTAATAAAACTAAACTAATAAACTAATAAAAACTAATTTTTATTAGTTTATTAATTTATTATTTATTATTTAGTTATTATTAGTTAGTTTAGTTATTAGTTTTTAGGTTATTAGGTTAGTTTATTAGTTATTAGTTTAGTTATTATTAGTTTATTAGTTATTTAGTTTATTTATTAGTTATTTATTAGTTAGTTAGTTTTCATTTTAGTAATTATTATTATTATTAGTTTAGTAATTAGTTTTAGTTTAGTTATTATTTAGTTATGAGTTTATTAGTTTTATAGTTTATTAGTTTAGGTTATTATTAGTTATTAGTTTTATTAATTTATTATTAGTCATTATTTAATTTTTATTAGTTTTATTTATTATATCTAGTTATTATTAATAGTTATTAGTTTATTATTATTAGTTAATATTGTAGTTTAGATTTATTAGTTTGGTTAGTTTATTAGGTTTATCATTAGTTTTTTATTGGTTAGTTAGTTAGTTTTTGTTATTTTCGGTTTATTAGTTAGGTTTTTAGTTGGTTTATTATTTATTAGTTTATTTAGTTTATTATTATTAGTTATTAATTAGTTGTTTATTATTAGTTCAGTTTTATTAGTTATTTAGTAATTAGGTTTAGTTAGTTATTAATTATTAGTTTATTAGTTAGTTAGTTTAGTTTGGTTAGTTAGTTTATTTAGATTTTATTAGTTATTAGTTATTATTATTAGTTTTAATTTTGTTAGTTATTAATTTAGTTACCAGTTATTAGTTATGTGTTTTAGTTATTATTAGGTTTAGGTTTAGGTTTAGTTATTAGTTAGTTATTAGTTTTATTAGTTCATTATTATTATTAGTTTAGGTATTATTAGTTTATTATTAATAGTTATTAGTTTTATTATTTTAGTTATTGGTTTAGTCATGTATTTAGTTATTATTATTAGTTATTACTTATTAGTTATTAGTTAGTTAGTTAGTTTTATTAGTTAGTTTTTGTTTTAGTTAATTTTTATTAGTTATTAGTTTAGTTAATTTTATTAGTTTATTAGTTACTTAGTTTATTAGTTTATATTTTTATTATTATTATGTATTTTAATTTTTATTATTAGTTATTAGTTAGTTTAGTTATTAGTTTATTATTTGGCTATTAGTTTGTTATTAGTTAGTTAGTTTTTATTAGTTTAGTTATTTATTATTAGTTATTATTTATTAACTATTTTTAATTAGTTTATTAATTTAGTTAGTTTATTTAGTTTTTATTAGTTTATTAGTTTATTAGTTTAGTTTTATTGGTTAGTTAGTTTATTATAATTCAGTTTTAGTTTTATTATTTTTTCATTTTTTATTAGGTTTAGTTTAGTTATTTAGTTATTATTAGTTAGTTATTAATATTATTAGGCTATTAGTTTTTATTTTTATTAGTTATTAGTTATTATTTATTATTAGTTTTCTTATTAGTTATTTAGTTATTAGTTTTTATTTATTATTATTAGTTTATTAGTTTTTATGTAGTTTTAGTTATTTAGATTTTTATTAGTTAGTTGTTTAGTTTTTAGTTATTAGTTAGTAATAGTTTAGTTATTTAGGTTATTATTTTAGTTAGTTATTAGTTTTTAGTTTAATTATTATTAGTTATTTAGTTATTAATTATTAGTTTATTATTATTAGTTTAGTTTAGGATTATTAGTTTATTATTAGTAGTTATTATTAATTAATGAGTTAGTTATTAGTTTCAGTTTAGTTAGTTATTAATTAGTTAGTTATTATTTAATTATTAGTTAGTTATTATTGTTAGTTTATTATTATTTATTATTATTTGTTATTAGTTTATTAGTTGGTTATTAGTTATTAGTTAGTTTTATTATTATTATTAGTTTTAGTTATTAGTTATTATTAATTAGTTAATTTATTAGTTATTAGTTATTAGTTTTATTAGTTTAGTTAGTTAATTATTATTAATTATTAGTTTAGTTTTATTAGTTAGTTTATTATTATTATTAGTTAGTTTATTTATTATTAGTTATTAGTTTTTTAGTTTGTTTTTATTAGTTAGTTATTATTTTAGTTATTATTTGTTATTTATTAATTATTAGTTAATTATTTAGTAAGTTAGTTTTATTAGTTAGTTTTTTACATTATTTATTATTTATTAGTTTAGTTTAGGGTTTAAGGTTATTTTACTTTAATTTATTTTAGTTTAGGTTTAGGTTCATTTTATTTTGTTTATTTTATTTTTATTTTAGGTTCAAGTTTTCTTTTAGTTTAGGGTTTAGGTTTTATTTTTATTTATTTTTAAGTTATATTTTTTAGGTTTAGGTTTTAAGGTTTAGTGTTTAGGGTTTAGGGTATAGGGGTTTAGAGGTTTAGGGTTTAGGGTTATAAGTTTAGGATTTAGGGTTTAGGGTTAGTTTTAGGTTTTAGGGTTGAGGGCTTAGGGTTTAGAGTTTAAGATTTAGGGTTTTCAAGGATTAGGGTTTAGGGTTAGGATTTTTTAAAATTAAGTAAATCGGTAGGTTTAGGTTTATTTTGTTTATTTTTATTTATTTTGATTTATTTTATTTTTTATTTTTATTTAGGTTTATTTTTATTATTATTTAGTTTAGTTTATTTTTTAGGTTTAGGTTTAGGTTTATTTTTTAGTTTTGTTTTATTTTTATTTTATTTTTTAAGTTCAAGTTTTATTTCTTATTTTTAGGTTTATGTCTATAATTTTTATTTTATTGTTTTTAGGTTTAGGTTTTAGGTTTTTATTTTAGGTTTATTTTTAGTTTATTATATTATATTTCGTTTAGGTATATTTTTTAGTTTAGTTTATTTTAGGTTTAGGTTTAGGTTATATTTATTTTAGTTTAGTTTAATTTAATTTAGGTTTAAGTTTATTTTATTTTTTTATTTTATATTTAGGTTATTTTTTTTAATTTTGGTTTTTTTTTTTATTTGGTTTTTTTAGTTTTTTTTTATTTTTTTTAGGTTTATTTTATTTTTATTTTAGGTGTAGTTTTTATTTTATTTAGGTTTTTTATTTTTATTTTTATTTTATTTTAATTAGTTTAGTTTAGGTTTTTAATATTTTTATTTTAATTTAGTTTTTATTTTTATTTTATTTTAATTCTATGTTTAGGTTAAGGTTTTTATTTTATCTTATTTAGTTATTTAGTTTTTAGTTTTAGTTTATTATTATTAGTTTAGTTAGTTTATTATTTATTAGGTTTTTACTAATTATTAGTTTATTATTATTATTATTTATTTTATTAGTTTAGTTATTAGGTTTTTATTAGTTTGTTAGTTTATTAGTTTAGTTTTTTAGTTATTATTAGGTTTTAGTTTTATTATTTAATTATTAGTTTATTAGTTTAGTTATTAGTTATTAGTTTAGTTTTTTAGTTAGTTATTATTATTAGTTATTAGGTTCTATTAGTTTATTAGTAAATTAGTTACTATTATTTATTTATTTAGTTTTATTAGTTAGTTATTAGTTATTAGTTATTAGTTATTAGTTTTACTTTTTATTAGTTGTTATTGTTAGATCTAGTTAGTTATTTATTATTAATTATTAGTTTAGTTTTTATTAATTATTATTATTAGTTTATTAATTAGTTTATTATTTTATTTAGTTTTTTATTTAGAGTTAGTTATTATTAGTTAATTTTAGCTATTATTTTAGTTACTAATTAGTTTTTTAGTTATTATTATTATTAGTTATTTATTATTAGTTTTATTAGTTATTAGTTTATTAGGTTTTATTAGATATTATTTTAATTAATTATTTAGTTTTTTATTAGTTATTATAAGATATTAGTTTTTATTTTAATTTTAGTTAGTTATTAGTTTTAGTTTTAGTTAGTTATTAGTTATTATTAGTTATTAGTTTAGTTTAGTTTAGTTATTAGTTTAGTTATTATTAGTTTATTAGTTTTATTTTATTATTAGTTAAATAGTTTAGTTATTTAGTTCAATTAGTTTACTTATTTTATTAGTTTATTAGTTATTAGTTATTATTATTAGTTATCTAGTTTAGGTTTTTTATTATTAGTAGTTATTAGTTTTAGTTTTTATTGTTAGTTTTATTTAGTTTAGTTTTATTTAGTTTATTATTTAGTTATTTATAGTTATTAGTTATTTAGTTACTAGTTTAGTTATTAGTTTTAGTTAGTTATTTTATTATTATTTAGTTATTTAGTTTATTAGTTCATTATTTATTAGCTAGTTAGTTATTATTTTGTTATTAGTTATTAGTTATTAGTTTGTTAATTTATTAGTTTATTAGTTATTAGTTTGTTAGTTAGTTAATTTCATTAGTTTAGTTTACTTTATTAGTTATTAGTTATAGTTATTAGTTTAGTTTTATTATTAGTTTTATTATTATTAATTATTAGTTATTAGTTTAGTTAGCTAGTTATTAGTTAATTAGTTTAGTTTTAGTTAGTTTAGTTTATTATTTTTATTTGTTTATTATTATTAGTTATTAATTAGTTTATTAGTTATTATTTTAGTTAGTTTATTATTAGTTAGTTATTATTAATTAGTTGTCAGTTTGTTATTGGTTCACTTTTATTAGTTTTAGTTAGTTGGTTTTATTAATTTTTTTTAGTTATTAGTTAGTTTAGTTAGTTGGCAAGTTTAGTTATTTAATTTTTAATTTTTTTAGTGTAATTATTGTTAATTAGGTTTTATTATTAGTATTAGTTCATTAGTTATTAGTTATTAGTTTATTAGTTTAATTTATTTAGTTTTAGTTAGTTTATTAGTTTTTAGTTTATTAGTTAGTAATTATTAGTTTAGTTTTATTAGGTTATTTTAGTTAGTTTATTATTATTAGTTTTAGTTAGTTAGTTTAATTTTTTAGTTATTAGTTTATTATTTTAATTATTAGTTTATTATTAGTTAGTTTTATTATTAATTAGTTATTTAGTTAGTTATTAGTTTATTTATTAGTTTAGTTATAAGGTTTTTAATTATTAGTTAATTATTTAGTTAGTTTTAGTTTTAAGTTATTAGTTTTATTAGTTAGTTATTATTATAGTTTTAGTTATTAGTTATTATTAATTATTTTAGTTATTTTAGATTTATTTGTTTAGTTTATTAGTTATTAGTTAGTTGTGATTATTAGTTAAGTTATTTTTTTATTTTTATTAGTTTAGTTATTAGTTTTATTAATTATTATTAGTTAGTTTATTAGTTGTTATTAGTTTAGTTTTATTATTAGTTATTAGGTTTAATTAGTTAGTTATTAATTTATTAGTTTCATTTATTAGTTATTAATTATTAGTTAGTTTTATTAGTTATTATTATTAGTTAGTTAGGTTTATTAGTTTTATTATTTTAGTTTATTATTATTAGTTGGTTTTAGTTTTTTTTTGGTTTTATTAGTTTATTAGTTATTAGTTTTATTAGTTTTATTAGTTATTAGTTAGTTTTTATTATTATTAGTTCATTATTATTATTTATTTGTTATTATTAGTTAGTTAGTTTTATTATTAGTTTTAGTTAGTTATTAGTTAGTTATTAGTTTATTAGTTTATTAGATATTAGTTTAGTTTATTAGTTATTAATTTATTAGGTTTAGTTATTATGTTTTTAGTTAGTTAGTTAGTTATTAGTTTTAGGTTAGTTTATTATTATTTAGTTAGTTTTTAGTTATTATTAGTTTATTACTTTTAGTTATTTAGTTTAGTTATTATTGATTATTAGCTATCAATTTAGTTATTAATTTAGTTTTATTTAGTTATTAGTTAGTTATTAGTTTAGTTTATTAGTTATTATCAGTTATTAGTTATTAGTTATTAGTTTTTAATTAGTTATTCAGTTTTAGTTATTGGTTTGTTATTAGTTTTATTAGTTTATTATTATTAGTTTTTTAGTTATTAGTTTTTAATTATTAGTTATTAGTTATTTATTAGTTTTTTTATTATATAGTTAGTTATTAATTTTTAGTTATTATTAGTTTAGTTTTATTACTTTAGTTATTAATTTAGTTTATTAGTTTTATTATTTAGTTTAGTTATTAGTTATTATTAGGTTTAGGTTTTTAGTTATTAGGTTTTTAAATTTAGTTTAGTTATTAGTTTAGTTAATTTTATTAGTTATTATAATTAGTTTTATAATTAGTTTATTATTAGTTATTAGTTTTAGTCATTAGTTAGTTATTATTAGTTATTAGTTTAGTTATTATTCATATTAGTTATTAGTTATTAGTTAGTTAGTATTATTAGTTATTATTAGTTATTAGTCTATTAATTTTAGTTTTATTATTATTTTTTTTGTTTTATTATTTATTAGTTTATTATTATTATTAGTTAGTTTATTTATTAGTTTAGTTATTAGTTTTTAGTTAGTTAGTTTATTATTATTAGTTTTAGGTTTAGGTTTAGTTATTAGTTATTAGTTTTTTAGTTTTAGTTTATTAGTTTATTAGTTTAGTTTATTAGTTTTTAGTTATTTAATTTATTAGTTATTAGGTTTAGTTATTAGTTAGTTTTAGTTTTATTATTCATTTATTAGGTTTTAGTTTATTAATTAGTTATTAGTTTAGTTTTAGTTAGTTTAGTTAGAGTGTTAGTTTTAGTTTATTATTATTTACTATTATTAGTTTAGTTATTAGTTTATTAGTTTGTTATTAATTTTATTATTAGGTTTATTAGTTTTAGTTTTAGGTTTAGTTATTAGTGATTAGTTTTATTAGGTTTTAGTTTAGTTATTATTAGTTATTAGTTAGTTATTTATAAGTTATTAGTTTATTTGGTTTTATTAGTTATTTAGTTATTAGTTTTATTTATTAGTTAGTTAGTTAGTTATTAGTTATTTTATTAGTTTTTATTAGTTTGTTAGTTATTATTAGTTACTAGTTTTTTATTAGTTTACTTATTTATTAGTTTGTTTTATTAGGTTATTAGTTATTAATTTTATTAATTTTATTAGTTAGTTATTAATTATTATTATTTAGTTTAGTTTATTAGTTTTTATTAGTTTAGTTATTTATTATTAGTTATTTATTTATTAATTTTATTAATTATTAGTTATTTAGGTTTTAGTTAGTTATTATTAGTTATTAGTTTTAGTTTAGTTTAGTTTATTTTAGTTAGTTATTAGTTAGTTATTAGCTTAGTTATTTAATTTAGTTAGTTATTAATTTAGGTTTTATTAGTTATTATTAGTTAGTTTAGTTATTAGTTTATTAGTTATTAGTTTTAGTTAGTTAATTTTTAGTTATTATTATTAGTTATTAGTTTATTATTAGTTATTATTAGTTATTATTTTTTATTAGTTATTATTAGGTTTAGTTTATTAATTTATTAGTTTTTTTATTATTAGTTTTATTAGTTTAGGTTTATTTGTTAGTTTAGTTATTTATTAGTTTTATTAGTTTTTATTATTAGTTAGTTTTATTAGTTATTATTAGCTGGTTATTAGTTATTATTATTAATTATTAGTTAGTTTTATTAGTTATTAGTTTGTTTATTAGTTTAGTTATTTAGTTTTTTTTATTTAGTTATTTAGTTTTTATTAGTTATTAGTTTTAGTTTATTAGTTTTTTATTAGTTTTTAGTTAGTTTAGGTTATTATTTAGTTATTAGTTTAGTTATTTAGTTTTAGTTATTATTATTAGTTTAGTCATTAGTTTATTTATTTTATTAGTTTAGTTATTAGTTTATTAGTTAGTTATTAGTTTATTAGTTTTAGGTTAATTTAGTTAGTTTAGTTATTATTAGTTTTTAGTTATTAGTTTAGTTATTAGTTTACTAGTTAGTTATTATTATTATTAGTTAATTTATTAGTTTTATTAATTAGTTTTTCATTAGTTATTAGTTTAGTTATTATTAGTTTTTAGTTATTATGATTAGGTTTAGTTTACTTATTATTTTATTAGTTAATTATTAGTTTAGTTTATTAGTTAGGTTTTTTAGTTAGTTGGTTAGTTATTAGTTAGTTAGTTTTATTAGTTTAGTTATTAGTTAGTTATTATTAGATATTATTAGTTATTAGTTTATTTAGTTTTTTTATTATTAGTTTATTTAGTTTATTAGATTTTTTAGTTTTATAGTTTTATTAGTTTAGTTAGTTTTTGTTTATTAGTTATAAGGTTTATTAGTCAGTTATTTAATTTTAGTTGTTATTTATTTTATTTTTATTAGTTTATTATTAGTTATTAGTTATCAGTTTAGTTATTTTATGATTTATTATTATTAGTTTATTAGTTTAGTTATTAGTTATTATTATTAGTTAGTTTTTTAGTTTTAGTTATTCATTGGTTTTATTAATTATTAGTTTAGTTATTTTATTAGTTTTTAGTTATTAGTTATTTTATTATTAGTTTTAGTTAGTTTTTTATTAGTTATTATTTTTAGTTTCTTAGTTTTAGTTATTATGTTTTAGTTATTAGGTTTATTAGTTTAGTTAGTTAGTTATTTAGTTATTATTATTATTAGTTTAGTTTAGTTTTAGTTTATTAGTTTATTAGTTATTTAGTTATTAGTTTATTATTAGTTTTATTTAGTTATTAGTTTTAGTTTTAGTTAATTTTAGTTAATTTTATTTAGTTATTAGTTATTAGTTTAGGTTTTATTAGTTAATTTTTAGTTTATTCATTTTATTAGTTTAATAGTTTATTACTATTAGTTTTTATTTTATTAATTACTTAGTTATTATTATTAGTTTGTTTATTTTAATTTTATTATTATTAGTTAGTTTAGTTAGTTAGATATTAGTTTAGTTTATTATTATTAGTTATTATTATTAGTTATTAGTTATTAGTTTTTAGTTAATTAGTTATTATTTTAGTTATTATTAGTTTGTTATTAGTTTATTAGTTTATTATTAGCTATTAGTTTTTAGTTAGTTAATTTATTAGTTAGTTAGTTTTAGTTAGTTATTAGTTTAGTTTTAAGCTATTTAGTTATTTAGTTTTATTATTAGTTTAGTTAATAGGTTTTTATTTAGTTATTAGTTATTAGTTATTACTTATTATTAAGTTTAGTTATTAGTTATTTTTATTATTATTATTATTATTAGTTATTAGTTTTAGTTATTATTATTAGTTTTATTTATTAGTTAGTTATTAGTTGTTTTAGTTTATTAGGTTTTTTTAGTTATTATTAGTTTTAGTTATTATTATTAGGTTATTATTATTATTATTATTAGTTATTAGTTATTATTAGCATTATCTATTTATTAGTTATTAGTTATTAGTTTAATTTGGTTTTAATTATTATTATTAGTTTTTAGTTAGTTTTTATTATTAGTTAGTTAGTTAGTAGTTATTAATTTAGTTATTATTAGTTTAGTTATTATTATTATTAGTTATTAGGTTTTTAGTTAGTTATTATTAGTTTTAGTTATTAGTTAGTTATTATTATTAGTTAGGTTATTAGTTTATTATTAGTTATTAATTTATTTATTAGTTATAGTTAGTTTTATTATTATTATTATTTTATTATTTATTAGTTTAGTTTAGTTATTATTATTATTAGTTAGTTATTATTAATTTTATTAGTTTATTATTAGTTTTTTTAGTTATTAATTTTATTATTATTTATTAGTTTTTTAGTTAGTTATTAGTTTTTATTAGTTATTATTTGTTTTAGTTTTTAGTTATTATTAGTTAGTTATTAGTTATTAGTTATTTAGTTATTAGTTATTATTTATTTAGTTATTAGTTAGTTATTATTTGTTATTATTATTATTAGGTATTTTATTAGTTATTAATTTTTAGTTTTTTATTTTATTAGTTATTAGTTTATTAGTTATTATTATTAGGTATTGTATTAGTTATTATAAGTTATTTAGCTTAGTTATTTTAGTTATTATTATTAGTTTAATTACTAGCTAGTCTATTAATTTTAATTATTTTAGTTATTTAGTTATTTAGTTTTATTATTTTTATTAATTTTATTAGTTATTATTAGTTAGTTTTATTATTATTAATTTTACTAATTTTAGTTTATTTATTAGTTATTATTTTTATTAGTTTAGTTTTTTAGTTATTAGTTATTATTAGTTTAGTTATTTATTTATTAATTATTAGTTTATTAGTTTTTCATTATTAGTTTTTATTATTAGTTAGTTTTTTTAGTTTATTAGTTAGTTATTATAGTTATTAGTTTATTATTATTAGTTTTTAGGTTTATTAGTTATTAATTTTATTTTATTAGTTTTTAGTTAGTTATTTAGTTTATTATTTATTTATTAATATTAGTTTTATTAGTTATTAATTATTAGTTATTTATTATTATTAGTTTTATTTATTATTTTAGTTATTAATTTTTAGTTTATTAGTTATTTTTATTATTAGTTATTAGTTATTAGTTTTAATTATTATTATTAGTTAGCTATTAGTTAGTTTTATTATTAATTATTTATTTATTAGTTTATTAGTTATTAGGTTTTATTAGTTATTTAGTTTAGTTATTTTTATTAGTTATTATTTATTAGTTATTAGTTTAGTTTATTAGTTTATTAGGTTTATTATTATTATTTATTAGTTTAGTTATTATTAGTTATTAGTTATTAGTTTTAGTTAGTTATTTTTTTATTTATTAGTTATTATTAATTAGTTATTAGTTTATTAGTTTATTATTAGTTATTAGTAGTTCTTAATTTTATTAGTTAGTTATTAGTTTAGTTTATTAGTTAGTTATTATTAGTTATATTAGTTAGTTATTATTATTATTAGTTATTAGTTAGTTAGTTATTATTAGTTAGTTTTTATTATTAGTTTTTATTTTTTGTTAATTTTTTAGTTAGTTAGTTTATTATTAGTTAGTTATTAGTTTATTAGTTTAAGTTATTTGATTTAGTTTATTAATTTTATTATTAGTTAGTTATTAGTTATTAGTTTTTTATTTTGTTTATTATTATTATTAGTTTTATTATTATTATTATTATTATTATTAGTTTATTAGTTTTAGGTTTAGGTTTATTAATTTTTTAAGCTATTTGTTTTATTAGTTTTTATTATTAGTTACTAATTTATTAGTTTTTAGTTTTATTAGTTAGTTATTATTATTATTATTTATTTATTATTAGTTTATTATAAGTTATTTGTTAGTTTGTTATTATTATTAGTTTTTTAGTTTAGTTATTGGTTTATTAAGTTTTTTTAAGTTTTATTATTAGTTTATTAATTTAGATATTATTAGTTAGTTTTAGTTTATTAGTTATTAGGTTGAGTTATTAGTTTACTTTGTGTTATTAGTTAGTTTATTTATTAGTTTATTATTAGTTTATTATTTTAGTTTTTATTTAGTTATTTAGTTATTATTAGTTTAGTTATTTATTAGTTTATTATTATTAGTTATTAGTTATAATTAGTTTGTTAGTTTTTATAAGTTTATTAGTTTATTATTAGTTTTAGTTAGTTATTTATTAGTTAGCTAGTTTTATTAGTTTATTAGTTTTTTAATTTTTTAGGTTTATTAGTTATTAGTTTTATTTTAGTTAGTATGTTTTAGTTTATTAGTTAAGGTTTAGTTTTAGTTTTATTAGTTTTATTATTAGTTATTTAGTTGGTTATTAGCTTTGTGGTTTTATTAGTTATTATTAGTATTGGTTTGAAATTATTATTAT